>JAMWET010004492.1:0-506784 GCA_024036415.1 Prochilodus magdalenae
TTCACGCTCAAGCCATGCACTGGACGCAAGTCAAGATGGGCCTTATCGTGTACCTGACTGACCCAACAGCTATGACAGGACACTCAGTAGAGCAGTGATGCGCTTCAATGTGTCATCCTGTATGTTGTCAACACCATTGGGCGATGGACTGCTACGACACAGGGACTACGTTTATGAAGATTGGCCGTTAGCACTACACCAACGGCGCCGAAGACTGCAATGGTGGGCCCCTTGGTTCTTCGGGTGGGCGGGGGTGGTGTGCAAGAATGTTGATTTGTGTGTGAGTGACCAGAACGGCAGCAGGTCCCGCTTTTGTCTTGGAGGAGATGACCAATGAATCCCATGCACCATGATCAGCTCGAAGATGAATGGTTTATGCTCACGTTTGTTGTCACTCGTTCATAAGGCCTGGTGTCACCCAACCACCAGCCCTACCTCAAAATCTGCAGGAGCTGTGTGAGAATATTCAAGCTGAATGGGATGGAGTATCACAGGACACCATTAGGAACCTCTGCAACTCCATGCCAGCATGTTGCGTTATCAAACATGGCGGCTCCATACTGAAAGACACTACTTCCGTATGTATAGATTAATAAATATTGTTCATATTAATCTAAATGTATCATTATTTATTGTTCCTGGTAACCTTTATCTTCCTAACGATTGCAATCCAACACTTCCTTCTGTGCAATTATTTTTTTTGCTAATGAGTGTGTTACAAAATATACAGGTTTGTGTGTATGGGTTGATCAGACACACATACACTCTGTTACCTTGTGGGTCCACCTTGTAGAGGTAAAGACAGAGGTAATAACTAATCTATTGCTGCATAGTTCGTGGTGGTCATTGTACAGTGATGTTAAAATGAAAGCTGATGTAACGTGGGGCCAATTATGGTGCCTTTTCTCCTCCATGCCACCAGAGGTCACTGTCTCTAGAATTCTAATTGGAGATTACATGTTTCCTGTGTCAGCCATGTTGTAAGGTGTATAAACCCCAGGCTCAGGGTTATGCTTTGCAAAGTCTTGTATGATTCTTTCTGCTTTTCTGAGCGTCGGATTTCCTGTTCTACGTCCCCCCGACCTTGTTTCCTTATTTTGGACCGTGTTCTGGTTCGTTTGCCTGGTTTCCTAGACTGATAACTGTTTTCACCTGGCCTGTTAATGTTAATGATTCTAAGTGTCTGTTAATAAAGCTGTACCTGATGCCTAGAAGCTGTCCCGGGGATTCATTCTTCCATAAACATTCCTCTGTCCCAGATGTTGTGGAACATCTTGCAGGCATGAAATATGAAGAGAATGCAAGTATGTATGTACAACACAATGTTCAGAAGGCAAAACAAAACATGTAGAAACAAAGTGTTTTCGATGTGATACTGGTCAACAAGGACCGTCTAACCACTGCTTACTGTTTTCATACTGGCCCAACTCATTTGGAATTGGGGCTTGTAGTTTCTTTTCCTGCTTGCATAGAAGGATGGAGTCAGGAGACTGAAGGCTGGAGATGGTAGAGTAGTTTATTTCAAGGCGATCGCAGTTCACTCACATCTCTCGTCCTAAGCCAGGCCAGTCCGGTAGAGTCTGAACTCAGTCTAACTCAGTCCTACAAAGTCCATATCAGTTGGACCTCAGCCCAACTCAGTCTAAAGACAGAACCTTGTCACATACACCGAGGTTTTATACACCGTGTCACCACACCCTGAATGTATAGTTTGACCAGATGGGTTAGCTTATCTCCAAATTGCTTTTGACCTATAACCTGTAGAGCCCTGATGGCAATATTCGCCTAGGGACTTGTAAATGCATACAATTCAGGTTCTGTTCTGGGAATGCAGTTGTTGCTACATAGAAAACTTATACACACTTTATACATACATACATACATACATACATACAACAAAAACACTGATATCCAACAGGCTGTACCTTTTTAAAATATTTCTGAAAAAAAAAGAAGAAAGAAATAAGAAGATTGGAATGTAGAAAGTCAATGCATCTTAATAATATACAGTATAACTGTGATGAAATATGATGCAATTATATTCTCTGACTAAAGGTACCAGAGACATACCCTGAGGGTCCGACCCCAGTCACAACTGACTGCATTTCTTTCCTGACAGTGCATATAGATATACAATGGTAAAAATGTACAGCATGATTTTTCACAAAACCTTTTTTTCGTGAAAAGATTTTCATGGCTTTGCACTGACCGTGGGCCGTCTGAAACTTTGATCATCCGGGTTTCCCTGTGGTTTATAAATTCACGCATGCGTTAACTCCGTACTTCCACTCCAATGGATGAAAGCAGTAAGGCTTGTGCAATAGCATGAGTTTTTAAACAACCACACTAGGCAATTTTATGTAGTCTTGATCTTTGGCTGGATGAGGTCAGAGCAAACTATTGCCCATATAATGGAATCAAATTTCAAGAAAGTTTTTTTGGACTTTGAACTTTGCAGTAACTGCAGTAACGGGTGCCAAAAAAAAAAAAAAAAAAAGAACCGCCGGCAAAGGTCTGCCAGTGATAAACATGGTGAACTGTGAGTTATGCGTAAGGCAAAGTATTGATAGTCTGATGGCAATACGGCATGGTTCACTTGACATTTACACATGTATACAATATTGATTTACAGTTCAATATTACTGCTCCCGACCACTTTCCAATGTAAGCGTTCAACTGTCAAATCAATAGTTATTTTAGAGGTAGAAACACAGTCCAAATAGACATTTATCTCACTTTGGTGACTGAATGAAACCAACAATATATTTTAATGCCCTGAGACTCGGTGGAAACAGCCCGGCTCCGCTCATCCATCGAAGTAAATTACTATCAAATGCCATCTTAAAGTTTATTTGGAGTAATTATTAAACAGTAGTTAAAAACGGTCACAAGCGTGCTCAGTCTCAGCGACTACAGCCATCAATACTTTATCACCATGGTTCCCTTTCTGCATCAAGGAACAGACTGAGTCGATCAGGCAGACTGTGGCTGAAAACCGAGGACCTAAATAAACAACTCAAGTGTCTAATATAGCAAATAACAAAGTGACAGCGGTGAGACTCGGACTTGGCCATATAGATGTGCTTATGTTTATACAAAAGCCATTTTTACATGTACATAATTTGTACATGTACTTTTATGTTTTATAAGATGTCATAAATAGAGTAATGAACATTTACTGTAATGAAATGAGCGTATACCAAGGGTGTAGGGTTGGTCCCAACATTGGTAGGGACACAATAACCCACTTAATAAACACACCCACTCACTATACTTGGGAGGTCATCTGTAGAGTTCAATTGTATTCCTGTACCAAATTACACTACACCTAACCCTGGATCTAACCCTAACCTTAGCCTCAGTATTCAAATAACATTATCTACATTATCAAATTTTACAAAAAAAGAAAAAAAAAATACTATATCTACGGTCCGCTCACACACTGTATGACTGTATTAGCAAAACCAATGAATAGGAAGGTCATGTGACCAAACAATGCAGCTGTGAATAAGATACATACAAAACATTAAACTTGGGTTCCCATTTATTTCAGAGGGAACATTTCAATATTGTGTGAACTGGGTTTTTTCTAGAAGAAAATAATGACCAAATATATATAAAGCTTATATCGTGGCTGTCCAAAGGAAAACAGAAATCTCCATAATCTCAGAAATGGCGACTTTACAGGAGAGGCCAAAAACCTCATTTCATTTGAGTGGAAGTCAATGGAACCAGACGTCTTACCAAGCTGTTTTGGGCCATTTCTGTTAGTCCATTCTTCATGAAATTTCCACAGTAAATGGGCAGGTCATGTGATCAAATGAGGCATAAAAGTAAAAATCATCAAAAATGGAGATACATGTTTTTCATTGGACAGCGACGATATTTACATACAGTCATCATAAAAAAGCACTCAGAAGGAATTAACCGAAAGGAATGAAACTTTGACATCATAAGACATGCGTGACATAAGCAAGGACGGGCCTTTACCCGCTTGACTATATGAGGTCGTGCTGCATGTCGGGTGTGGTTTCCATTATGACTCATGCTGTTGTGTTGGTAGAGTCCTTAGCAAGTGAAGTATACCTTCGATAAGAGTATGAAACCAATTTGAGCAGTTGGAAAAGTTGGAGAGGAGTCGCTTCGTAAGGCTCCAAGAAGCAGGATGACCTCATCGACACATTGCACACGATATCGGTTGTGCAGATACTACCATAGCACGCTATTGGCAGCAGTGGATAGAAGCAGGCATGCACCAGTGACATGAAGGATGTGGGAGACCTACGAGAATCATGGAGAGGAAGAACCAGTAAATTCTCCGACATGGGCGGAGTGACTCAATAGCCAGGACTGCAGACAGGAGGAAGAGACCCCTGCTTCCCTGTTGGCCCGAGATGACCAATGATTCCATGTGTGAGGCTGCCCCGCCCCCCCCCCCCCCCCCCCCCCCCCCCCCCCCCCCCCCCCCCCCCACCCAGGTCAGCACCAAGGTAAACCAAGGTTTTTTGTCACGCATCATATGAACCAGCAACATCGATACTAGCACCCCCCCCCTCCCTTGAACATATCCCCAACCAAACCACCCCCAACAGTGTTTAACACATGTATTTATACTGCTATGTATATGACTGGACAGTCGTAGACAGTTTTGGAAAGTCGTGGAAAACTCCAGACTGTTCTCACAGGTCCATTAGCTACTTGAAATCTACTCAACACTGAATGTAACGCAAACGTTCTGGAAAATGGAGAACTTTTCAAAGCATCATAATACCGACCACAAAGTTCATTTTAGGCCTAAGAAATTAGGAACACACACCTAAAGCCCAGGAACAAAAAAATCTAATGCAGTGACTACCATCATCCAGGGATCCACAACAAGAGTTTGGAGTCAAGTGCAGATTTATTAGACAAGGCAGGTCAAAACCTTCCCAAAACTGGAAGTTACAGAGAGACAGTCCAAATCTCAGAAACCACAAAGTACAGCAAGTAATCATAACCAGAACAGCAAAACATGTATATACTCGCTCAGAGATGCAGACCATACCAAAACAGAGCCTTACAGCAAGCTGGAGGCTTAAATACACAAAATGGCCACTGATTGAAAACAGGTGTGAACACCAGGCCTGGAATTCAGCTGTGGGCGACCTCTGTGGGCGAGGAGGGGAAACAGCAGCAGTAGATGTGACAACTAACAAAAAGAAGGTCAATAAAACATACATAACATTAATTTAAAAACACAAACAATATGATGACAACATCCCATTTCACCTACAATGGATGACACGTGACAGGCAGGTGCTTCTCACGATCATGGATACAACTTCAATGTAGTTTAGTTATTTATTTACATTTTCTTTTTTTTGTTTTTTGAACAGCTTAGGCAGCCAAGTATGGTTCTTCCATGATGTTAGTCTATAAGAAAATTTTTTGGTTCCAGTTGGCACCGGAACTTTTATGAGTGTCATATTCCTTCTTTCTTTTCCATTATGTAGACCTGCGTGTTTAAAACCGTTTGACCATCCTGTCGGCATCATACCAGCACCTGTGTCGTAATAAAGCAGGCCAGGCCTGGTTCTTCCAGCCTTAGCCTTGGTCAGGGGCCGTTTCATTATAATTAGGTTTTGTTTATAGTAGATTTCTCCTACATTGCACAACAGCACCACCAGTCAAGATGGTTGGAGGCTATATGTGCATACCCTTTCATACTCTCAGCCTCTCAGTCATAGGCATTACCAGCTTCTAACGTACTGATCCCGTATGAAACTCAGCCTTCTTTAGCCTGCCATAGGTAGCAAACTGCATCAGGGTTTAAAGTATGTTACAGTCACACCTGGGCACCAATCCATGAAAGCATCAGCCTGCGTCACCTCCAGAGGGAACCAAGTTCGGACCTCTGTTTATGGATCATCATAAGGACAGTGCACAAATAGCTGCACCCAGAAGAAATTAACCTACGGGACTGAAACCTGGTGGGTAAGGTGAGGAATGCCAATGATTCATGTTTCACATTTGACTGTGCGTGTGACATATGAAAGGATGGGCCTTATCGCTGTACCTGACTGTCCCAACAGCCACGATTATGGACATTCAGTGAACTGTGATGTCCTCCATGAGTCATCCTGTTAGTGCCAGTACCATTGGCGGATGGCTGCAGGACGCAGGACTACATGCAACGACTGCCCTTAACACCACGTCAGTGTCACCAAAGACTGCAATGGTGTCATCCAGACTGTCATGTTGTCCTGCTTTTGTCTGGGTGGAGATGACCAACGAAGCCATGTGTGGAGGCACCATGGTCAGTACCAAGATGTCACTTGTCATGTCCACATGTCAAGAAGGCCTGGTCTCACTCCACCTCCACTCTTGGAATATACCAGCTACATAGGATAAATTATCACAGGACACTATTAGTAACCTGTATTAGTAACTCCATGCTAAGACGTCTGGCATGTTGCATTAGCAATTACCTCTGTATGTGTAGCTCAATAAATATTTCCCAGATCAGTCTAAATGTATCATCATTCATTGTTCCTGGTAACCTTTATCTTCCTTCCCAACAGCACTACAATCTGAGACTTCCTTCTCTATGCAACTATTCTTTAGACAACAAGTTGTAACACACTCAGTAATTGGGTGAAGGCTCCCAGGGTGGGAGATGAAACAGGCGGTTAGCTGCTTCCCCCGACCTCCATTAAGAAATCCAGGTGAGACACAGCCGTTCGGAGTACTGGACCATTTATTGAGCAGAAGAGCACCCACACCTCATGGTTAGAATCCCAGACAACACTGCAGCAGAACATAAAGGTTACAAAACCCCCCTTACCATTCCACGTGCCGTACTTATATAACCGTTAGCTTTATACTCCCTCTCTCGCTCACGACATACAGCGAGCATGCGTTCAATTATTAGGCTCAATTACAAAGTGTAAGTTTGCCTAGGATGAAGAGGTAGACAGATATGAAAAGTAACACTTTTTAGAATTAAACTATTGTGCTTTTACTTGAGTTCATTTCTAATAAAGTACTTTCAGTTCTGAAAGCCAAACAAAACAGAGCAGCTCCAAAAAGTGCCGATGAATTCAGAGACGCCAAGTTCAGTGGAAAAAGAAAGAGAGGAGCCCTACCAGCACACGCAAGGAACATACTGTGGCGTCTTGGCAAAGAAGATGAAGCAGGAGACATAGCGCTTTAGGCAAATCCTCTTTATTGAACACAGCAGCAGTGGAGAAACTCGACACCCAGCACTGCTGAAACGGCCGAGATTGTAGGCATGCAACTCTGCATGGTGGTAGACACCAACACCGCACAACCCAGCACAGAATAGCACAAGCAGCACATGTACACATCCTCCAGTTTACTGTGAGTCTTACTGGGAGTTCGGTGCTTCCCTTCAGCCTCTTTCCATCTATGGTTGTACATGCCAACAGTCGGATGCTATGCTATGTAGTATCTATAATATACCACAACTCAACCCAGAGAAACCAGATGGTCTGCAAAGGTATGAAGCCCAAAGTGCTTCCCACAGAAACCACTTTTTTCAGCTGCCTGAAACGCCTTTGTGGAAAACTGCTCCATTACGCTATGCTATTCTGTTACGAAGTGACATCATCTCGTAACACAGTCCTTATTGCCCGCCTACATGCATTAAGACACAGAGTGCTAAAACAGCAAAAACCTACCACTTACAGTACACAAGGCTTACGACCCTGTTCCGCTCCTGCAAAGGTGGATCCAGCAGCCTGCCTGATTTTGAGGGTCAGACTCAGGTTCAAACTAATATGGCTAACAGGCTCGAAAAGAATCTGCAGCCATTGTCAGAAAAGCCACAGTAGCAGGATGCTGCTCTGGGGGTTGACCAGTCGCAATAGAGTGGGCATTGGGTTTTTTCAGGAGGCGGAGCTTAAAAACAAAGGGCTGTAATAGAGCATTTCAGACAGAGGGTGAATACAGATGTACAGTCTGAGAAAAATGTGTTTTGAGAAAACGGAAGCGTGTAAATCTATTCAGATAGACATCTAATATAAAAATATGAATATGAGATCTGCATAATAGGTCTCTTTTATGGCCGGTCTGAATAATCAGATCAGACTGGTGAAGTATGAAGCACTGAAAGACTCTGCAGTCAGCTTGTGTACTGGTAGCATTTAGTTAGCGCTTCCACTGTTGCAGTACTCTCTGGGATATGCTATAATAGAGGCATAACTGTACCTGTCGAGGTGAACCTGCTCGGCAAGTCTCCCTTATATTCATTCATTTTGAATGAAGCACCAGGAGCAGGGTGAACACCTCAACTCAGGAACAGCCCCTCGGTCTCCTGTAGCTTGATGATTGTACATTATCAGACACTTTTCACCCTCTTTCACTCCCAGTCTCTCTCTCAGTCTCTCTCTCTTTCTCTCTCAGTCTCTCTCTCTCTCAGTCTCTCTCTTTCTCACTCCCAGTCTCTCTCTCTCTCTCTCTCTCTCTCTCTCTCTCTCTCTCTCTGTCTCTCTCTCTCTCACTCCCAGTCTCTCTCTTTCTCTCTCTCTCTCTCCAGTCTGCAGTCTCTCGTCTCTCTTTCTCTCACTCCCAGTCTCTCTCTCTCACTCCGAGTCTCTCTCTCTCTCCAGTCTGCAGTCTCTCGTCTCTCTCTCTCACTCCCAGTCTCTCTCTCTCTCTCTCACTCCCAGTCTCTCTCTTTCTCTCTCTCTCTCCAGTCTGCAGTCTCTCGTCTCTCTCTCTCTCACTCCCAGTCTCTCTCTCTCTCACTCCCAGTCTCTCTCTCTCTCTCTCTCTCTCTCTCTCTCTCTCTCTCTCTCACTCCCAGTCTCTCTCTCTCTCTCTCTGTCTCTCTCTCTCTCACTCCCAGTCTCTCTCTTTCTCTCTCTCTCTCTCCAGTCTGCAGTCTCTCGTCTCTCTTTCTCTCACTCCCAGTCTCTCTCTCTCACTCCCAGTCTCTCTCTCTCTCTCTCACTCCCAGTCTCTCTCTTTCTCTCTCTCTCTCCAGTCTGCAGTCTCTCATCTCTCTCTCTCTCACTCCCAGTCTCTCTCTCTCTCACTCCCAGTCTCTCTCTCTCTCTCTCTCTCTCTCTCTCTCTCTCTTTCTCACTCCCAGTCTCTCTCACTTTCTCTCTCTCTCTCTCTCACACACACTCCCAGTCTCTCTCTGTCTCTCTCTCTCACTCCCAGTCTCTCTCTTTCTCTCTCTCTCCCAGTCTCTCTCTGTCTCTCTCTCTCTCTCTCTCTCTCTCTCTCTCTCTCTCTCTCGCTCACTCCCAGTCTCCCTCTCTCCCTCGCTCACTCCCAGTCTCCCTCTCTCCCTCTCTCTCTTTCTCACTCCCAGTCTCTCTCTCTCTCTCTCTCTCTCTCCTCCCTCTCTCTCTCACTCCCAGTCTCTCTCTCTCTCTCTCTCTCTCACTCCCAGTCTCTCTCTCTCTCTCTCTCTCTCTCTCTCTCTCACACTCCCAGTCTCTCTCTCTCTCTCTCTCTACCTGAATACCAGAGGAATTTTATACCACAGGTAAAGAGGACAACAGCTGTTGTTGCTAATGACTTTAATGGTAGAAATGGTGTATGAATGGTCACCTGTGACTGAAGTGTACCTAGTAGCATGTAATACCTATGAGCTGTGACTTGATTTGGCATGGACTGGACAAGTTACTGGATATAGGTCACATCAATGTTCAGCCACTCTTACATCAAAGAATTGAGCAGTTGGGCCAGATGTGGTGGATGCCTTCCCTGGCACAATTCTGAGGAGTGTTTCCTGTTGATTACTGCAGAAACCAAAAATGCACGACACCGTTGCAGTCTTCGGCAACGTTGATGGCGTGTTAAGGGTAGTTGTTAATTTGCCAACTTGTGCCTGACTTTCAGGGTCAGACTCTGGCTCAAACTGATACGGCAGAATCTACACCCATTGTAAGAAGTGCCACAGTGGTTGAGTGGTTGAACTTGTAGCAGGATGCTGTACTGGGGGTTGAACAGGCACAACAGAGTGGGCACTTTTTAGAAGGTGGAGCTTAAACACACAGGGGCTCTAACAGAGCATTTAAGACAGAAGGTGAAAAACTATTAACATGAGAGGTGCATAATTGGTCTCCTTCAGGGCAGCTCTAAATAATCAGATCAGACTGCGAGTGGTGAAGTATGAAGCACTGTGAAGGAGAAACAATATGCTGTACTACAAACTGAGGGATGTTTTTGAACACCTCACCACCCCTCCCCCCTCATCCCGACCGGGGCAAAGCTCAAATATTCACTGTTCATTACTGCAGAAGCCAAAAACACCCAAAAAAAAAACGCATGGCACCATTAAAATCTTTAGCAGCGTTGATGGGATGTCAAGATATATCTGATTGGTTCACAGTTGATGACCAAAAGCATGTTCCGCTCGGATCTGTTAACCATGATCACCTTTTTACTACCTCTCTCTGAATACTTACAAGGAATTCAGAACAAGGAGCCAAACGAATCCAATCACATGATCAGCCTCTGTGTTTACTTTATCTAGCAAGATATATATATATGCAATCCGATCTCTTTTATGCCATGGAAAAGCAGAACACATATATCAAAAGTAAATACTCATAAGCTCTCAGAGAAGGGGCTCGAGACCCTTATTCATATTCCATCCCCTCTGGACACAAGGCAGAACTTCTGATCTAGACCCAAATGTGATGATAAGGAGAAGCAAAGAACTTCACACCTGACCGATCAAGAGTAATCTTGTTTTGCAGAAGTTGTATGGTGCTTTCTTATTATTGCGTGTCCTAAAGAAGGTCTGAATGGCATTTAAAAAGACACTCCAGAGTTTTTATTCCAGAAGCAATTCAAGGAGAGGGAAAAAAAAACAACAAGAAACAGAAATTCAGTGCAACCAGTGGCCAGGTGATTTCATCAGGTGTTTACTTCTTCTCCGTAGCCTCTTGCCCTCGTCTCTTTTCCGCGCCTTGTTTGTGATGTTACCAAGGGCGCGTTTATTTAAAGCCGAGATTCCTCATAAGTTAAGGTGTATTCTGGGAACAGAGAGGAGGGAGGAAGAGCGAGTGTTCTCATTTCAATGCGAATCACCTCAGACCTAGAGACGCTCACAGAATGATAGAGAGGCAGAAATCTGTTAGGAGGGTGTATGGGGGAAAGGGATGAATGTTGCAGACAAATCTGTTTTGAAATAATATTTCAACATTCAGAGGAAATTTATTATCATCAAAGGTGATGGCCGTGTTCCAGTCATAGCATGATGTTGTAAGAACGGCATACTGAGCACAAAGTAACGTAGAAATACACTCATCGTCAAAAGTATAGTTGCACCCAGAGGGAAGTGTGGGATTGCAGCGCTATGCGGAGGGAAGATAAAGGCTACCAGGAACGATAAGTGATGATAATTTTAAACTGATATGATCAATATTTATTGAGCTACACATACAGAAGTCTGTCTCTCAGTATGACGTTGGGCTACCATGTTTGCTAATGCTACATGCCAGACATCTCGGCATGGAGCTGTAGAGGTTCCTAATAGTGTCCTGTGATAATCCATCCCATGCAGCTTGAATATACTCACCCAGTTCCTGCAGATTTTGCGGTAGGGGTGGAGGTGGAGTGGCACCAAGTCATTTTTGAAGTGTGTGCTGCATGACAAACTACACCTCAACACATAGATTCGCTGGTCGTCTCCACCAAGACAAAAGTGGGACTTGTCACTGAAGATGACCCGCCGCCATTCTGAGTCACTCCATTAGAGTCTGGCACGGCTTCGTTGGCGATGTTGACATGGTGTTAAGGGCAGTTGTCATAATGGTGCTGGCACAAGCAGGATGACTCTGCAGGGCACTACTGCTCACTGAATGTCCATAACAGTGGCTGTTGGGTCAGTCAGCTACAGCGATAAGGCCCATACTTGCTTATGTCACATGCATGGCTGTATGCATGTGTTTGCCCTCTGTCTGATACTCTGATTGGCCTAAAGCCAGTGGGGCATCCTGCTGCAAGTTCTGCACTCACACTGCTGTGGCTATTCTTACAAAGGTGTCAGTTCTGCTGTATCAGTCTGAGCCTGAAGGTTGCCAGTAGGCAGGCAATGAGATACAAGATGATGTCACCTTGTAACTGAGGAAAAGGCTGGAATTCCAGCTAGGTGTTTCAGGCAGCTGAGAGGAGTGGTTTCTGTCGGAGAGGTCTTCCTCCCCCATGTACTTTGGGATGGTGTACATGCACACGATGCTACTTAGCACACCCAATGAAAAAAAATCCCTCATTAGCATCCAAATATTGCCCCACCCATTTTGATGGGACTGGGTTTGTATTTGTTGCCTCTCTTTCCAGTTTACTCGAATCCAAGCTAAATGAAAATACAGGATATGGCGATACGCATTCCAATCCGAGCAGATGAAGTGAGATGCTAAAGTGGTATTCCACTGGAACTGGCATCCGCCATAAGCAGTGCCTTCTAACAAGCATGACAATTACTGCTGGATACCAAGTGCCTGCATATGACGCCAATGGGCAGCATTTGACTGTGTAGCGGCATTTCTCTGAGAATGCTTCTCACGTCTGAACGTTCCCTAACAATTCAATTGCCTTCATTTTCCCACGTCTGTATTTTGCTCAATTAGGGGACTGTCCTAGCTTGCTCGTTGCGACACTTGAAAGCTGTTTCGGCGCATGAAAAAAAGTATTTTTAAAGCATCATCTCCAAATGATGGTAATTAAACGAGCATGAAGCTTCTAAATGAAAGCAGCTAAACACTCCATCAAAGGAGTCCTCTGACTTAAAACACTTGAAAAGACATATTTAGCAAAATAAGCATTAAATGGCTTTTTCCAGGGCAATTGCCTACCTCATTTTCATCTTCCCATGGCACCTTTTAACGCTCGTCACCCAAATGCTGGGCTGTTTTTCTTCTGAGCGCTGAAACACTGAGGCACTTTGAAGAATTTAACAGAGTGAGCTGCGTTTGGAGCTCACCATCGTAACATTTCACATCCCCGGCCACAAGCCTTCTCTCGCTCGTACAAACGAGTGCTCACTTCATTCACTGGCATTCCATGAAGGCGCCAGTCACAATCGCAATGTGAACGCGTAAAGGAACTTCAAAGTTAAGCAAGTAAACAAAGGCCTCGGCTTGCGGTTCCCATTAACATCTATTTAAAATGGAAATGCGGCTGCAGTGGCTGGGATGCAGCGCGGGGCTCCCAGTGCATTAATGCACATTCTGGAGCCGAAATTACCATAAAGCTCTTCTGCTTTGCAGGCAGCGGCGACGGATCGAAGCGCACAAGCCAAAAGATGCTCCGTCTCAGGGTCCCTGATGAACCGGGTAGAAAGGAGGGAAGAGGGACAGGGAAAAAAGATAGGGTTTCGAATGCAAACATGTAAACATAGCGCTCATCTCCAACCAAATATGCCCAGTTTTAGCCCGCAAGTCGTTTCTGGTCAATGACCATAAATGGGCCTTGTGTTTGGGCCGCCTGTGTTCCCCCGAGCGTGTAAGGAGTGGATTTTCTTCTTTGCCAGAGTCTCCGGAAATCTCCACTGAATCAACAGAGAAGGCTTCAGCTAATTCTACTAAACACCACAGCTTTGGCAAAACCAGACGAAACCTGTCGGAGACGAGGGTAGTGGGTATGTGGCTCCATGCCTATGTGTGTTTATTGAGAGAGAGAGAGAGAGAGAGAGAGAGAGAGAGAGAGAGAGAGAGAGAGAGAGAGAGAGACAGAGACAGAGAGAGACAGAGAGAGAACCAAGAGCCGTAAATGTAGAGGGAGGTAGAGACATGAAGTGAGATAAAGAAAGAGTGGATAGGAATATGAAGAAGCATGAACAGAGACGACAGAGAGAAATAGAGCTGAGACGACAACAGGTAAAAAAGAAGGAGAACGAGAACAAGAATGAAAGGGAGAGACGGGGGAAAAGAGAAAGAGAAGAAAAGGTCAGAGGAAAGAGAAAGTGGTAATAGTTCTTAAGAAGAAAGTAGAAAAAGGGAGGGAGGACGGGAATACAAAGAGCTAAAAAGAGAGACAACAAAAGAAAGACAAAGAAAGAGGCAGAGATAGAAAAAGAGTTAGAGAGAAAAGGAAAAAACAGGGGAGAGAGAGATAAATAGAAGAATTTAGAAAATGGAATTTAAGAAAGTAATTGGCAGAGAGAGAGAGAGAGAGAGAGAGAGAGAAATATACAAATAACAAGGGACCAGTGAGGACAGAGGGAGTAAACAGAGGTAAAGAGATCTAAAAAAGAAAACAGAGACAACTAGAAAGAGTGAGACAGAGGAAGAGAAAATCAGAAAGAAAAAGAAAAATGAGAGAGAGATAGAGAGAGAGAGAGAGAGAGAGAGAGAGTAAAAGAGAGAGACAGAGATACAGAATGACGAGAAAGATTAAAAAGAGAAAACAGGACAAAGGAAAAAAAGATGAAGACAACAAAAAGAGGAACTGAGAGAAAAAGGAAGAGAAAGCAATGAAACAGACAGATAAAGAAAGAGAAAAGAAGCAAAAAGGAAAATAGAAGAACAAAAAAGAGACAAAAACAAGACAGGGCAAAGTGAAAGAGATAAAAGCAGGTGATGAGAGAGGGAGGGAGAGAAGGATAATAGAGGTAGCAAAAGAGAAATGAGGAAGACAGAAAGAGAGGCTGGAGCATAAGAAGAAAGAACAAGAAAATGGGATGGAAAAAAGGAAAGAGTTTAAAGAGAGAGAGAGAGAGAGAGAGAGAAAGTGGTTAAAATTATATAGAAGAGAAAAATAGAGACAAAGAAAGAGAAAAAGAGGCAGAGATAGTGTAAGCAAAACAAAAAGAGGTGAAAGTGAGTCTGAGAAAGTGGTTGGGGGCTGGAATGAGAGAGAACAAGAGAAGAACGAGAGAGAAGAGGAATTCGGTCCTGCCAGTCATGAAGCTCCTAAAGCTGAGCCCTTGCTGTCTGTGCTGTAGAGAGCTGTGTGCTGTCCAGATCCAAACAGCGTCCTCGCCAAGTGGCCGGTGGTGTGGCCAGCACAGCTCGAGGAGAGGATTGGCCATGCCTGATCAAATGCGTCGCTAATACCCCCTGAATCAGTCCAGGCCTACGCTGTTTGATGTGCGCCCATGTCTGTACAGGCAATTCGGGTGGGTGAGGGGGGTGTGCGGTACTTCAGTGCAGGACTGAGCAACTACAGAGCCAATATGTAAACAAGGACCAAAAAAAATCCTCCCCCCGACATGGGCCCGAATAAAAGGAGTGTCCATCACTTTCTAAAAGAGATAATAGCTTTTTGAACTCATCTTTTTTCCACTCTCACGAGCCAGAGGATGGGGTTGCCAAGGTCTGCCTGCTCGGGTGTGTGTCTTCAAATGCATTTACCACCCAAAGTGAGACGACTCCCACATCAAATGCACTGAAACACCCAGATGGGGAAAATGGAGCCAGGCTTCAAAGGCAGTAGTCAGAGGTAGTAAATGGTGTGTGGGTGGCTGTGGGGGTGAGGGTCTGTGGGGGTGGGCGGGTGTGCGTTTGGGCACTGTTGCTCTTTGGATGCACAGGTCATTGTTTCACCTTCCACCATAATTATGCTGACATTTACATCAAAGCCATGCTGGACCCACCCGCTGTTTTCATGGCAACTGATGCGCATTGCTGATAGAAAGCAGTTCCCTTCCTCTGGACACGACCAATCATTATTTTCCTGGCTGGGTTTGAGCATGCACATGCCTCATCAAGGCGTGAGTGTGTCAGGGCTTAGATGTACCTGGACTTTGATTATGGGACAGTATAGCATATAGGCACAAATACAGTCATATGAATTAAGTACACAATATTTTAGCACAGTGGACTAGTATTATAATCTACTGATACACAGGAAATATGAGTTGGAGTTTTTGGTCGGTAGGCTTGGCAACTGTTCACATTCGAATTTGTACCTGGATACTTTGATTCCAGTACTTTATTCTCTCTATAATATTAAAAAATGATATTTCTGTTATACAAAATTCACTCAGCATCAAAACGAATAGTTGCACCCAGAAGGAAGTGTGGGATTGCAGTGCTATTGGGAAGGAAGATAAAGGTTACCAGGAATAATAAATGATGATGCATTTAGACTGATATGGTTAATAATAATAGAGCTACACATACAGAAGTAGTGTTTCTCAGTATGGCGTGAAGATATCTCCGCATAGAGGATACTAATGGTGTCCTGTGATAATCCATCCCATGTAGCTTGAGCATTCTCACACAGTTCCTGCCGATTTGGTGGTTTCGTTGGTCCTTTCCACCAAGACAAAAGCAGGACTCATCACTGAAGATGACCTGCTGCCATTCTGAGTCATCCCTTGAGAGTTTGGCACGACACCATGGGTGTTAAGCCCAGTCGGCGTAATGGTCTGCGTGCATACAGTCCAACGTCGCGTAGCCGTCTGCCAACGGTGCTGGCACTAACGGGGTAACTCATGGAGAGGATCACTGCTCACTGAACGTCTGCAATTGTGGCTGTTGGGTCGGTCAGGTACAGCGATAAGGCCTGTCCTTGCTCATGTCACATGTGCGGCCAAGTCTGAAACTTGAATCCTATGCCTATCACTGAATGTCAAACCTGCCCACCAAGTTTTGTTCCAGTCGTGCAACTGTTCTTTGAGGACGAGTGTCTTTTCCATATGCAATTTCCAACAGCCAACTTTAAAATCCCGAATTCCCCGTCATTAACACACACCTTGTGTTGTGCAGGATTGACAGCGACCGTATATACTCCAGGTATGCCAAACCAGATCAGTGCGGAAAAACAAGCAGAATTAATGACTCCTAACTCGCATGTGAAGTTAATTTTCCGGCTGTTTCACTCCTTCCAACTCAGCCCTGTGTTATTTCTATTATTGTCATCGGGAGTGAGTTTGAAAGAGACGGCTGCTAATAAACTCTGAGGTGGATTAGACGCAGCCGATCTTGCCATTATCTCCGTGGCTTCGTCTTAAATAATGAAAACGTACAATCTCCTGAAAGGGAAATATGAACAGACAAATTGACTTTTACATCGCGTTTCTACTCCGCCGCCTCAGAAAGCTCCGTCGTCTTTGGGCGCTTATTCGGCGCGACTGGTTTTCATCGCCCCGGCACAAATTTTCATATCCGTGACTAATGCTGAACTGCAGTCGTCATGTGAAGAGGCCTGGTCGCCTTGTCATAAAGGATTGATGAGTCAGTTATCAGGAGATGGTGGATCTGAGGCAAAAACTGCTCGACCTTTCTGGAACATCCTATTTAGACCATCAGTCAGTATATCCGGCTCGCCCGCTTGTGAATAAAATAAATTAGCCCTACAAGGAAACGGTATTACCTGGGCAGACCGCGCTTCCATTCTGAATATGATAGAAACTCCAAAATGAGAGAGACCAAGAAATTATACATCACAAGTTCTTCCGCCTCGGAACTTCACTGAGTACACTTCCTTGTATATACACTCCACTTCATCACCTCCACCTACCATATAGGTTCACTTTGTAGTTCTACAACTACAGACTGTAGTTCATTTGTTTCTCTGTATACTCTGTTACCCTCTTTACCAGGTTCCTCAACCCGGTCCGACTAACATATCACCTCCACATCAGTGTCCCTGCAGTGCTGAGAATCATCCACCACCCAAATGTCCTGTGGGCATCGTCCTGTGACCAGGACCAGAGGATGATCCACACGAACTGTGCAGCAGCAGATGAGCTATCGTCTCTGACAGTACATCTACAAGGTGGACCAGCAAGGAAGGAGTGTCTAATAGAGTGGACAGTGAGTGGACACAGTGTTTAAACAATCCAGCATCACTGCTATGTCTGACCCACACGTACCAGTTCAATTTACACTAACACACCCCCACCTTGTCAGTGTTACTGCAGTGCTGAGAATGGTCTGCTCTGGGGTGGTCTTGTGGAGCTCCTGACCATTAAGGAACCGAGTAAAAGTGTATGCAGAGAAACAGAGGTACATCTTTAGTAGGTGTAAAGCTTTAAACTGCTTTCTGGTGTCCACATAGAAGGTACGTGTCTTTGGATTAGGTTGGAGCCGGCTGAATTTCATGATCATGATCAGATTCCTCTGGCGTCATTTGCCGTCCAGTGTGAGAGGGTAAGCCATGTCTGATTAACTGCCTGAGCAAGCTCCAATTGAGCAGTCAGATGATTGGATGAATTTCTAACATTTTGGTGACTGGTCTTACAGTTCGAGCAGTTTCACAGGCTGATCTCTCAAAGTCTAACCCAATACCACGTACAAACAGTGTCATAAATACGGCTCCTACCCGACTAGGCACACATAAACGCAGGCTAAGAGACGGTATTGGCAGTACCAACGTCCTAGAATACAAACTGTACTGCAGTGATGTTTTATAATGTCTCTGTAGCTCACCTGGTTTTTGGGTTCAGTGCAGTGTAGTCTATGTAGTGCACTATGTAAGGATACAGCCAGTGTATTTGCTCAGTACTCGGATGTGCAGCGTATTGTTTTCAATGAACAGCTTTATTGGAAATGGTCTGTAGACAGAGCTGAGCTGCATGTCTGGGTTGCGTTTCACGTGCAGTGTGAGCACCCATGTCGCATCATGTTTTCGTAGTGTGTTTTCATATACGCTGGGTGATTTAAATGTGTGAGTTGTGAGCAAATGTCAAGATTTCTAAAATCGCACAGTGTATGCCTACGAAGGCTATTTACTTGGAGCTTGCTAGAAGCTAATGTTACTTGCACTAGCCACAGTACACAGCACAAAGTAAATCCAAGACACTTTGCTTTAACCATCAATAAAAGTGATACAATCACACAGCATGGCTGCTACTTACAGGCTGCTGTTGAGGTTGTGATGCTAATAAAGGTGGAACTTCTCCAGTCTTCAATCTCTTCAGTGTTAAACGCTAAACAAAGCTGCTCAATAAAAGGAAAAAAAGGAGAGGAATATATTGTAACTATATACAAAGCTTTCTCCCTCTTAATTATTATTAATAGACAATTATTGAATGCTGGTGTATTTATTATACAGCTTTGCTGGCTTGTTTGCAACATCCCTTTCCTGTGGCGAGCATTACTGGAACACATGGCCTCTCGTGGCTTATTGCTTCATTTTGACGAGACGGCATACGATGGCACGGGTGACAAATGTGGATCGCTCAAGAAGAATTTCATTTTTCTTTCTGCCGCAGTGGCCCCCTCTGCGTCTCGAGCGTTATTGTGTTCAAACTGAAATGACTTTCGATGGTTGAGTTAATAATTACTGTTAAAGTGAGAAATATTGGGACTTTATTAGTCAATACTAGATGAACAGGTGTATCATGGCTATAATTCAGGCATTTTTCCAAACAGTCCCATTGGTATTGTGTCCTCTAATATGAGCTGATGGAGGAAGAATGAAGATTAATGATGGAGAGCACAGTACAGATTACATTAAACTCTGCCTGAAAATCACCGTAGGCTAAAGGCTACTCCCCATTCCTTCATGCTTACTGTATTAGTAACGAGGTGGGAGTGCATTTGGATAAGCGCTATTTCCTGACCTGAAAAGCCCTTTGCCTTAGCCCAGGACAGTTTTACATGTATCCAACGTAACAGCAATACGCCATATATGTTCAACAGTGGCATTAATGTTTAGGAACACACAGGACCAAGTCTGTGTACACATGTGTACTGTACATACCTGCTATGAACCTAATCTAATCATGATTAATAAGTGAGCCCCTGTGGTTCAAGCCATAGGATCGATTCCTCAGCACGCTCATTGGAATGAAAGACTACAGTGAATTTATAAATCCTAAAGGCTTGCAGCTGCTCCAGTGGACCCTGAGCCTTTTTCAGCATCAGTGATATCAATGAAATTACCACAATGAAATGAACTGTTTTCAATAGAAAAATGAACAGAGCTCAGGATTAATGGACTGGTCAAATCCCCCATAATATGCAATAACTCTGCAGCATCCAGGGCAGGTGTCTTGAGATTTGCTCTCTAGTAATCATGGAAGGATGGAAATTCTGGAGAACTAATCTGGCTAAGCTTGCTTGGTCCTATCAGCTCTGAGTCTGTAGCCGGTCGATATTTTTGTAATACATGTACCTCATTCAGGTCCGGAAGATAATAGCGCATATGAAGTTTACATAAGAAGTTATCACCTAGTTTGTCTGCAGTTGCACCTTAAACCTAAAATATATAATGTGCCAGAACTTCAAGATTTTTTTTATAAAGGGTGTGTTAAAGGTGCGGTATATGATTCTGGAGAAAGATAGCAGACATCTGAACTGTGCCCAGCCACTTTGTTTATTTCCTATTTTCAGAGCTAGTGCTGTGTATGAACACCATGTCGTTGTTGTTGTTGTTTGCAGCACATATGTAAAAGGGAGAGCTAGCAGGGCACGAGGAGATATTCACTAAATATGATGAACAGTGCACGGGATTACTATCTGGATTACCTTTAACTGTGCCTATGCACAACAATTCATACACAGTATTTCATTCAATAAAGGCATGCTCAAGTAAAAGTGGACATTCTATACCATACTAAAATGATATCATGCTTGACTGTTTGATAACATGGTGGTGGTAATGTAATACTGATAGCACTATGTTACAAATGTTTGTTATGTTCTTGTTTCCGGATACTAAGTGTGTTTTCTTCATTACTAAAATGTACAGGAATTAGCTACTGCTCTCCATGAACTTTGCTTTTGTGGTCAGGACGATCATTTGAAAAAAGTTCTCTGTTGTCCAGAACGCCTGCGATACATTCAGTGCTGAGCAGACTTCAAGCAGCTTCTGGAACTGTAAGAGAACTCTGGAGAAGGTTATAGAACTGCCAGGAATTTTCTAGAACTTTCAGGATTTTTATTTTTAGAACTTTTTAGAACTCTCTGGTACTGTCCAGTATTTTACATAGCAGTGTAAACACAGCTATGTTAAAACATAAATTTGGGTTGATGTTCCAGCTGAGTAAGTGGATTGTAGATACAAAGCAACTGTTGGTTTAAACGGCATCAACAGGCTGCATTCTGCTACATCTGTGCTGGATGAAAGGGAGGCCTACAAAGCATACTTCAGCATGCCTGTTGGGGATCAAGACAAACCGTGGGCACCTCATTTCATGTGTGAGCACTGCAGGAAAACTCCTGAAGGTAGGGTGGATGATTGCTGCTCACTTAGATGGCAGAAATGAATTCTTAGTTTTGTGGATGCATTGAAATTAAGGAATGTGTTACAATTTTATACATTCTAGTGAAATATATATTATATTACAATATAAATTGTATGCACAATATATTACATATTACAGACTCACATGTAAAATACTGTAAATCAGATTTCTTTCATTTTATTGTCCTGCACACAGAAGCAAAATTTAATGATAAATATCACTGTTTATTTTTTACACATAACCACATTCATTTTGTATTATTTAAGCTTGTCTCTAATATCTCTCTTAACCCTCTGGGGTCCACAAACTCTCCTGTGTGTCAAATTTTACGTTTCTATATTGTTTTTCATTTACGGCATTTAGCTGATGCTCTTATCCAGAGCAACTTACAAGGTTAATCATATTACAGATAGGCCACTCCCACATGCAGTGGTGTTATCTGCTGAGCTACACCAACCATATTGTGATGATATATGGTACAAACATGTCCTATCTGTTCTCTTATCACATGATCATACATGACATACGCCCGGGGCTATATGGCTATGAAGAGGGGTTGAGATATACGTTATTTGCCTCCAACTGTGAATAGATGGTGACTGAGTGTCTATCTACATTCTGCATGAAACTGACCAATGGACCCTCTGGAGATCATCAAGCACTTACTTGGAAATACATGTATAACGTTTAGAGGTGCTGAAGTTGCTGCAGTGGTTTCTCATTGTAGAGAAAGCCGGGACTCTTCTGATCATTTTGATATGAAACATTAGGACCATTTTGAATCATGTAAGTGACTGTAAGAAAATCCAAAATCAAGAAAGTGCCCTCAGACCCCAGAGGAGGAGCTTGCTTTTCCACCTTTGCATACCGCTGTACCATGGCTGATGCATGTGTTGGGTATTAGGAGCTGATTTATCAACTAATGTCACGTCTGCACTGTCCAGCATGAGCTCAATAAAATATTGAGAAAGAGAAACACCACCAGAAGTGGTCTGTGACAGCACGGGCGCAACTGCCCTCCCACCCATACAGGGTATCTACGACAAGAGATGTCTGAGGAAATCAGTCAACATGTCCTTAGACCCCACACACCTCAGCCAACCTCTGTTCCAACCTCTGCCATCTGGAAAGAGGTACCGGAACATCCGAGCAGAACAGCTTTTAACCTAGAGCTATCAAACTGGTAACACCGGCAGCGCCTACCAGAACATGACTACAACACTGAAGACTGTTACTGATTTCTAGCTCGGATCATCCCAGCACACACACACTCTGTGCTCCACTACCTCGCAGTGCACTGTACTAAGCTATTTAGTTGTTACCTGAACATTAAGCTGCTCTACTACCCGCACTGTACACTTTATATATCTATACTGTTTACAACCACATACTTACTGATAGTGCTGTACACTTTGCATATTTTCCACTGTACTGTTTATTCACATTGTTTTTGTTATTTGTTATTGCACTACACTATGTGTCTATATACAGTATATATATATATATACACAGTATATATATACACAGTATATATATATATATATATATATATACACACAGTATATATATATATATACACACCAGCATCACGTAGTGACCTGGCCACTATCCTGCAAGAAGAATGGCTTAAACTCCCTCTGACCACTGTGCAGGACTTGTATATGTCATTCCCAAGACGAACTGACGCTGTATTGGCCGCAAAAGGAGGCCCTACACCATACTAATAAATGATTGTGGTCTAAAACCAGGTGTTTCAGTTTCATTGTCCAACCCCTGTATATATAATTTTTTTTTTCTTATACTGCAATGGAGGAGGAGCCTGACTGTGTTTTATTATACTGTACACCCCCCTATTGGTATAGTGCCAGTAAGGTTGAATTTAATTGAACTGAATTGAATTATATTGAATGTCAGTTGCATGATACTTCTTTATCAGCTTCTTTTCCTCTCATGCTGTAAGTCACAAGCCGCAAAAATAATGAGCTTGTTTTGTGTAGTCGCCTGCTGAAGTTCATATGAAAGGCTATACTAATCAACATAGAACAGGATTTCAAGCGGCCCCTTAGCAATCCACCCCTGCTGCTGCTCCTAAACGTGCTTCTGTTGAGTGTAGAAGATTTATTTACGCTGTCCATGTCTGCTCATGTTTAGTTTGTCTTGGGGGCAGAGTTGTTTGTGTTTTGCTGGTTTTTGAGCTTCACAGTATCCACGATAAGGCAAAATCAATATCATAAGACATCAAATTGTATTCACTTTCATACTCACCTCTACTTTAACCTGATAGTGAATCAGTAAGTGTTTTATTTTGAATCCAATATGTCGGAGTACAGAGCCAACACATTGTTTCTTCCTACCTCGTTGCTCATCTTAAGGCCCACTTTGCACTTCTTTATCTGGGCTCTGAAATAACATTTACTGTCTGTGGCATCTCGGGGCATATCTGTATAGTTTGGACTGTAACTTGGTGAGATACTGCCTTGTTTTCAGGTGATTTGTGTGCTCTGGTTTAGCACAAACTCCAGCTTTTAACACTAAGTACATCTCTTTTTATCTTCACTCATTGCCTTTTTATTAGCTCCACCTACCATATAGGAGCACTTTGTGCTTCTCCAATTACAGGCCGTAGTAGCTCTGTTTCCATTTCGCCCTCACTCAATAGTCAGGACACCAACAGAGCAGGTATTATGTGGGTGGTGGATCATTCTCAGCACTGCAGTGAACTGGTGGTGGTGTGTTAGTGTGTGTGGTGCTGGTGTGAGTGGATCAGACCCAGCAGTGCTGCTGGAGTGTTTACACACTTTGTCCACTCACTGTCCACTCTATTAGACACTCCTACTTTGCTGGTCCACTTTGTAGACGTAAAGTCAGAGATGATAGCTCATCTGCTGCTGCAGACTTTGTGTTGGTCAACCTCTTCTACAGTGGTCACAGGACACTGTTGGCTTGACAGTTTGATTGGTGGACTAGCCTCAGTCCAGGAGTGACAGTGAGGTGTTTAAACACTCCAGCAGAACTGTTGTGTATTTCATGAAGCTGTTGTCATTAGTTTCTTGTGAATAATGAGGGCAAAAATGCATAGCCTTCTTCTCCAGTGCAGACTTTTAAACATAACAGCAAGTTAACAAAGCAATAGGGCACAAATTAGTCATGTGTTCGATGTTTGCATCCATAATCGTGAGCAGAAAATTAGTTCTCAAGAAGGTTGGGGCACAGATCGTGGGCTGGAGGTTAGGGAACCAGCCTTGTGACCAGAGGACTGCCGATTCGATTCCCTGAGCCTACAGTAACGGCTGAGGTGCCCTTGAGCAAGGCACCTAACCCCCAACTGCTCCCCAGGTGCCATGGATAGGGCTGCCCACCACTCCGGGTAAGTGTGCTCACTGCCCCTAGTGTGTGTGTTCACTAGTGAGTGTGTTTGTGGTGTTTCACTTCACGGATGACGGAGACTAAATTTCCCCACTGTGGGATCAACAAGGGATTAAAATAAATAAAAATAAAATAAATAAAGATATACATGCATAAATGCCCAGCTGTTTGATACATATACATATACACCTTCACCATGTTGGATTTGCATGTATTGAGGTCTTAAAATAAATTTGTAAATGTAATTTATTTGTAATTGATCTTGTTCCGAGACAAATTATCACATTTTTTGCACTTTCAATGCAGTCGGTCCTGGGCACTGTGTTGTTATTTTTGTCTTCTGTTTGCACTTTCTGGTCATCCTGCATTGTTCTGGAAAAAAAACCAAAACGTAATTTAATTTCACTGTGTACTTGTACAGAGCTGTAACAACAATAAAAGCTACTAGACCTGGCTTACGTTTTGTCTTGGCCTATGGTTAGGGAGTGTTTATGTACTTGTACTTATGTACTGTATGTGTTTTTTATATAACTATTCATTTATTTATTTTTGTTAAGTATGTTGGTTTTGTGGGGGTATTTCTTGTTTTTTTGGGGGGGTTTTTGGGTGTAGAGCACTCCTAAAGCCTGTAGCTTCCATGATTAAAATAAAACAGTTGAAAGCAGTGTTTGGGGGAATTGGTCTATTGGGTTGGCGATGGCAAGGTTACAGGGAGGTTCGCCTACTTTGGACACATTGTACCACTTGGACAACGTGCAAACATAAGTGACGTTTGCTCCATATGTAGCTGACCGCCATGTAACAAGTGCTGTTGACGAGTCTGGCTAAACCCAAAGCACCATCTGTGCATATCTATGGCCTAGTGGGAGTGGACCAAATCACTGTTCCATAGGTTAGCTACATTTACATTGATATACTGAGGGCACAACTGCATTATATAGCAGAGGCCCTTTAAACAAAGTGCACTACAGGTGTACCTAATATAGAACATGTCCCCGATAATAAACTGACCAGCCTTAGTGACCTAGAGGACATAGGCTGTAAGGCTCCAGTCCAGAATGCCTGTTCAACCTTCGGCTGTGTAGCGAGTTCTCATTCCACTGCAGAACGACAAAGTCAACCCAAAACCTCATTTGACCCCCCACGCTTGAGCTAAGTGCCGATTTCAAAGTCAAGAATTCGGGGGCGTCTCTTAAATCCGACACCGGCTGTCTGCAGAGAGTCCTGCGGCTCGGACCGCTGGCATTAAAATAAAACCACTTGAGCAGCCTGGTTGAGAGAAGGCCGCACTTGGCTATGGAAATATGAAGTGCTGTCACTTCAGACCAGCACGCTGGGTAGAAACACAGTTCTTTGTGCATTCTAATGATCACGCTGAAGTCCCATACGACCTCCCTTGTGGTGTTCCACAGCAGCGTGAGGGCTGAGAGGCTAACGTGGTAAGGAGCTAACAGTGCTAGCAAGTCCTTTAGGATCACCTACGCTTCTTTTCACACGGACGGCCCAGAGACAGCGCCGCGTCGAAGTGGAGCCTTTAGAGAGCTTGGCTTAGTCATGCTCGGCATGGAGAACAGATACTGTACTACAGGCAGCAAGGGAGAACAATGTGTGACTCACTCTAAATACCACTGTCTATGAAATACCTGACATCTGCGCTCTATTTATAGAGTGCTCTATATCCAGCATAATTATGTTCCTGTGTTGTTAATTAGTTGCATAATGGTGTCGAATTATTACGTGCTGAAAGAGTTGTCATCGCTCAGCGTTTCGCAAAAAACCAGGTAACGTGTTTGCGCTCCATCCCTCTCCTGCACAACGCTGAGCAAGCTTGCTCCTCATCACTTTGAACGTCTGGTCATTGCTGGTCATGTTCGCTTGGCTGGAGCCTGATGTCATTGTGACCTGCAGGCTAAATGTGAAATAGTGACTCATCACAGGTTCACACAGACAATTTAAGGATGGAAGCAGCAAGCAGACAGCGGGCGATGCTAACATAAGTGTTTGGCATCTTTGCCCGACTCTGTCCTTCTCTCTCCATCTTCATTTCAGGCAGTCACACCCGGCCATCCACCAAAACCTGCCCCCACTCCTGTCTCTTCGTCCTACCCTCTGTCTCGCCTCTATCTATCTCTTTACCCTCCTCGTTCCGTCTATGCTGTGTCACGGCTGACTCATCTCATTATCTGTCTCAGCGAGTTCTCTCGGCAGCCAGAGTCAGGTGCTGGTGTATGGGCCCGCGCCGGTAACCGTGGCAATACGACACCCGGCGTGAGGGTGGGATAAATATAGCCCCCCGCCAGCGTGAGTCATAGGAGCCCACCGAGTGTCAGGCTGGCCTCTCCGCCCCGAAGTTCTGTTCTATTGATCTACGTAAACAAGGCATCTGTCTCTCGTGCCCAAAATAGCCCTCCTGAAATTATGCTGATCCTGGCTGGCCCCACAGTCAAAGGCGGATCAGCCCATTGCCTGCTTTCCGGCCTTGCAAACAGTCGTGCTTGTCTGCGTGATCCGAGAGTGCGGTTCGCAGGAAGCGGAGTTATGCGGGCCAGAAGCATTGTGCCCATTTGAGCCGAGGGAACACATGTGCCCTCAAATTCTAATCAGCCCTTTTTTAAATTCAAGCTTATTTAGTATACTGCAGAGGTTTGCATGAAGTGGGACCTGTTTCTGAAGAGCTACAGCTCAAAACCACATCACTGTCCTGTTAAACAACAACCGTTTACCTGTTCCTGCTTAAGCATGCATTTAGAGTTTAAGCAATATTGGAAAGGTGGACGTTTTAGGTGACCCCTGTAAAATAACAAGAGGCCTTAACCCACATTTGGCCATCGTCCCAGATGGAGCACCTTCAGGCAGAAGCCATGGGGTGAACATACAGAAGCCATGCAGAAGCCATGGGGTGAACATACATTTAAAGTTTCAAGCAATATTGTAAATGGAGTGAGCCTGAAGTGCCCCCTTAAAAAAACAGGGTGCCTTATGGACCATAAGGTCTTGAACTGACCACAGCATTGCTAGGGCCTCCAGTGAGAACCTGGTGTTCTGCTGTCTTTGTGGCTTTTGCCTGAATGTGCTCCATCTATAGAGTGGACCATGGTAGCTCTAATGAGGAGTGACGTGGTAATAAACGTTTACATACTGGACCCTAATAAACTGCCATGGTCATGTTTCCAGCTATTACAACAATGCTAACATGATCTTGCTATGGCAAAACCCACAATTTGTCTTTCCTTAGCATCTGCACAGAAACGTACAAAAGTCAGACATGCCAGTGTACTTCATTTCCAGTCAAACTGACCATGCACATCATTTTAAAGCATCAAGGAAAAAGGTGAAAACATACACAGAAGAAAATTACCCAGAAGCCCCTGCAGATCAATTTCCATTTTTTAGCTTATTCAGCCCATCTAATTACAGCTAATTACAGCAAAGAAAAAAACCCCATAGTTCAGTTGTAGATGATGAAGCACATCCTTCTACACATCCTTACAGACCCATAGCTAGGGCTAAATGATTTGGAAATAATATCTAATATTGATTTTTCTGATTTAATTTGCAATTATTTTCTGGGAACTGAAGTCCAGGCCTGTTAATTGGTCAGTAAGACTAGAGTATCACCATTCTCAGTTTGTGGGATGTCCTTTGGTTGGTCTAACTCGTCTATAGGCAGCTCTGATATTATGTTAACGTTCCCCATGTAAGCCATGGTTGTTTTGATTATTAATTATTTGATTATAAAATTGCAGCTCTTGTGATTTGAATATTACACTCTATTAAATTAAGATTTCAAAATATAACCGTTTCACCGTTCAGCCCTCCCCGTAGCACTGAGGTGTCTCCTTGTAGTGGAGGGATGGACAGAAACACCTGGGGATGTTTTCAGATCTGAAGCAAGAGTGGAGCTTGATGTTCTCCTCTCTCTCCCTCTCAAAGATGAAAGCTTAGGTGCTGTTTATCTAATAGTGACAGGTTTGGTGGTCATGCACGCTTTTAGGAATTCCTGTTTTTCTCCCTTCATTATGCAGGGAGTAACCTGCAGCTAATCATTTTCAGAAATAGCTCCTGAAGTAGTGAAATACTTGTGCATAATGGTTGTCCTGATGAGAAATGAAGTAAATGATGGGTTGTCTCTGACTTCTACACAGTACTTACAGCTGATCTGTAAAATTTTCATTAACGAATATTATTTTGGCAGAAAATGATCATTTTTTTCATCTGATACAGCAGATATTAAAATGAACACAGATTCATGTATATATATTTCTTTATCTATTCTTTTCTATTTTAGTTTTATTTTATATTTTATATTCTATATTTATTCTACATTTTCTCATTTCTTCATATGAGCATGCAGTTGTTAAAACATTTCACAGCTACATCTATCTATCTATATATTGTCCTTGTCCAAAGAAATAACAGGCATCTCCAAATCGGCAACATTACAGAAATTTTTTTTTTTATTTGAATGGAAGTCAATGGAACCAGATGTCTTTCCAAGCTGTTTTTGGCCATATCTTTCAGTTCATTCTTCATGAAATTTACAGCTAATGTAAACAGCAATTCATGTGAACCAATGAGGCATAAAAGTAAAATTCAACAAAAAAGGAGATACATGTTTTTATTTGGACAGCGACAATATATAGCTTATATATATATATATATATATATATATATCAGGGACACTGATAACTGATATTTGCGGATGATATTTCTTTACTTTCGAAATTTGGTGTTTATAGTGTGAAAATGAACAAGGATGCAACCAATTACATAATATGAATATGAGAATAAAATAAAATATAAATGTATGAATATATCATCAGATCATATACAGTGTGTTAATCATTATATAAAACCAAAAAGTGTAAAAACCAGAATCTTAATATAATTAATAATAAATACAATATTTTAAACTTATTTTAAACAGATGTAATGAGAAACTGAGCTCAAAGTCTGCAAAAGTCACTAAAAATAAATATATTTATGTAATTATATATTATCCAATGTATACAGTTTTCATATAAAACAGGTATGCAGTATGAGTTACTGACTGCATTAAAAGAGTTTATCTTCTTAATATATGTGTGAGAAAGTGGGAAAAGCCTATCTACGGACTCAACACTAAATAAAACCTGCACTAACCGAACACACAGAACCGTGTTTGCATTACAGTAAAAATACACCAGTAAACATCTGAGCAATCATGAAGCTGTCACTACTTTATTAAGAGAAACAACAATAAGAGACTATGAACGTCGATGTGTTTACTGGATTTGTTAAGCCAAATAATTATATTATGCAAAAGCAAGCAGTAGATAGACGTGCTGAGTGTGTCTGATGTTTTCTGCACTGCATGATTCAAGTCAAACTCATTTAGTCTAAGCAGACGGGTGGAATGATAGAAGTAGTGAGCTGCAGCTGTCTGTACTTTAAATGAGAGAAAATTAACATGAGTATCAACACATGGTGTAGAACTTTTGTTGAACAGAAAACGATACATTATGATAAATCGTTGTCACGCTTCCGGGTTTCCTCCAGACTCAACTTCCCAGAGGGCATCGCTCGATAACGTCACACCCACATGTCCCCAGTCGCTCAATCAGTTCCACTACAATTCTCCTGAGTATTAGCCCACCTGATTACCATTAACTGCCAGCATGTAAGTCTCACCCAAACCAAAGTTTTGCCAAACCTCCGCTTGCAATTCGGAGTGGTCTAGCCTGCTGTTTATTCACTCTGACTGCCTTTGTTCTTTGACATCCGATCTCTTCTTCACCCCTTTGGCTTTAATCTAGATTATCCTCTGGCGTCCCGATCTCCATTCGTCCTCTGAACACTCTCCCTGTCTCTCCGCTGTACTCCGGTAGCCTTGCTGACAGTCTCTCCTGGTTCTGACCCTTGGCCTGTTTCCTGACTCTGATCTCGCTCTCTCCCTTCATGTTTGATTATGTTTAGCTGCTTTGTTCACCTGTTCGGTTGTTTAATAAAGCTTATCTGACTTTTAGCTCTGCGCGTGTCGGCCCGTGTTCTTTGTCCTTGACAATCATTTACATATGAGTCACATTTGTTTGGTTACAGTGAGCAAACTTATGACCGTTTTCTGCGTTTTGGCCAGTTGCGTCTGACGTGTTGTTAGCTTTTCTGCCACTGTGGAGGAGAAGGTAGTGCTGTTTCAAACTCAAAATTAGCCATGATTAGCGGTCAATCCAATTAGCGCTCAAGCTAATAAGAAGTCAATCCTTAACATTTGTGTTAATGAGTTAACAGTGGCTATTAAAGAATAAAAAAATAACCAAAGTTACTCTAGAATATTTATATTGGGCAAATAAAAGACATGACTAATCAGTTTATTGCTTTTTATTGCACTGACTCTGCATGTCCTGCACACTGGTATCAAAAATTTGGGAGATGAAATTCTAAATTGGAATTAGGATTTTTATTCAGCACCTGATTCGGTTTAAATTAACCATTCCATCTTAAAGGATGCAACATACAGTACTTTTGGGCAACTGCACAGACACTGGAGTAGCTGCTTCATCATTTCAAATGAAACCGTAAAAAAATTAGGGCTTCGCTGAATTTCCCGTCATTTGTCTCATACATGCGTCCCGTATAGGCTGACCTTCAGAGACGCTGCTGGAATTCAGAAAAGCGGAGTTATCCGCACTGTCCTTACCCACGACTGTCACGTTGTCGGAAGCAGCTGACCGAGTCAGGCAGCTTCTGAGGCGGATCGAGAGGAAGATATTATTGTCCATTTCCACTCTTTGGGGAACCAATGATGATACTGTGGCACTGTTCCAGAAAACCCTTCTTGAGACCTTTTTAAAATATGGGCTGTAATTCTCACACTAAAAAGCACCAGGAAATGTATGCTAATGAGGACAATTAAAGGAAAATCAATTGTTATTTGGCATTCAGACATATTCATTTTAATGCAGTGTTATGCTCGCATGGTTAAGTAGCTCTCCAACAGAGCGGAAGGCATTCACTTGGACATTAGGCCATACTGGTCCTGCATTCCTTCATAAATTCATTAAAGCTAACAGAGTCAGTAAATTCACCAAGACAAAACACTTTGGCTTTTTGCATTCGTGTGTGTATGTGGATGAAGCACAAACCCAAAGTCTGTGCTAGCATTAGTCCCCATCAGCTTTAGCAGGGATCCAGGGACATCATTAGCTGGACTGATGAGCCCATTCCTCACACACAGCCTGGCCTTTGCCCATTATTGTAGCCATTATTGACCTGACCAGTCCCAGCTAAGCTGAAGAGCACCTGTGGGTCAGCATTCTGTGTGTGTGCGCGTGTGTACATAATTTACATAAATGCAAAATAAATTTGTCTCATTCATATATGATTGCTCTCTTTCAGTTTTCTCGCTCGCCGTCCTCCTCTTTGACCCTCCTTTGCATAATTAAGTCTAGGTCTTCAGAGGCAGTGAGAGCAAGTGCTCTCGGCTGCCTCTCCATATGGTAGCCAGTGAGTGAGTGCTGACCTGCAATATGTCCACCCCGAATAAGGGCACCATTTGAATGGCTGGTGTTTAAAGGAGGAAGCGGTTTCAAGGAAATCCACTGGACTAAATTTACAATAGCGACTCCTGCTCGACATACGGCTGAGACATGAATCACTGTCTTTTGTTCTGTCAATACATTTCCATTCTTCATAAGCAGATGCGTCTGTGATGCAGACATGCTGAGATCATCAGTCATATGGTGTGTTAGTCACTGCGATGAGCGAGTGGTGTCTCAGTAGAAACGAAGGTTCGTTGGAAAATGTGCAACAATGAAAACAAACGTGCTCTTATAAAGACGTGCTTTTGGTTCCCTAAAGAACATCTCACTGGATGGTTCTTTTAAATACCTAAAGCTAGACCACCTGTCTTTAGCTGCCTGTCCATTCACTTACCCATACACCAACACGCTTGTTCACTCGTTCCTTCATTCACATATTTCATCTGTAAGTCTACTCATCTTCAATCTTCCCAAGTTCAACAAAGTCACTCCGCTGCTGCGCTCCCTTCACTGGCTTCCTGTTGCTGCCCACATCAGACTTAAAACTCTGATGCTTGCCTACAAAGCCAAGAATGGACCAGCCCCTCCCTTCTTATGGTAATGGGTAGGAGTCGATGTGTACCTCGAGCCCTTTGAGCTTCAAGTACAGCTCGACTCGACCCGCCATCCCTGAAGACACATGGAAGACAAGTGTCCAATGATTTCTGTGCAAGTTATGCTGCAGAAGTCAGCACTGGTGTTCACTGAGTCCCTCGCCTTTCTAACGGCTCATCTAACACATTTTATTTGAGCTAATGAAGTAACAGAATGGGAATGAAGGAAATGCCAAAGCCAATTGGACAAGTACTCGTTGAGGGTGGGGTGAGGATGAGTAGCTGGTGTTGGTAAATGGCAGTGTAGCATACTGTATGTGGAGTATTGTTGTAGTATGACTACTAAATGACCTCAAAATTTTACAAGATAGAGTTACAATCAAGGGAAAACACAAGGGGAAATACAGAGGATAAAATATATCACTGCATTTTTGTTCACCACCGGACAACTCTATATATTTTCCCATTGAAGGATCTCCTTTAGTGAGTTTCTAATATGGACATAATGCCCTCTAAAGAGGTCTGTATGCAGAGTGTTGAATTTTGTGCCATCAAAAAACCTCTAGCATTCTGTAGCTGAGTTTCATTTATGGTAGAAGCTAAGCTTTTACATTTACTGGTGTGTAAATGGAACTTATTGACACATATACAGTGTATACATGTTGCATTGAATAGATGTTTCAGAAAAAAACAAGAAAAGTAAATGTGCTTCAATGATTTGGGTCCATTAAAGGCTCCCGGTTTGTAAATGAGATGTGCAATGTGCTTAGAGCGGCTTCAAATTTAAAGAACCTCCCCATAATGCAAAGGTTCCATACCAATTACAGGTTTTCCCTAGAAATCCTTGTCCAAGCCAAAACCAGTTAGGAACCTTAATTTCTAAGATTGCAGAGTCTTCAACAGATCAGTTAATGTTTATTGAAAACAGTTATTCTCAGCCAAGCTCTCTTTAGGCCGTGATCAACCAAAAATGCTCTGCTTCAGTAGAATTTGACCTTCATTGACCAGACCGCTTCAGGTAATCACTCCTATTAAGAGCAGTGACAGTGGCAGACTGAATAGGCAGCACTTGCTTGACTCTGTCGTTTTTGTCCAGCATGGCCCAGCGCGCGGAGGAGTGCGGCAGGACAGTAGCTGTCGTTTAGCAGGAGCTGCACTCCAAGGCCTTATTCAAACAGCCTCGCTCCTTCTCCTTCCCCAGTCATCGTAAGTGACAAGTGACCTAAAAACTCACCTTGTATGAACTGCAAAGGCTCCGCTGTTTAGATAACTGTCAAACGGGGCATCCGCCTTCACTAGCAAAAGAAAGGAGTGATGCTGTGACAAGAAACGACCCTGCAGACACCTCTATAGCACGCATCAGTCTGCTAGCGGAGGCCTACAGACCGCACAGGGGAGAGAAGAAGGAAGCTGCTGAGGAGAAGGCCAGAGGGGCTGCGTTTGCTAACAAAAGCAAACCCTTTGAACTCCCGGGACATTTAGAGTGACAAGGTTGAGCGCTGATGCCCCTGCTGAGGATGTCTGAGTGCAGCGTCTAACCTCTGCCTCCTGCAGGCTAATACACACTCTCATACAGATATACACACACAGACACACGCTCCCTGTTGGCTTTGCCAGTGTGCTAATTTAAGAGCAAATTCACAGTCAAAGCATTTCAGCTACACATTTCTCTACACCAGTCTACATGAAAGAATGTTTCCACCGTCGTCACGGCTTCTTTCGACAACCAGCCGTCACCTTCGTTATATTGGAAAGGCTGATTGTGTAAATGAATAGCAACTAAGTGCTAACAGTCTGTTGCGAGACTAAATAGTCAAAAGTATATGGACACCCCTTTTATTTAATGGTTTACTGTTTCAGTCAGGGTGGCACAGTGGTGCACGTTCTAGGCTCTTTCCGTGTGGAGTTTGGATGCTCTCCCCATGTCTGTGTGGGGTTCGTCCCACAGGAACATGCACATTAACTGAGGATGCGAAATTACCCTTAGCTGTGTGTGTGCGTGTGTGAACATGTATGTATGAATGTACTGTATGTCTCTGCCCTGTGATGGACTGGTGGCCTGTCCAGGGAGTATCCTGCCTTCTGCCATTTGAGCAACCCCATTCCAGCACCCCCATGACCCAGAAGGATTAAGCAGGTTAGAAAAGTGAGGTACAGTATTTCAGCCACACCAGTTGTCAAAGCATGTATGATGTCAAGCACAAAACCATGCAGGCTCCACAGACAAACATAGACGGTAGAATGGTTCATACTGGAGACCTCCAGTGACTGTAACCGAAGAAAAGGATGGATTTTGCAGCAAAATAATGCTGTTGTGCAATAGAAGCATCTAGGAGCAACAACAGCTCAGCAACCAAGGGGTAGCCCATGTGAGCTTACACAGCAAGGCCTCAATGCATCACTCAATCCAGAGTTCCAAACAGCCTCTGGAAGCAACATCAACGCAAGAACTGCGGAGCTCATAAACTCAGGAGCTTCATTCAATGGGTTTCAAAGGCTGAGCAGCTACACACAAGCCTAAGAGCACTATGTACCCCTGGACTCATGGAAGCGTGTTCTCTGGAGCGATGAATCACACTTCACTATTTGGTAGTGAAATGGACATGTATGGGTTTGGTGGAACAACAGTAAAGTTTGGTGGAGGAGGGATAAAAGTCTGGGGCTGTTTTTCAGGGTTTGGGACTTTTTTTCCAGCGAAGGCTAATGCTAATGCTAGCAAAAGTATTTGGGATAAAATGGAACATTTATTGCATCAGCATACTTTTGGCCTCGACAAACAGTATGACGGAATTATGAAAAAGGCCTGAACCTGGTCAGAATAAAAGAGGCGTGCCATTAAACAAACATGGACGAATATGAGGAGCTCTGTTTCATGCTGAGTGTTTCAACAGAGACCAATACATTACTGTGATACGACAAATACTTCCTATATGTAGACTATAACGGTGAGGCGGGATGCAAGTACATAGTGGTTTTGTTTGGGTTAGTCCGGGTAACAGGGGTCAAAACACAGGTGGGTATGACTAAAGACATGTCCGTAAATTGAAAGCAGAAACAAAACCAGGGTCAAGAACTGAAGACAAACACTACAAAACAAAAAGAACAAGAACTTAAAGGAAACAAGGCTAGGATTCACGACGGGCTCAACTAACAAAGGGAAATACAGCTCAGCACCAACACAGGGAAAACAAACAGCTAAGAAATCACAAAAGGAACACAGACACTTCACAAACAGACAGGGCAAACAAAGGGCTCTTAATACAAGTCCTAATTCGCATCAGGTGTGGGCATGGGTGGAGCCAGGGTGGAGCAATGTAATGCTATGAAACAACCAGAGGGAGCGTAGTTTGGCATGAACAGGGACAGGCAGACATAGATGTAACATAGACTATGTGTCCATAATTCAATAGCACACACATACAGGGGTTGGACAATGAAACTGAAACACCTGGTTTTAGACCACAATCATTTATTAGTATGGTGTAGGGAGAGTTGAGGTGCACATTTAATTCTGCCGTGATTTGGGCAGCCGTGGTTTTATGTTTTTTGGATTCAATCCAGATTAGCACCCGAACATCCCTTTCAGACAGCTTCCTCTTGCGTCCACAGCTAATCCTGTTGGATGTGGTTCGTCCTTCTTGGTGGTATGCTGACATTACCCTGGATACCGTGGCTCTTGATACATCACAAAGACTTGCTGTCTTGGTTACAGATGCGCCAGCAAGACGTGCACCAACAATGTGTCTTCTTTTGAACTCTGGTATGTCACCCATAATGCTGTGTGCATTGCAGTATTTTGAGCAGAACTGTGCTCTTACCTGCTAACTGAACCTTCACACTCTGCTCTTACTGGTGCAATGTGCAATTAATGAAGACTGGCCACCAGGCTGGTCCAATTTAGCCATGAGACCACACTAAAAGGACAGGTGTTTCAGTTTCATTGTCCAACCCCTGTATAGTTTACCTTAGTAGTAAGAGTAGTAAGCATCAACACATAGTTTACCTCATATTTAGGTTCACAAGAGTACGAGCCTCAAGTTATTATTCAGCTTTGTTTGAACTCTCTCGCTCCACCTTAAATGTTGCAGCAGTTAGATTCTGACTCACACGTCTCCATTGCTAGAACTGTGATAGAATTGCTTTCCAGCAGTCATGAAACTTATCATAAAGAGCCTGGCAGTGGTGAGGGGTAGGCAATGTGCAAAAACCGAAACCCCAGAAAGTATAAGAGCTTATGAGCTTGCCAAGGTGCTTTCGGTTTCGCACAAACCAGCATGAACTTGGTTTTACAAGATGTATGCTGAGCGCTCAAGTCAGATCATCCAGCATCAGTGCCTGACCTCACAAGTGCTCTTTTGACTGAATGGGCAGAAATTCCCATAGACACACTGCTGAAATCTGGCAGAGAGCCTTTCCGGATGACTGGAGGCTGCAGAGTTGCAAAGAGAAAGTAAAAAGGGTGGCCTATGTACGTTCATTTTACAAGACATATTATTAGTATAGTATTAAATATTATAGTATATTATATACATATAGTATTAAGAAGAGGGTTCAATAAAAACCCTGGACTATTAAAGGAAACATCATCATCAGCTGTAAAGGTGACGGGAAGTAACTGCACAGAAAACTCCTTAATCTTCCTAATCAGTCTCTCTCTCTCTCTCTCTCTTACTTTCTTTCTCTCTTTCCTTCTTTCTCTCTTTCTTTCCTCTTCTTTGTTAAGCACTGGAATGACATTTCTCCAGAGCAATCGCATTGGAACCCCCAGAGCGGCTAGAGGCACCTGAGCATCAGCTCCACTGTGGGTCCCCTGCCCTGTTTCTGCAGTTCATCACCCGGCATGACTACAACCTTACACTGACCCGCGTCTGGCCCTGATCATGAACTCTTTCTATGGGCTAGCTCCATCTTGCAGTTACTTCTTCCTGGACTAATCAGACTGGATCTAATCAGACTGGATCTAATCAGACTGGACCTAATCAGACTGGACCTAATCAGACTGGATCTAATAGATGTTCTTCTAATGTTAGTTCTGTCTTTCTCATCTCATCCGGGTTCGACCTGAGGAGGTTGGGTTCCGCCCTTGAGCCTGGTTCCTCTCAAGGTTTCTTCCTTACTCAAGGGTGTAAAAAGCGCTATACAAATAAACACTGATTGATTGATTGAAAACAGTCACGTGATCAACATGACGTGTTAATCATATGACTATGACTTATTCAGATGTCACTAAAGAGCGCTTGCCAGAGAAGATTATGTTCCCTGCAACACCCCACCCCTTCTTTTGTTTAGTAAGGACGAGTCCACTTTAGTGACATCCAGGTGGTCATATGACCACCATGCCATGTCAGGTGTTAATCATGTGACCGTGTTCAGCATATTTTTACTAGAGTTACATCCTGTCATCTATACAACTGGGGATGGAATTGAAATGAAGAGAAGCCTTTGACAAGTTTATATCCCCGACAATGTCCACCTTCTCAAAGCTGAAGCTGGCTTCCATTTGGTGTTCTCACTCCACCTTAAATAGTGGAGCATTTACATCCTGACTTAGTGTCTAAGTGTATTTGCCAGAGAAGATGATGTAACCGCAGTTGCCCGCCACCCAAAGGTGTCTTAGAACCCCTAGTGATGTCTATGAAGCAGTTGTATATGACCAGCGTGTCATGTCACATAATGGTCATGTGACTATTCTGAGTGTATTTTAGCCAGAGTTACTTCCTATCACCTTTACAGCTGAGGATGGTGTTTGGATAGGAAGAGGTTTTGCCTAATTAATGGCTTGGCCAGGGATGTTATCCGAGCTAATGGATCGGCTATAGGCTGAGCGCTGAATAGGCCAGCTATGTGTTAAGCCCAGTCCAATTGTTGCTTGAAAGTTGTAGACCTGCATTGAAAAGAGAAAGCTGACAGCAGTCTAGACAGGAAAGGTTATCCAACCAGGCACAATTAAAAGCTCTCTTCTGTGCCAGACTATTGATGTGGATACTGACAGTCTTATCTGCTTCTGTATGTGTCTTTGTCTCCCACGTCTTCCCCCTCTTCCACTCATGCTTTAATTTTTAAAAAGTTCACACACACACACACACATGCAGGTATGAAGCAATGCGTTGTGCTTGACCAATCGTGATTGCCGAACGAGAAATTCATTGTGCAATTCCTCTTCTATGTGAAAATGGAATACAGTAATATTAGCATATTAACTTCAATTAGACTTACTGTACTAAGTTAATGCTTCTGATTTAGTGGTTTAATATTCAGTTTGTGTTAGACTTCAAGTGATTAGCCCCTGACATAAGCATCACCCAGTCTCAGTTGACTTGCTGTTAAACAAAGATGTATATATAGTTATATCTTGGATATGGTCTTACCACTAGCTTGGTATTAAAGTTGCCATACAGTGCACATAGCTAGAAGCTAGACTCAGTATTAAATGCACTATAGAATGGTCATTTCAATGAAAGAGGGACTAGAAAATGACGTGTTGTAGACCAGATTCTTACAGCAGCTGTATGGTAACGTGAAGTAACGCAGGGGTGCCCAATCCTGGTCCTGAACATCTACCACCCTGCATAGTCCAGGGACACCAGAATACTATAGCCATGTGTGCTTGTTCTCACCTCTCAGGGTAGTTGATCTCCAGGACCAGGAGTGAGCACACCTGAAGCAATGTATTATGAGGAAGCCCAGCATGTTCCACCCAAGTTATCATTCATTCATCTTTCAAGTCCTTATCCTCCTGGTTCACATAGGGTGCTGGAACCTATTGCAGCCCTCACTGGGTAGAAGGCAGGAAACACCCTAGACAGGCCACCAGTCTACCGCAGGGCAGCCACATAGACATACACACTCACTTACACTCCACATAGAAAGGACCCCAGACACCCATTCAGAAATGGAGCCCAGAGCCTTCTTGCTGTAAGGCGACATCGCTACTCACTGCGCTACCATGCCATCCCCTATTACATGGATGTGTATTTATCTATTAATGGATCTGTTTGGTTATGTGTTTCTATTACTGAACATGAATTTACTATTTCCACTCTAGTACACACCTTCCTTGTTGGCCTTCCTTGTAGATGTAACGTTAGAGATAGTAGCCCAGCTGTTGCTGCACAGTTTGTGTCAGTTTCACTGCAGTGCTAAGAAATGGTCCAATCCCCCAAGTAATCCTATGGGGTGGTCCTGCAGGGGTCCTGGTCATTGATTTACAGGGTGAATAAAGGCTAATAAAAACAGATAGAGCACAGTGTGTAAATGTGTAAATACAAAGTGCACACTTGTGATGGTCAGTCTTTAAAATGGTCACCAAACCTTTTCCCAGATGTTTGATGGACAGCGTACATAAACAGCTTTACCATAGTAGGACACAGATGAACAGATACATTCATTGTTGCACCCAGAAGAAAAGATCAACCTGCATTGCTATTGGGAAGAAGGATAAAGGTAATCAAACAATAAATGATAAATTTGATACAGGCAATATTCATTGAGCTACACTTACAGAAGTGTAGTCTCAGTGTGGTGCTGGGGTGCCATGCCTGACAATGCAACATGCAAGATATCTCGGCATGGAGTTGTAGAGGTTCCTAATGGTGTCCTGTGATAATCTATCCCATGCAGCTTGAATATTCATACACAGTTCCTGCAGATTTGCAGTAGGTGTGGAGGTGGAGTGACACCAAGCCATCTGGACATGTGACAACAAACCATTTACCTTGGTGCTAACCATGGTGCCTCCACACATGGATTCGTTGGTCACCAACACCAAGACAAAAGCAGGACTCGTCACTAAAGATGACCCGCTGCTACTCCATGACAGTCCGCACAGCACCATTGCAGTCTTTGGTGACGTTGACGTGGTGTTAAGGGCAATGGTCGTAACTATCTGCGTGGATGTAGTCCTGCTGTAGTGGTGTTGCCACTAACAGGAGGACTCATGGGAGGTCATCACTCTTCACTTAATGCAATTAGGGCTGCTAACTCAGTCAGGTACCATCAGACCTACCCACCAAGTTTCATTCCCGTCAGTAGATTTATTCTGGGTGTGTCTATCTGGTCAACTATTCTTTTGATGACGTGTGTATTACATGGATGTGTATTTATCTAGTAATGGATCTGTTTGGTTATGTGTAGGTGTGGAGTCGGTGTGGAGTCACACCAAGCCATCTAGACATGTGACAACAAACCATTTACCTTGGTGCTAACCATGGTGCTTCCACACGTTGATTCATTGGTCAGCAACACCAAGACAAAAGCAGGACTCGTCAATAAAGATGACCCGCTGCTATTCTGAGTTACTCCATGACAGTCCGGCACAGCACCATTGCAGTCTTTGGTGACGTTGACGTGGTGTTAAGGGCGATGGTCGTAACTATCTGCGTGGATGTAGTCCTGCTGTAGTGGTGCTGGCACTAAGAGGATGACTCATGGAGGTCATCACTGTTCACTTAATGCAATTAGGGCTGCTGACTCAGTCAGGTACCGTCAGACCTACCCACCAAGTTTCATTCCCATCAGTAGATATCGTCTGGGTGTGTCTATCTGGTCAACTATCCTTTTGATGACGTGTGTATTTTATAAGCTTTGCTGAGTCATTACTTAATAAACGAAGAAAAAAAAAAAAGCCTTCTGTGTGTCCAGTTCTGAGGCCCTGCCAGCAAATGAAGGACGAAATTAACTTTAAATTCAACACATTGTCTTGCACTGTGTGGACAGGCTGGCCAATCTGCACCATGACGCAGGTAAAGTCAAATAAAATATCACTTCCAGAGCTCATCCTACCAACTGCAGGAGACAGAGTGCTCTCCAGCAGCTGTCTCCAGCAGTTGGGCTGAGGGAAGTTTATTTTGCATGATGGAACGTTTAGGGGCCGCACCACAGAGCTGAAATGATTGCAGATGATAAGGAGGGTGTCCTCTGCACATGATATGGAGGCAGACACAGCTCTGGTGCCACATAAATCAAATTGGCACTGTAATGGCTTAAATAAAGGAAAGGCTGGGGAGATGGTTCTCCTCTCCTAAATATAAGCATCCCATGGGGTCGCACTTCATTTGGCACATATCTAATTACTCGGTTTCATCCATCAGCCATGGTCAGAAGTAATTTGTCAGAACTCGCTTGTGTTTTGGAATCTCGATGGAACGTTCACACATGGAGCATGATAAAAAGTCACTTTCCAATTTATTAGAAACATCCACCTTGTATTTTTAATCACTGGCTGCTTTATGAGGTCCACCTACCTTATGGGTCCTCTATATAGAGTAGGTTTACGGTTACAGACTGTGGGCCATCTGTTGTCATGCACAATTAATCAGCCACCCTCTGTTTTGTTCATCATCGGTCTGGTTCTGACCACAGGACTGCGGTTGGCCAGATATAGTACTGTGTGTTAGTTCATTTACAGTACTGCACTTGCTGTTCTAAATCAGAATATGACCAGGATCTGTCATCAGAGATTAAAGAAACATGCTAAGCTATTACTGGCTGCTCCAACAACGCTAAAGTCAGTTTATTCCATGCTCTGTGAGCCAAAACAGAACTTTTGTGTGTTTTGGCCTGTGATTCTGCTCACTTCCCATTTCCCGGCATCATTTCGACACCATGGGTTGCCAAATCTAAAACAAATTAGCAGCCATCCATGCCAGCGACATGGAAGCAATCAAACGAACCAGATCAACAATGCTAGGATAACAAGCTTCATCACCCAAGTTGTAGTGAAATACAGAAAGTGTTTCCAACGCATTTTAAAGATGGAGATAGCTTAGGGTGTGTTCAGACTGCATCCAACGTCAAGTCAACATTTATTTATACAGAGGCTTTTACAACAGATGTTGTCACAGAGCAGCTTTACAAAGAATCTGGTGTCCGAGCCCCCAGTGAGCAAGCCAAGGGAGACAGAGGAAGGAAAATCTCTCTCGGTTCAAAAGGATGAAACCTTGAGAGGAACCAGGACTCTAAAGGGGAACCCATCCTCCTTGGGTCAACACCAGATAACAAGACATGCAAAGAAAGAAGCGTTCGGTGTTTGTAAGGTGGAGGAATAAATGTCTGATTAGTCTGTAGTTAAGTAGTTGGGTCATCGGATGGGTCAGCAAGCTACCAAGCAACCACAGTGCAGGACAGCCAGGACAGCCAGGAGCTCCGTGGTGGTTAAAGATGAGCAGTGGCTCCCAGTCAGAGCCGATGTAGCAACAGCATCAGACCGCACAGGATGGGCAGCAGTTCAGCTCTGACAGAGAGAACAGACAGACTGTTAGCTCTGACAGAAGACCTGAACACACTGTATGGTGTTAACAGTGTGCAGCAGTGACTCCGGCAGGCCTGGCTATTACAGCAGGACTAACAGGGAGAGCCAGAAGGTCATGACGGCTCCCTGAGAAGTCGGCGCTCCTCTGCTGCACCGTCAACAAACCCGAGTGAACATGAAGAGCAGTGGGACAACAGCACCAACATTCCCAGCTTACCAAACACTCTCTGTCAGTGGACCCCTAGATCTGCACCTCTTATCTAGCAGAACAACTAATTACCAAAAGCTCGACCCAGCAGGTAGGTTTAAAGCCTGGATTTAAAAATTGAGGCTGTGTCTGACTCCCAAACACTGACAGGTAGGTTATTGTAACTTTGCTAATTCTAGGCACTAATAGAGAGCCCGCACTTTGTGATCTAAAGTTACGTGACTTTTCTTAATACAAGATTCAGTGAGGTAGAGAGGAGCGAGGCTGTTTAGAGCTTTATATATCAGCCAATCCTATATAATCCTAGCTAGCTAGATCCTATATAAGTAGTAATATTATATATCAGCTAAATTTCCCTCGGGATCAATAAAGTATCTATCTATCTATCTAAAGAATTATAAACTCAGTGTGGAATTTAACTGGTAACCAGTGTGAGTTAGATAAGACTGGGCTGATATGATCAAACTTTCTAGTTCTTCTAAGGACTCTAGCTGGAGTGTTTTGGACTAACTGAAGTTTGTTAAGGCTTTTGCTGGAACAACTAGAAAGCAGGGCGTTACAGTAATCTGGCCTTGAGGTAATAAAGGCGTGAACTAGCTTTTCTGCATCCTGTAGTGAGAGTGCAATTCTCAGTTTTGTAATATTGCAAAGAAGTAGAAAAGCTATTAGATAGTAATATTAGTAATATGCTCATCAAAAGGCCAGATGGGAATTGATCATGACACCAAGACTTTTTACGGATTAAATCGGATTTGTGATCAGATCAAATTTGTGCGTCCAGACATCATCTGCACGAGTTACTGTGATGATGCAGGCACCAATAACTATGCAGCCATACTGGTGAAGTGACCATCTCCGAAAGTGATTTTACAGATCATATTTTGTGTTTTTTTGACGTTCACATTATCAAAAAATCTGGTTACCTTCTAGATGTGCCAAAAATCAGATTTGGGCTAGTAGTCCTTAGCAAAGCCTTAGAGCCCAGGAACTGAGGACGGATGTTTAAAAAAAAATTCAGAGCATGTAGCACTAGGCCTCAACTCAAACCTTCACTAATTTATCAGGGATACTGGTTGGGGTTTAAGTATTTTCAGCATTCAGGTTCTTGCAGTTATACTCTCCGGGCTATGTGCAGCTGGGTTATCAAGGCAGAGAGTACATGAGACACAGATGAAGGTGAAGTGATCCCGACTTGTGCTGGCTAACACAGTCATGCTAACACATGCTGACACTGAAGGAGCAAATGGGCCATAGCTGTTTACTACCTCGGCTAAAACAAGCATGAAAGAAATACAAAGAGTCTGTGTTAGACTCTAAAGAACTTCATGACTAACTTTTATAAAGAAATTTATGAAACGTATTACTTTATATGATGAATGAACTGAGTTACCTTACTCGTGTGTAGTGTATCCATTAATGTATTTATGTAGGAACTATCATTTATTGTCAAAGTTTACATTGCACTTATATGATGAACCAACTGAGTTACATTACTCGTGTGTAGCGTATCCATTAACGTATTAACTCAAAGTAATCTAGAGGATACACAAGTTTATAAGACGTGACGTATAACATGACTTTTAATCTTTTACAGGAGTGGAAAATGCTTTTTTTAAAGTGGATGTGGCTTCTTTTAGATCTGTGTGACTTAACAGCAAATTAGAAGCAAGATATTTATTCTCTGGAACTGCTTTCGTTTTCCATGTGGTGGCCATATCTACAAATGGCCACCCAAACGAAATGAAGTCATCTTAACTTTTACTAACCATCCGCAGCAAGACAACTCACTCTTATAGTTTAAATTTTTACAGCAGAAGCCTGATTTAAATGCATGCTGTCAGCATGATATAGTGTTTAAGTACATCCTTTGTATTTTTCAGGAGAGGGAAAATTTGCAAATCACAAATTTTCAGTTTTTGCAGTACGGCATGTACAGGGGTGCTTCAGTCGTTAAATGTGGTTAGGCTTCCTTGAATGAAGAGAAGCAGAGAATGGAACCTACTTCTAACAATGAACTCCAAAAGTGTGGAAAAACATCCAGGCAGATTTCTTTGGAAAAAGTGAGAGCAAGTCTCTTAGTGGCACTGGAAAGAGTGCGGGAGGGCCCAGTTGGAATTTCTAACGTTTTGGCCCCTGAGTGGTCAGCAAGGACCACCTATGGGAGGTTCCGTGGTCAGAAACTACCTACTACAGACGCAACAAATAACCCGCAGTTTCTAAGGGTAGTGTTTCTGATAAAGTGGCCAGGTTAAGGTTAAGTATTTCTATGCACGAGGCAGACACACCTCCTGTGCACCTTTGTATATCAGTTTCTGACAGTGTCTTATTCCTACATGAGTGCTTCTAGATGGAGGCTCTTAGGAAAAACATAGTTCAATTTGCCTGTCACTGCCGTACGCAGAACAAAGCACGGTATAGCGCTATGCACAATGTTCAGTTCCACCCAGCAGAAAACTATACAAGCATAACATATCCTCCACAACATGAGAGAGGGTGTTATTTACAAATCTATTGGGACTAGACATGTTTCTTCAGCAGCCCCAGGCAGAGGAGCAGATGTGTCAGGCACAACGTCAGGACTTTTATTTAGTAGACAAGAAAGGGCATAAGAGGAGGAACGCAGTCCTGTATGTTTTCTTGTCTCTTAAGTGCTATTTGGATGGCTTTAGTTTTATACGGAGGGCTGGGATAATGTAGGTATTATCAGAGTATCTGAGGCCCCGGCCTCATGCACATGAATATTACTGAATGTATAGTTTTTGACCTCCTGCTCACACGAACACTGCGCTTTAGGTGACCGCTAATGGAGGGTTTTGAAAACGCCCTCCGGTATGAACATTTCTGAGACCTCTGTTCTCAGTGTGAAGGTGTGGATGGGCAAAACGCAGCTGTTTGAAAATGCTTATATCAAGCAGTTAATGTGCGTATGCCTCCTGCTGTTTACATTTATTGAGCATGCATCAGAACCCCAGCTAAAATAAGGCCGTAGTATTGCTTTGGCAGGATTCCCAGTGCACATTCCCCTGGGTTTTGTTGACTTTGTGCTCAAGTGTAACTTTAAGCAGCAGTTGTATTTCAATGTCGGGCCATCTAAATGAAGGCCCCGTATTTGAGACAGTCTTCATTTTCTGTTTAGACACTGTAAACGCAACATAAGCTCACCAGACACAAAAAAGGCACCTTACATGTTTAGGGTGGTACTAACCACCTTAGACTCCTGCAGGGTGTGAGTGATAGGATTCATAGATTGAGAAGAGGTGGTACTGTGCAGGGAATGTCTTGTTCCATGTGTGGGAAATGGCTCCAGAGCAGATGTTAATGATGGGCTAAAAGGAGTGACTGCGTTTGGGCGTGGCCAAACACCATAGTGTGAAGGAAGTAGCTGAATTTGCAGGTGTATGGAGGCATGCAGTCATACAGGTCTACCAACAGTGGCTAAAATCCCAGCCCATGTCAAATCAAATCACAGCTGTTATTGGTGCTTGTGTAGGTTCTACAAGCTGTTAGGTACAGTTCAGTCACAGGGGACTCTGAGCTTACTGATACTGCATTGTAATCATTATATCCTCATGCTTGTGTGGTTCTTTTTGGGTATTTAACATCACATTTTGAGGTATTATTACACATTTTTATACTGTAAACTGAGCTGTAGAAATAACCCTTAGGTTATACAGGGGTTGGACAATAAAACTGAAACACCTGGTTTTAGACCACAATCATTTATTAGTATGGTGTAGGGCCTCCTTTTGCGGCCATTACAGCGTCAGTTCGTCTTGGGAATGACATATACTGCGTCCTGCACAGTGGTCAGAGGGAGTTTAAGCCATTCTTCTTGCAGGATAGTGGCCAGGTCACTACGTGATGCTGGTGGAGGTTCGTCCTTCTTGGTGGTAAACATACCCACCGTGGCTAAAATACATCACAAGGTGTTTCACAGATTTCACGTGCACCAACAATCTGTCCTCCTTTGAACTCTGGTATGTCACCCATAATGTGCATTGCAGTATTGTGAGCAGAACGCTCTTACCTGTAACCGAACCTTCACACTCTGCTCTTACTGGTCCATGTGCTGAAGATCCCAGGCTGGTCCAATTTAGCCATGAGACCTCCCACACTAAAATGACAGGTGTTTCAGTTTCATTGTCCAACCCCTGTATGTAACCAATGTAAATATACACGTCTGTAAACATTCCATCCTATCCTATCCTTTGGAAAAATTGTTTTCCTGTTTCATATTTAAGGAAACCAAGGCCCAAATCAAGTGAAAATGTGTTACCCAACTAGAGTGACTCTGAACATTATAACCTGTAAAAAAAAAAAAAAAAGAAAAGATTAATAACTTATGGGTTATGATGTTGACTGTTTGCTGTCCCATGGCAGTGCAAATGACCCATTGTGTTCACTTGAGGCTAAAGCCGGGATCCAGTATGTCAATCACAAAGGCATAAATCATTGCAGTGTGTTGGCTGGGACACACTGACCAATCCTGATTCAGGTCCTTGAGCGAATTCATAAGTCATCAGAGAGGAGGGTCAAGACATCGGTCGGTCATGGCTACAGAAGCGGTGTGTGTGATGCCCACTGAAACAAAGAGAACTTGAGGTAATGAATGTGCTAACAGCTCTGTATCACAGAAATGATTGGAGTGAGCTGTTATTAGCTTGTAGCGGCTGTGATCAGTGCTGAGCATACTGGTAATGTGTTTGTTGCCCTACTTGCTGTGCTTCATTCAGAGCGGATGTTATTGTGATGTATGTGATCCGGATCTCTTTGTTCCACGTAAATGCTGCCACAACAGCATTCCTCCTTCTCTTCGACATTTGCACCGGACAGAGCTCTGTTCTCCTATTGGTCCATGTCAAGGAACATGTTAAAGGATCTGCCGAACAAGGCGGGAAATTTGTTTTCATTGGAGTGTCATGAGCCATCCCAGATTGCTGATTAGATTATGGGGAATTTGTATATTTGGAAGCATTTATCCCTGCCTTTGCCCTTCTGTGATGAATTGAATTGATTAAAAGAAATGGATTAAAATGGATTTTAGGCCAAAACTTTATAACTATAATCAAACAATGTGTCAGACATAGGATGGCCACTTTTATAACCCTGAAAAGGAAGACATCATAAAGGGGTTGAGGGATGCATAGGGTCAGGCACGATACTAAACCATATAACACAACACATAGCTTTAGTCGCCAAACTGGGTGGAATGGCTGACATTCGTCAGTCAGACTAGAGCTTACTGATTGACTAGCATTTAGAGGGCTGACTTCAGGTTAGCAGGTAGGCGAGCAATGTCACATGACCTCAAACCAATGAAATGGAAGGCATTTCTTTTGACATGGACACGAACCACTAGAGGACTAATAAATGTCCACCCAGGTATTGCATCGGACAGAGGACTGGGAGTTAAACTGAACTGTGTGGCCCAAAACCGGACATGTGGCCACCTTAGTGAGACGTCAGGCAGTGTAAGGTCATGGGCTGAAGGTTAGAGAACAAACTTTGTGACCGGAGGGTTGACGGTTTGAGTCCCTCAACCACCGCAAGCCAGCCAACCCCCAAGTCTCCCTGGGCGCCATGGATAAGGCTGCCCACTGCTCTGGCCTAGTGTGCTTATGTAGGTGTTTCACCACATGGGTGGGTTAAATGCGGTAGACAAATTCCTCTGTGTGCAAACACATTTGGCAAATTGATTTTAAATTCTATCCACTCCATGTAGTAACCTTCTGTAAGGGAACTTCCAGAGTCATTAAGCTCCTCAGAGGTCTGGTTACCATCACCTCCACTGTGCACTATTCTGACTCCATTAGTTTCTCTACAATGGAGCATTTTACACCAAACCGGTCCGAATGACTTTGTTTAAATCTCAGCTGTTTAATTAAATAGAGGTTTTGAAAAACTGGTAGAGTGCAAGACAGATGCTTTGGGTGAACTAAATGATGATTAAATGAAATGGTAAGATATGTTGTTCTGCTCGTGTGCAGCTAAACGTGTTGCATATGCAAACACTTCCATCTCTGTCATTTAAATTGAATTTCGTGTCCTGTGCAAATAGCCCATAAACAAAATGGTCATCCTATGGTCGGAATAGTACTGTTGGTCACCTGGGTTGCACCTACCTGTGTTGCAGCCAGTATCATTTTCCATGCGCATATCAACGCTGCTCAAAGAATAACATATCTCCATTTTTTATGATTTTTATTTTTATTTATCATGTGAACACAGCAGCTGCTGTTGACATTGTGGAAAAAATTCATGATGAATGATCCAGTAGAAGTGGCACAAAATTGCTTGGAAAGATGTCTGGTTCCATTGACTTGCATTAGAGTTAGGTCAGGTTTTGCCTCTCTCCTGTAAAGTTGCCATTTTGGAGACACTTGTGTTCCTTTGGACAGCAAGCATATACTAAATTGGCTGGGACGGAACTGGGCGGTCTCGCCAAAGTGTTTCCTGCCTTTGCCCAATTAGCACTGGGATAGGCTCCAACACCAGCCCCCATGACCTAGAAGGATAAGCGGTTTAGAAGATGAATGAATAAACAAATGAATGCCTACTAAATTGGAGTTGTCTAAATCTGGTAACCACTTTCAGGGCAATATCACGTTATCATCTCCATAGCAGTTCATTAGGACTTTGGCACAAACAGGCATTTTCTTCAATTGGACCACATGTTCTGGAGCCTTTCCAAACAGATATCATTCTCCCGGCTCAACCTCTATCAATAATCAATCCGAAGGCCTCTTCGTATAAGTCTACACGTTATAATAATGTAAGCATATCTAGGAGTAATACCTGGAGGATTATTCATGTTTTTTCCATGACAACTTTGTGATTTATGGTAAGTTGAAAATGAAAACACACAGGGTGATTATCACTGGTGAGAGGGGTTTGGCATTCTCGCGGTGACTCAAGCTCCCTCGACTCAACTGTTAATTTTCCTCCCTGTTAATGGAATGCATTAAACATCTTCCCCAGATTTTTACAGCCCCGTAGAACTGCAGGGAGGAAGCGACAGCAGGAAAGAGAGCAAGGGAGAGTAAGAGAGGGATCACCACCTCTTAAGAGACTGTAAATGCCGGCTGAGGTCGGAAACGGGGGCAGCAGCTGTAAATTGTGCCATTGCCCCCACTGCGAAAGGCCAGAGGCCTGTGGGAGCGCAACAGCCGTTATGATGTCACGTCTGGCCAATGCAAATGTGCTTCATCGCTAGAACGTGCTGAAGGCTGAGTGCCGAGGTACCGGACAAGAAAGAGCAAAACACAGAATTGCACTGGAGACTGTGTTTTGTTTGATGACGTTGGTGTTATTTTTATGAAATGAATGCTTTCAGGATAAGACTGAGGAAAGATTACCTCCGATTGGCTTCCGCAGGGCACGGAATGAGACAGCAAAGTAGCTTACCGTTAGGGTGGTGACGCAGAATTCTCCTGTAGTTGTGCATCTGTTTTCATCCTAGGGCAGGACTAGATGGGATAGTCTTGGGAAACCTGTCTGAGACTAGTTCTGTGGTCCATGCTTTAAACTGCAGTGGAGCTATCGGGTAGAGGATCACAGGTAAGTCTGGGAAAGGTGGGAAAGGAAAGCAGGACGTGACTTGGAGTGAACCTGGATACTTTATTCAGTTAACCAGTTTCAATTAGAATGCATGTCAATGCTCAGCAATGACGCTATAGGTCTGATTATGACTGTTATGTTCCCCTCTGGATCATGGGATGTGAGATGGAAGTGAGGGACACGGAGGACAATGATACTCCTTTTAGGTTATGGTTTATCAGAACATGGGGTGTATTAAGCCAGGCATACACTGTGCGATTATAGCCCGACTAAGTTTGATTTGGTCTACTGCAACTCGCTCCTGGCTGGTCTTCCTCAGAGGGCCATCAGGCCCTTGCAACTCATCCAGAACGCTGCAGCCCGTTTCATCTTCAATCTTCCAAAGTTCACCCACGTCACTCCACTGCTGCGCTCCCTTCATTGGCTTCCTGTTGTTGCCTGGATCAGATTTAAAACTCTGATGCTGGCCTACAAAGCCAAGAATGGATCAGCGCCTCCCTACCTTGTGGCAATGGTGAAGAGTCGGGCTGTACCTCGAGCCCCTCGCCATCCCATCCCCGAGGACCCATGGAAGACAAGCGTCCAGACTCTTCTCTGTCCTGGCTCCCAGATGGTGGAATGAACTTCTCTGATGAATGAGTCTCTCGCGGTCTTCAAACGCAGACTGAAGACCCATCTCTTCGTAATGCACTGAAGTGAGTGAGCACTAGTAGAGGTGTAAGTTGTGTGTGTATACTTGTGTTGCACTTAAATGACCTTTTCTCCTCTATAGGAATGAGCACTGGGCTGGGGTTGCCAGGTAATGCTTTATTTGCTCTATGTCTGTGTATTAATCTCTAGGTACCAGCACTGGCCCCCTGTTCGGGCAGTGTCTGAGCTCATGGTGAGTTTAAGGGTCTAAACTTCCTGTTCTAGCTGGAAATATTATCCAACGGAACACTAATTTGGTCTTTGGATGTTGTTGTGGGGTCTTTTACGAACTCTTGGATGAGTTGTCACTGTGTTCTTAGGATAATTTTGGTTGTCCGGCCACTGCTCCACATTTTCACCATTTGTGGATAATGGCTCTCACTGTGGTTCGTTGGAGTCCCAAAAATTTAAGATGGCTTTATAACCTTTTCCTTTTCCAGACTGATAGATCTCAATTACTTTCTTTCTCATTTGTTCCTGAATTTCTTTGGATCTTGTCATGATGTCTAGCTTTTGAGTATCTTTTGGTCTACTTGGCTTTGTCAGGCAGGTCCTATATAAGGGATTTCTTGATTGAGAACAGGTGTGGCAGTAATCCGGCCTGGGTGTGGCTAGAGAAATTGAACACAGGTGTGATAAACCCCAGTTAAGTAAGGTTTTACACTTTCACACAGGGCCATGCAGGTTTGAATTGTTTTTCTCCATTAATAGTAAAAAGCTTCATGTAAAAACTGCATTTAATGTTTACTCGTGTTGCCTTTGACTAATATTCAAATTAGTTTGATGATCTAAAACATTTAAAAATGCAAGTGAGTGATTCAAAGGTGCAGTGTAAGCTGTTACCAAACAACAAGGTTTCTAAAATCGCACAGTTTATTCCTGGCTTAATGAAAGAATGCACAACAGCAAGAAACAAAGAAAACACGAGGAAAATGTTCAGTCAAACAGTGTTAACACGGAGCAATTATGTTACAGGCTAACACTGATTTTAAAGAAAATCAGCATAATGAAAAGAACTTGCACTAAGCGCTATTAAATTACACTCTAGCAGCCAAAGGTGGACTACGGCGAGGGGGCAAACAAAAGAACATATCAAAACCTCTTACCTGCTAAACCGAGCCATCCTGCACAGAAATGCTACACAGGGTGGCACACACCCCTTAACGGATGTGTCTGTATAGAGTGATCCTACTGTGGTGATGAATGTAAAGGTGCACCCAAACTTCCTGTCCACACATTGTGCTAGAAAGATCGAGACTAAACAATAGAGAGAGATGGAGTTAAGAGAGAGCAGCCAGAATGAGGCCAGGGGGGAAATCTAACTTTACTATGTCTCCGAAAACAGTGTAGCAACCTATCAGCCCCAGACATACACAAGACGCAGTGCCCAGAGTTTCCCCAGGTAGGGCGCCAATTTTTACCTTCAGAGCCCCGCCCCTAGTCGGACAACAGATGCTCTGATTGGAGAACAAGACAAATATTGACTGGAGGACAAGTTCACCAGCCAAATGGCAAATACATAGCCATCGAATCGCTCCTGTGAAATACGTGAGGTAGAGGAGAAGAGAAAAGCATAGGACCAACATCATACATGACCCCCTGGCATGCAACAATGACACTAACAACATGGACACCTGAAGGAGGACCACAGACGAGGAACCTGATGATTTTGTGGTCGGTGTTCTTGGTTTCCTGAAGGCTAGCTATGTTTCCTGAAGGCTAGCAATGCTCCCACGGCTCACTGGAAAGAGCTGCCACACTCAACTTGTTTGGCACCATTTCTGTGCAGATCTGCAGTGATCAAGATCAAATGTTGAACATTGTTATCTCCGGTGAGTGTCCAGCAAGGCCGCCAAGGCAGATCCACAAGTGTTCGTTGCTGCTATCTGTGGTTCCCTGAAGGCTAGCAATGCAATCCAAGGCTTGTTGGAAAAGGCAGACTCATGCTCTATCGACCTGTAGAGTTTGGCTTCATCATGGATTTTTTAAAGTTGCTTGATGCAAAAGAATTCCAGCTTTAAAAGTCATGCAACCCGGAATGTGTGTCTATATATCGCTGCTATCGGAACAAAAACGCGTTTCTCTATTTCTGTCATTTTGTAGCCCTTTAAATTGTGTGCAGACACTAGAGGTACATTAATGGAGCAGGTTTTGTCTTTTCCATTTTTGCTTCTTTTCTGTCATTTAGTAGATATGCGGTTTCGTTCCAACATCAGCAATATAATATACATGACTTTATTAGGTACACCTCTATGTGTCTACACTCATTGGCCATTTTATCAGCTCTGCTTTCCATATCGGTGCATTTTGTAGTTCAACAGTTAAAGACTGTAGTTCAGCTGTTTCTCTGTATACTCTATTACCCTGTTCTTCAATGGTCAGGGCCCCCACAGAACCTCCACAGGGCAGGTATTATGTGGGTGGTGGTGTGTTAGTGTGTGGTGTGAGTGTGAGTGGATCAGACGCAGCAGTGCTGCTGGAGTGTTTAAACACTGTGTCCACTCACTGTCCACTCTATTAGACACTCCTGCCTTCCTGGTCCACCTGTAAAGTCAAAGACAATAATGTTTGCTGCTGCACAGTTTGTGTTGGTCATTCTCTTGTCCTTCATCAGTGGTAACAAGATGCTGCCAAAAGAATGCTACACACACTACGCTGCCCACAGGATGCTGCCTATAGGATGCTGCCCACAGGATGCTGCCCATAGGATGCTGCCTATAGGATGCTGCCCACAGGATGCTGCCCACAGGATGCTGCCCACAGGATGCTGCCTATAGGATGCTGCCTATAGGATTCTACACACAGGACGCTGCCCACAGGATGCTGCCTATAGGATGCTGCCTATAGGATTCTACACACAGGACGCTGCCCACAGGATGCTGCCTATAGGATGCTGCCCACAGGATGCTGCCTATAGGATGCTGCCTATAGGATTCTACACACAGGACGCTGCCCACAGGATGCTGCCTATAGGACGCTGCCCACAGGATGCTGCCTATAGGATGCTGCCCACAGGATGCTACCTATAGGATGCTGCCCACAGGATGCTGCTTATAGGATGCTGCCCACAGGATGCTGCTTATAGGATTCTACACACAGGACGCTGCCCACAGGATGCTGTTGGCTGGATAGTTTTGGCTGGTGGGCTGTCCTTAGTCCAGTAGTCTAACTTAGCTCTGTCCACCAGCACTGCTGTGTCTGTTCCACTCACACCAGTACTACTCACAATAACAGATCACCACCATGTCAGTGTCACTGCAGTGCTGAGAATGCATAATGCTGTGGTCCTGATCATTGAAAAACAGGGTGAACAAAGAGGGGTCAAAAGTGTGCCATCAAGACATGAGTTCAGGTGTGGCCAAAATAATAATAATAATAATAATAATAATAATAATAATAATAACAATAATATGTACAGTACCCAGTACCAGTAAAAATTTGTACCTTCTCATTCATCGTTTAATCTAATTTCTTTCCCACGTAAATTAACATTGAACAATGTAGTAAACAGAAATATGTTTTATGCATATCCTTCAGATTCTTCAGAGTATCCACCTTTTGCTTTGATGGCACACGCTTGGTATTCTCTCAGTCAGCTTTATAAAGTAGTCAGCTGGAATGGTTTTCCCAACAGTCCTGAAGTTCCCAGAGATGCTAGGCACTTGTTTGGCTGCAGTCCAACTCACCCCAAACCATCTTAATTGGGTTTAGGTTAGGTGATTGTGTAGGCCAGGTCATCCGACACAGCACTCTCCTTTTTGGTCAAATAGCCCTATAGAGCCTGATGATGTGTTTAAGGCCATGGTATGTCCAAACTATTGACTGGTACAGGTTAATGAGTTTTGAAACAAACCTAGATGTTGATATAATAGACATTTTTGCCATCCATTACAGTTAGGCCTACTATAGCATTTGACCATACTCTGCTTTTGGCTACATTGCTAATAAACTGTAGGAGCCAGAAATGAGGTTTATGTTTCTATTAGTAACAGAGATGTGCATGTTTTGATTATTATTTTTTTATTATTATTATTTTAGTATTAAGCAATAATACAGAGTGTGCCAAGTTGTACCAGGTTCTCCCTTGCACCACCAAGCTAAAAAGGCACATAAAGAATTCATGAGTGTGATGTAGCGATGTACCTAGGCGTTTCTTAGAGAAGTCATTACTTAGCTGCGTATTAAACGGCAGTTGCTAGAATTTGGTAACAACATTCAGAGCGAAAAATGCCATTTCTTTTTATCATCTCCTCCGCTGTTCATTATGCTCTTGGCTTTAGTGGGCTTTTCTTCATTTTAAAGTGTTGGTTTCCTCTGGAACCTTTCCATCCAGTAATCATTCTCATGTTATCTCCCTGCTCAGCACTTACCAGTGATCAATGCAGAAGCTTCCCTGACTGCGCTTCGACACAGTAATAATGTTAGAATAATGATATCATCTGCAGGACTAACACGTTTTTCATAGAAGTGGCAACTTTCAGAGTCGTAATAAGTTGAAAATGAAAACACAAAGAGGGGGCTCGAAACTGTCACAGTCGGTCTCATTTGCACCGTGTGATGTGGTTAAAAAGTCCGTTTAGGACTCAGTATAAAAATGTCTGGCCATTCAGTGTGAATGATAAGCAAGAGCACATCGACACATATAATATCACTTTAGTGCTGTATTAGTTTATTAATGTATTCGTTTTGTTTAGAAAACCTAATAATTCATACCGGGAATATTGTATTTGTTATCTCCTCTGTTCAAGAGTATGACACTTGCAATAGTTTAAAACCAGCGATGCCTAAATTTCCGTCTGTGTTGATCCAAAGCGTAATGCTGTTGTAGTGAGGATGCATTTGAGAAACAAAGCAGCACAAAACTAGATTTTGATGTGGCTAGATTGTCGATGGGACTGTAAAGGCAGCTTAAAGATAAATTCCCTAAGTCTCTTCTTGACCATGTGACATGCCTAGAATGCGCACATCTGCCCGTATCTGTCATTAGCTCATAAGTGGAAGCTATTGCATGTGTTGCTACATGCACTGTATTGCTCAAATGTATTCGCTCGTCTGCCGTCACACGCATATGAACTTGAGTGACAACCCATTCTTAATCCATAGGGTTTAATATGATGCCGGCCCACCCTTTGCAGCTAAAACAGCTTCATCTCTTATGGGAAGGCTTTCCACAAGGTTTAGGAATGTGTTTATGGGATTTTCTGACCATTCTTCCAGAAGTGCATTTGTGAGGTCAGACACTGATGTTAGACGAGAAGGGCTGGCTCTCAGTCACCCCGGAACTCAATCAGTGGTGCTCCATGGCAATGGTGCTCAGCCATGGAAACCCATTCTGTGAAGCTCTCTAGGCACTGAGACATCTGAAGGCCATATGGAAGTTGGAGGTCTGTAGTGAGTGACTCATCAGAAAGTTGGCACTATGAGCCTCAGCATCCGATGACCCTGCTCTGTTATTTTCCATGGCCTACCTGTGAGTTGCTGTCATTCCCAATCACTTGCACTTTGTTATAATACCGCTGACAGTCGACTGTAGAATATTCAGTAGTGGGGAAATTTCACAACTGGACTTGTTGCACAGATGGCATCCTATCACGGTACCAGGCTGGAATTTACTGAGCTTCTGAGAGCGGCCCATTCTTTTACTAATGTCTGTAGAAGCAGTCTGCATGCCTAGGGGCTTGGTGTCATACACCTGTGGCCATGGAAGTGATCGGAACACCTGAATTCAGTACTTTGAATGGGTGAGTGAATCATTTTGGCAGTACAGTGTATGTGTGCATGGCAGGTACTAACGACCATGTAGCTAAAGGTTATTGATGTTATACGATATTATTGTATAAGTTTAATAAACACTCCCGGGTGCTCAATACCAGGTCCAAAACTGTCCCAGGCTAAATTGTAGAGCAATATGTCTGCTGCAACTCTCAATTAAAACATGAAATATCCTGTATTAGAAGCTTCTGATGTCTGATTTTATTGGTGTCTTCCTGGCAGAACTTAAAGCTTTCATTTCGACGGTAGGTCTAATACATCTATGTATTATGTTGCAGAGATATCTAAAGCCGTTAGCATGCTAACCAGCTAGCCCTGCCCCATCCTGTCCTATTATGATAGGTTGCCTCATCTTACAATTTGCTTACATTTTACAAAATTATTTGAAGGTCTAATTCTAATGGTCACAGTCTGCCACTGACCTTAACAAACGTTTACTCCTTCTGAGTCTCACTCATCTTCTAAACTGCTTCTAGGGTTGCCACCCGTCCCGTAAAATATGGAATCGTCCTTTATTGTGCAATTAAATGTTGCATCATGTATGAAACCAATATGGGACACGATTTGTTCCGTATTTCCGTAAATGTCTGATATACACGTGAATCACACATGATTGATCACACTCTCCCCCGAAAACACAGACCCACCTCCCCCACCAGCTCAAATACGGGATGCGCTGTGTTCCGTATTTCGCACACATGCCACTCACACGTGACCACGCCCCCGCCCCCATCCTTTATTTGCATTTCTGAAAGGTGGCAACCCTAACTGCTTCATCCTTCCAGGTTGTAGAAGGTGCTGGAGCCTATTGTAGCATTCATTGGGCAGAAAGCAGGCATCACCTTGGACAGGCTGCCACTTTATCGCAGGGCAAACAGACAGACACATTCACACACTCACACCTAGCGATCAATTTGGCCATCTCTAATCACCTGACTGGATGTTTTTGGAGAGTGTGGGGAAGGAGGACCTGGAGGAAACCCACACAGACATTGCACAGAAAGTACCCCAGATGCTCTAGTCAGGAATTGACCCCAGGCCCTTCTTACTTTAGGGCAGCAGCGCTACCCACTGCGCCACCATGCCACCTAACCAAGTTTATATTAGGATAATAAATGAAACACTGAATTAAAAAAAACGAATGCATTAAAATGATTGTATTTCTATCATACTGCAGTTGGGGGAAAATTACATATACAAGATTTCTGTGATGGAGACAAGGACTGTTGAAACCCCTAGTTACTACTCAGGTGCCCTCTTTAATGCAGATCACATGACTTAATAAAATGTATCTTGCACTGCTCTCTATGTTACTTCTGGCTAGACACTGTGATGGATTGTCCATTTTACAGGCTATTTCATCTGATTCGTGATTCTAAACTGTATTTTTGGGCACTTTTGCTTGAAGCACCCATTTTTAGGTGACACGGATATTCATCAGTGGAATAGTGAACGCTGAAAGGGGTCGGCTTATTTTCCTGGGCAGTGCATCACACAAACATCCTCCAGCAGCCAGATGCTGAGAGGGACACGACTCACAGGTCTCCTCATCCATCCAAACCTCCCTCCCTCCCTCTCTTGCACTCTCACTCCCCACCTCCCACTCTCTCTCGGGGGAGGGGGGGGGCGTTGATTGTTTGACTTTTCAAGTCTGTCATGGCGAAAACATAGCAGATACATCTTCCCAGTTCAATTAGGCGAGGTCAAGCAGCATCAACTCCTCTTCATAAAGCAGTTCATCTAACCCACTGACAGTCTAGAGGTGCACTGGTGGGGGCAAGGGGCTACTAATGAGGGGGCCAGAGGGGATTCTGGCATTGACGGAGCGAGTGTTGGTACTCCAGGGTCAGGGTGCACTTTGGAGAGGGTGTTAAAAAAAAGAACAGGGGGTATTGCTTTTTTTTTTCTCTCTCCCTTTTTATGTGCTTGAAAGGGCTCATATGTGTCTGCGTAAAAATTATGACTGTAATATCCATCGGCCTGAAATATAACATGGATAATTTTTATTTCGCTGATTGCCAACGGTAAATCTTCTGTGGTTAAGTAGCAGCAGGAGCTCTTGAAGTCATTTGAAATCTGTGAAAGCATTGCTAATGTGGAGTGACTGACAGAAGCTCATGTCCTAAATGAAGAAACAATGTAATTCACTGGTAATGAGGTTTGGTGTTTTCATAGTGTCATATAGGATGGCCATGCAAGAGCAGTGAATTAAAATGCCCACTACATCTACTCATTCATGCAGTTACCTGACCAGCCAATCATGCGGGAGCAGTGCAGTGCTCCGGTTACTGTTCACTTAACCACCAGAATGGGCAAAAAATGGAATCCCAGTGATTTGGACCATGGCATGATTGGTGCCAGATGGGCTGGTCAGAGTATTACTAACCCTGCTGGTCTACTTGAAAGATCTTAGTAGCACTTTACAGTTCTACAACTACAGACTGTAGCTCTTCTGTTCTCAGCATACACCCTTTTACACTGCCCTTCAATGGTCAGGACCCCCACAGGACCACCACAGGTCAGGTATTATTTGGAGGTGGATCATTTCCAGTGCTATATTGATACTGAGGACTGAGAATAGTCCACCAACCACATCCTGAGAGCAGATCCCTGAGATGAAGAACTAGAGGATGACCAACACAAACTCTGCAGCAGATGAGCCGATCTACAAAGTGGACCAGCAAGGCAGGAGTGTCAGAATGACCTACTACCCACATAATACCTGCTCTGTGGTGGTCCTGTGGGGGTCCTGACCATTGAAGAGCATATATAGAGATATCAGTCCAGAGATGAACTACAGTCTGTAATTGTAGAGCTACACAGTGGTATATATATGGTAAGTGGAGCTGATAAAAAACAAGTAGGTGTTCATAATTAACACACACACACACACACACACACACACACACACACACCACACACACACACACACACACACACACACACTCCATGTACTTAACTGCTGTTTTGACACATTTACATCAACGGATTGGTGCCTTGTACACAGAACTATACTGAACTCGCTTTGCTAAGAATGCACTGGAGTATTTATGAGTGAGTTTAATGAGATTTCAGTCTTTCGAAGGGTTGCATAAAAAGAAGTTCAGCATTGAACTGTTTTCACTAATGACAGGGACAATGTAATGTAATTTAGCGACGACCTTTAAATGAATCACTGCCACATAAAACTCATTTGAAGAGCAGTGTGGCGTGCTTGCCGCAGTTTGCTGACATTAATTACTAGGGAAATTGGGAGAGACCAATGCTCCCCCCCCCCCCCAAAAAAAATGAGTGAGTCACATAATTAACATCAGCACCCTGACATCACGTGCGTTAGCGTACACTCTTTGAACTGTGGATTTAATGTCTCACAAAAACGCAGTGGCACACGGTGGCCCTTCTCTTCACTTACATGCACAGTTACTGGGCGGACTGGTGTCTGGTCCTGGAGCAAGGTCATGTTAGTCACCCAGTTTGACACTTTGCTCTGGGGGGGCTTCACACATCTGGTGTCCCCTTTCCTTTGACTCCATGTTCTTTTGGTCCTCTGGTCCTGTGGACCCCACTGTGACAGCAACAGCTGTGACCAAAACCTTCAGGACACTCCCCGTACCTCAGAAGAGGTCACGAGCAACAGCCTCAACGCCCCTCAGGATAGACCACTGGAGAGAGATTCCACACAACATGCTTCCCAATAGCATTAAAGTCTGGGTGGGAACTTTTCAGCCAACTTTTGTCCTAGCAGCCCTAGCCCAGGTTACAGCCGTACAGTTACAGTTGATTTTCCTCAGACAGAAATGGCTCTGACTCCAGTCCAACGTTCTCCAGCAAACGAACCCAAAGGTTCAGTCGGGCATGCCATATCTGTAGGTGATTGGAGAATGTTCTCCCCTGTCACAATGCTTCCCATCAACCTGCGGCCAGAAGCACGAAAGCTTTCCTTGCTTAAAACGTACAAAGGATCTCAAGACACACTAAGAAGTCCCTTGTTTTTAGATTCAGCTCTTATTGCACCAACTTCTCCCTTAATGGTTAATATTCTTAATGGCTTTCTTAAGAAGCCTTAATTTTTTCATTATTATGCCAGATTTCTGCTAAATAATTATTGTATTTAATTGCATTAGAGCCACAAAATGATAGATAGATAGATAGATAGATAGATAGATAGATAGATAGATAGATAGATAGATAGATAGATAGATACTTTATTGATCCCAGAGGAAAATTCAAGATGGAAACAAAACAAAATCAAACAAACAGTCAATTAAACCAAAAACAATTAAAACTTAAATATTTAAATATTATCAAACAAGAAAATATTATCAAACAAGAACAGCAAGCAAAGGTGGAGCTTTGCAAGACAATGGGCAATTCTGTTTTGTGAAACTTATTACAAGACCAGTCAGTTTGTACCGTGCAAGACAAATGTAAGACAGCCACAAGGTTATCAGCATATTAAGGAACATGTTTTTATAACATCCCTCATTTCTAGTTATTCTTATGGGGGCAAGTTAAGAGAAAGGTGAAGGCAATTCAAATGACGTTTTCTCAACTTAAAAAATAAAAGATTCTTTAAATATGTAAATATCAACAGTAGCAAATACAGGGGTTGGACAATGAAACTGAAACACCTGTCATTTTAGTGTGGGAGGTCTCATGGCTAAATTGGACCAGCCTGGTGGCCAATCTTCATTACCTGCACATTGCACCAGTAAGAGCAGAGTGTGAAGGTTCAGTTAGCAGGTAAGAGCACAGTTCTGCTCAAAATACTGCAATGCACACAGCATTATGGGTGACATACCAGAGTTCAAAAGAGGACAGATTGTTGGTGCACGTCTTGCTGGCGCATCTGTGACCAAGACAGCAAGTCTTTGTGATGTATCAAGAGCCACGGTATCCAGGGTAATGTTCGGGTGCTAACCCGGATTGTATCCAAAAAACATAAAACCACGGCTGCCCAAATCACGGCAGAATTAAATGTGCCCCTCAACTCTCCCTACACCATACTAATAAATGATTGTGGTCTAAAACCAGGTGTTTCAGTTTCATTGTCCAACCCCTGTATGTGGAATGTACACAGATAGTTTCCTAAGGCATAGTTGTGGTTCATTTGGCACCTCAAGTTCTCTTCTCTAATAGCCAACTGGCATCAGTATAATGTTGTTTGTTGGGTCGGTAGCCTTAAACACTGAACCTTTTGCAAATAAGCAGCACAAGTGAGAAATATCGTTGCAATACGTATATTTATATTGTATAATAAACAGTGTTTGTGCACTGTGTATTTTATGTTGATCTGTAATATCCTTTTATGTAATTAGTTTATTGAATTAGTTAGTTAAATTTTAAAACATGCACAAACAGAAAATCCTTGCACACCTGATGCAACAGAATATCATAGTGGTATTCATAACATGAAAATTATGAATATCATTAAAGCAAAATTGGAGAATTAGGGAGTTGAAACTTTGAGTGGTTTCACACACAGCTTGAATGTGTTTTCGTTTGGAGGTGCAACAGTAAAATACATGGTACATAAACTGATGAAAAAGACGATAAGCTAATTTTGACAAGGCGCTCTTAAAATTTTTCGATTTCTAGGACAAAAATGATCATTCAGCTTGATTTTTGTCATTAAACATTAATAATAATAATAATAATAATAATAATAATAATAATAACAATAATAACAACAACAACAACAACAACAACAACAATACCAGTTATTGGTATTATTGGTTGCTAATGATAGTTGCAAAAACTGACCAAAGTGTACATTTGATGACCCAAGTGTGGACCAAAAGAACCCTGGTTCTTGAGCTGGTTCCTTTCGGGCTTCATAGAACATTGGTGCTATACCATGAAACAGGCTGTTTTGCAGTACTTGTTATCAGAACCAAGGAACAGCAAAGAATACACCATCAGCATCAACAGAGGGCGCTGCACAGCGGTAGTAACAGTAGTTACAAGATGGCGGAGAATGTAGACTACCTGCGAGCGTTTTTGTTGTTGTTCCAGATGTTTGTTTCTATCCACGAACCAAGCACGGATCAACCACTGGCGATAAGAAGACGTAGAAGAGAGTCTTCAGCAGACCACTAGGTGCCGCCATTGTTGCTTTATCTTTCCTTCACAGCTGACACGCCCACAGATGACGTTACGGTTTGTGCTGAAGAACCTCCTACACTTTGGTGACAGTTGGGAACGAACTTTTCTGGTTCCACACCTATTTATTCATGGTGGAAATCCACTGGACGGTTTAGAATTGGGTGCATGAACCAGAACGGGACACGCTCCACATTGGTGGAAAAGAGCTGTACCTGGATCCTTCTTCTGCTGCCACAAAGGTCACTTTAGCCATCAGATGAACACAAGAGCAGCCTCAGTCAAGTGAGTGACACCTTCAATTTACAGTTCTGTCCGTTTTTTACCAGTGTACCATTCTTTAAAGAGCCATTGTCAAATGCATTGAGCTCGGTTCTTGAGCCTGAGGTGTTCAAACATCCCAAATAGTGACAATGGAAGAGACAAACGCTAGGTGTCTTGAAAGGTGCCTCCAAATGCATTGCTGCTTCTGACCCGAAATGATAGCTGATGACCTGTAACCGTCCAATCAGCTGCAAGGTTGAGATGCTTTCACTGGTTCAGTATCATCAAACAAATGGCTGGGAAATGGAGGACCCTTGGGGATGGATGTTTGATTCCGTTAAGCACCAGGTAGCAGTGTTGGTGGTTCAAGCGTTGGGGTGGTAAGGGGGAATGCATTAAAGACCAATGGAAAGACAGTGACACCATTTGAGACAGGTTAAATTTCATTGATCTAGTGTCTTCCTTCCTCAGGCCTCGTGGGAGGACAGGCTTAAACGCATGGATCTAGTTATGTCCACATCATTTCACACACATAAATCTGCAATGAGGGCTCTGATTTAATTTCGCTCGCCGGACACAGGGCGTAAGCCGACAGCCGAGAGCCCCCATCTTAATGCCCATGAAAAGACTTAATGAAAAGAGATCCTAAACCTCGCACCAGAACATATGTCATCCTGGCCCGGGCTGCGATGATGGATAGTTTGCGAAGGCGGGCCATTTCAGGCAAACCACCACCACCACCCCCTCCCTTCCCCTCCACTAAAGTACATTTCCTCAACCCTTTTACTCCAAACATCCATTTTTAGTGGCTGACACGGTTATTCATCACAGGCGAGCCAGGAAGGAGTGGGGTGGGGGGAGCGGTTTGTATTTCAGAAGATTTCAAAGAGTCATTATTTTACAGGTCGGCTCCTTTAGCTGCGTAGTCCTGCCTTCGAGCTGCAAGCCCCATTGTTTTTGTTTCTTCCATCCAAGACCTGCAGCTAATGTAACCAATGTAGCAAAACTAGTCAGAACCCTTGCTGTGTTCAGGAAAGGTGCCTAATCACTTTTCCGTGTTGCAGGAAAGCCAGGAGCTCTCCATCATCACTGTTTGAACACTGTTTTTTTTTGTTGTTGTTGTTCTTTTTTTGATAATGCCAGCTGTGCTTTACACTAGCTGAGAATTTCAGGATGAATGAACTAATGCAAATGATCCCAAATGAAACCCTGTTACATTAACACACATACACTTTCCCAATTATCCTTGTGAAGTTGTAATTATGGTTTCGACAATGACAATACACAGTAAAGCTGATTACTATAGTTATCATACATTCTAACAGGTAACAATAATGTATTGTGTACAGCAATAGTGTGTGTTAGTGTAGTGTAAGTAGTGTGTTGGTGTTCAGTAACTCAGTAAGTGTAATGTGTTAGTGTGCTGTAAGTAGTGTGTTGGTGTACAGTAACTCAGTAAGTATAATGCGTTAGTGTACTGTAAGTAGCGTGTTGGTGTACAGTAACTCAGTAAGTATAATGCGTTAGTGTGCTGTAAGTAGCGTGTTGGTGTACAGTAACTCAGTAAGTGTAATGTGTTAGTGTACTGTAAGTAGTGTGTTGGTGTACAGTAACTCAGTAAGTATAATGCGTTAGTGTGCTGTAAGTAGTGTGTTGGCGTACAGTAACTCAGTAAGTGTAATGTGTTAGTGTACTGTAAGTAGCGTGTTGGTGTACAGTAACTCAGTAAGTGTAATGTGTTAGTGTACTGTAAGTAGTGTGTTGGTGTACAGTAACTCAGTAAGTATAATGCGTTAGTGTGCTGTAAGTAGTGTGTTGGCGTACAGTAACTCAGTAAGTGTAATGTGTTAGTGTACTGTAAGTAGTGTGTTGGTGTACAGTAACTCAGTAAGTGTAATGCGTTAGTGTGCTGTAAGTAGTGTGTTGGTGTACAGTAACTCAGTAAGTGTAGTGTGTTAGTGTGCTGTAAGTGGTGTGTTGGTGTACAGTAACTCAGTAAGTGTAACGCGTTAGTGTACTGTAAGTAGTGTGTTGGTGTACAGTAACTCAGTAAGTGTAATGTGTTAGTGTACTGTAAGTAGTGTGTTGGTGTACAGTATCTCAGTAAGTGTAATGCGTTAGTGTACTGTAAGTAGTGTGTTGGTGTACAGTAACTCAGTAAGTATAATGCGTTAGTGTACTGTAAGTAGCGTGTTGGTGTACAGTATCTCAGTAAGTGTAATGCGTTAGTGTGCTGTAAGTAGTGTGTTGGTGTACAGTAACTCAGTAAGTGTAGTGTGTTAGTGTGCTGTAAGTGGTGTGTTGGTGTACAGTAACTCAGTAAGTGTAACGCGTTAGTGTACTGTAAGTAGTGTGTTGGTGTACAGTAACTCAGTAAGTGTAATGTGTTAGTGTGTTGGTGTACAGTTACTCAGTAAGCGTAAAGGGAGGAGCTTTTACTTCCTGTTTTTCTTCTTAAGTACATGGTTTGAGTGCTTTGTCCACCACTGAAGAACTGTAGTACACTTACAGAAGAGAAAGTAAGACAGGTCTCATCAAATTAACAATCAATTGGTTTTCTTTTCAGAAGGCTCTACTTTTTACTGATTAAATTGCATGTAATAACATTATCTATCAAAATAAACCTGTTTAGTGTATAATACATTTTGGGTTTCTGCATTATTTTACTAAATTGAAGGGCTGCCCTGCACCTGCTGACCTATTTACTGAAACCAGGTTAATCTACATAAACCTGCTGTACTGCATTGCTGCATTTTAGTTAGCCACCTGATATTATGGCAAGGAAGTGTTATATTGCAATGCTGTTGGGAGATGAAGAAAGATGAAGGTTAGGAGGAACAATAAATGATGATAGAGTTAGACTGATAAGGGCAATATTTATTTAGCTGCACACGGTGTCTATCAGTATGGCAACACAACATGCCATACTCCATCTCCATGGTGTCCTGGAGATTCCATCCCACGAAGCTTGAATACTCGGTCAGGTACAGCTATAAGGCCTGTCCTTGTGTCACATAACACTCCCTCTGGTGACTTCATGTTATTGCACTGCTTTTCCTGTTCCACCCTGGCTCCACCCACACCTGCATCTTATCTTGAACTCATTAGGACTGCCATAAGACTCCTTTGTTTGCCCTGCCTGTTCGCAAAGTCTCAGTTTTCACTCGTGAGTTCTGAGCCGTGTTTCCCTTCTGTTCTTTTTTCCTGTGTCTTGTAGCATTTGTGTTTTTTCCTTTTGACCCAGTGGAGGTGGTGGGGGACAGGAGAATGAGGACTAAGTTTAAACACATTTTGAAGAACCTGTCCCACCCCCATGTACCACTCTCTGAAAGCATTGGGCAGCTCCTTCAGTGCCCGGCTGCTGCACCTGCAGTGTGTGAAGAAGAGATACCGCAGATCCTTCCTTCCGGCCGCCATCAGACTGTATAACAGCCGCTCCCCTCAGTAGTCTATTTCTACAGTAGTCCATTTTGACTATGTGCAATAAAAACTCAGTAGTCTATTTCTATCTCTACTATGTACAATAAAATTCAGGAATCTATTTCTACTATTTATATTTTCTGTAATTATTGTATATATAGATCTTGTTTATTATTTGTATGTTTCCTGACACTTCTGTTATTTCCTCTGTGCTGCTGTGGCATTGTAAATTTCCCCACTGTGGGATCAATAAAGGATTATCTTATCCTAAGTTTTTGACCCTTGTTTTGGTTTCTGGCTGTTTTCACTCTCTTTGGATATGTCTCTGTCGATGCCTTCCTGTGTTTTGACCCCTGTCTTCGGGACAAACTTCAATAAAACCACTTTGCGTTTGCAACCTGCCTCAACCCCCGCGTTACACCTTGCTTACATCGCATGCACAGCTGAACATTAAACATGAAAAATTTGCATGTCTCACAAAGGCAAACCTACCCTCCAAGTTTCATTCTAAAGGTGCAATAGATGCAACAGTTTGTGCATTTATTCCTTTGATGATGAGTGTACATAGCTACAGTGGGGTGCGAAAGTTTGGGCAGCCTTGTTAATTTTCCTGATTTGCCTTTATAAAGCATTGATTATTTGGATAAAAAAATTGCGTTAAATATATCATATAGGAGACAAACACAGTGATATTTGAGAAGTGAAATGAAGTTTATATGATTTACAGAAAGTGTGCAATAATTGTCTAAACAAAATTAGGCAGGTGCATAAATTTGGGCATCAAAAAAAAAAAACCTTAACTTAATATATAGTAGATCCTTCTTTCGCAGAAATAACAGCCTCTAAACGCTTCCTATAGCTTCTAATGAGAGTCTGGATTGTGGCTGAAGGTATTTTAGACCATTCTTCTTTACAAAACATCTCGAGTTCATTCAGGTTTGATGGTTTCCGAGCATGGACAGCTCTCTTTAAGTGACACCACAGATTTTCAATAATATTCAGGTCTGGGGACTGAGATGGCCATTCCAGACCGTTGTACTTGTTCCTCTGCATTAATGCATTAGTAGATTTTGAGCAGTGTTTAGGGTCGTTGTCTTGTTGGAAGATCCAGCCCCGGCGCAGCTTTAGCTTTGTCACTGATTCCTGGACATTGGTCTCCAGAATCTGCTGATATTGATTGGAATCCATGCGTCCCTCAACTTTAACAAGATTCCCAGTCCCTGTACTGGCCACACAGCCCCACAGCATGATGGAACCACCACCAAATTTTACTGTAGGTAGCAGGTGTTTTTCTTGGAGTGCTGTGTTCTTTTTCTTCCATGCATAATGGCCCTTGTTATGCCCAAATAACTCTATTTTAGTTTCATTAGTCCACAGCACCTTATTCCAAAATGAAGCTGGCTTGTCCAAATGTGCTTTAGCATACCTCAAGCGGCTCTGTTTGTGATGTGGGCAGAGAAAAGGCTTCCTCTGCATCACTCTCCCATACAGCATCTCTTTGTGTAAAGTGCGCCGAATAGTTGAACGATGCACAGTGACTCCATCAGCAGCAAAATTATGTTGTAGGTCTTTGGTGCTGGTTTGTGGGTTGACTCTGACTGTTCCCAACATCCTTCGCTTCTGTTTATTCCAGATTCTTCTTGGTCTGCCACTTCGAGCCTCGACTTAAACTGTGCCTGTGGTCTTCCATTTTCTCACAATGTTTCTCACAGTGGAGACTGAAAGCTGAAATCTCTGAGATAGCTTTCTGTATCCATCCCCTAAACCATGACGGTGAACAATCTTTGTTTTCAGGTCATTTGAAAGTCGTTTTGAGACTCCCATGCTGCGACTCTTCAGAGAAGATGCAAAGAGGAGAAAAACGTACAATTGCCCCCCTTAAATACCCTTTCTCATAATTGGAGTCACCTGTGTATGGAGGTCAAGGGTCACTGAACTTATCAAACCAAATTTGAGTTCCAATAATTAGTTCTAAAGGTTTTGAAATCAATAAAATGACAACAGTGCCCAAATTTATGCACCTGCCTACTTTTGTTTAACCAATTATTGCACACTTTCTGTAAATCATATAAACTTCATTTCACTTCTCAAATATCACTGTGTTTGTCCCCTATATGATATATTTAACAGAATTTTTTATCCAAACAATCAATTATTATATTATTATAAAGGCAAAACAGAAAAATTAACAATGTTGCCCAAACTTTCGCACCCCACTGTATACTGATCTTTAACCCAGCTTACAACCATACGCTTATCAATTTCAATGGTCTGATTGCATGCAGTATGACATTTCTAAATGGCAGCTTTCCATTTCATTGCCTATATTTATCATGCAGCCTTTGTGTACTGAGAGTTCTTGACTTCCACCATAGAAACCGAGCTTATAGTGAGAAGTCCTACTATACATCGAACATGCCACTGAGCAAGGCTGAGGAGCTAAAAATAAAAGCCCAGGCGTACTGTGCCACCAAGAACAGGCTGTAACATCTCAGCTCACACAACAAAGGCTGCGATGTCTGAATTGGCAGGTGTTTAAAGAGATACCACAGCAAAAGGAGTGTTAACCTTTGAAAACATGCCCTTGATTTCCTCCCTCGGCTTTGGTCTCATTGGAGGGTTTCTGAATACCCAAATGCTCGAGAGTTGACTCTCGCAATTCCTCCTCGGAATAACATGAATGATATCGCGGACAAAGTTTCTAGGGTAGCTGGGTAGATATAAATAAGGACATTAGGTCGCGGAATAATTTGCAGATAGCTCGCTGGAGGGGAAGAATGGAATGGTGTCACTCAGAGAGAACAAAAGGAAATTAATTAAATTTGTCACAGTGACAATTCAGTGACTTTGATTAGACGACTCCCTGGCAACAAAACAGAGACTAATTTGAATTCTTTGAATGTAAACCCTGAGCACAGATAAAGCTTGTCAACACTCTTAGCCAATATTATTTTCGCCTTTGGCAAGGATCCTGCTGAGATGAGGATGGAGCGAGCATATATTTTTACTCTCTTTCTTTCTGTCTCTCTCTCTCTCTCTCTCTCACACACAATATCAGTCACACTTATCTGAATCTCAATAGTGATTTCGGTAGAATGCTTTTTCTGGTCGTCTTCAGTTGAGTGACGGTTACTGAATTCAAATTTAGCAGCTGCGAGTTTCCTTGCAAAGAACAGGAATAACAGTTCCACCTGACTTATACAGAGTGCAGCTCTGGCACCTTTATGGTTCTGAAATGCAGGTAGGGGCCTTTTTGTTTCAGTACAGCCAAACTTGCCTTTGGTGGCTTGTCAATAGCTGGACTGCGATATAGCTCTCGAGGGTCCTCGACCGATCCGACCCCAGCTCCCCTCTAAAACAATGAGTCATGATCATTTAAAGTAATGCCTCCCCTGGGTACAAGGTAATCTGATGATGCAGTATTTTCGAAAAGAAGGAGATATAAAATAAAAGCAGTAATAGTAAAGTGGCAAAACCAAACGCCTCCCAGGGCATGGCACAGTTCCTCCATGCATCACGGCATGGTGCCTGGGCTGGGGAAAGGGGAAGGGGAAAAAAACGCTGACGCCGGCCATTGCTGGTTCTTTTCTATCCTCCAAAGGTACTTCATAAAACACACAGCACTGTAAATCTCAGGGATATAACCGTAAACAATGGGCAATTGGGAAAACTTGAGAGAGTTCAAAAGCGGGTGATAATAGTTTAGCTAGGCTTGCCTATGTGTTGAATCTCTTTGTTTTTGTTGAAGCTATGGGAATGCACACGTACGAGTTTGCGCGCACGCCACTGGGGGCCCTGAACGCCCCGTATCTTGCCAATATTAGATTTTGCTCAGGATATCGCTAGTGTTTACACCCACCGTGCCCCCCAGTGCAGCGTGACGGAGATAGATGCTTGCAGCTTGCCGTTTGATGTTATTTTGGTGTTGTTGCATGGCCAGCAGGAATGGCACACAGTGAAACTAAGCGGCCCAGCCTCAGTGAATCATTCCTGCATTGACAGGGAGAAAGTCTGCTCCTCTAACCACCATATTATGATGAATGCCTAGCGCTGACTGGCGCTAGGGGTGGGGGGTGGTGGTGTAATAGGAAGGTCTGATTGGTCCGGTGGACACAGAGTCCAGTTGTCTAATGGTGTGTACACCACACCATTGTGGGAACTGTGCTGGCCACTCTGGAGGCTCACGGGTGAGCGCCTGCTCACTCGGCGTGGCATTCTTTATACCGCAGAGGCTGTCTTATACTGAAGGTGAGACAAATCGCACCGACTGCAGTACATACATACAATGTCACCCAGGTAACCACAATAGGGGAACACGTATACATTATTTAGAAGTGAACAGATAATGAGATCTAAACAGAAGAGAGAGATGCACGTTCTGCTCATTTGAATGTTACTGATGTAGAGATGCATAGACATGCAACCTGTAATCCTAGATACTGTTCACGGATGCTTTGGAATGTACAGTATGAGTGGGTTGTTAGGTGTATCCCATTTGCATCAATAAGACAAAGATAGAATCAGAATGTCACTGGTTAAAATGCATGGGAGCTTGTAACCATCAGCATATTAAGGTCTTACTGTGGAGTCCCAGCTTTCAATAAACAGGATTCCGATTCTTCCTGGATAACCTGGATATTCATAGCTTAGCTTTCCATTTAAGAAGAACACCAAATATTGGTGTCCATGAAATTTCAGTCCCATGGAAAAGTGTACAGTTGGCCTATAACGTTGTCAAGATTGTATTTTCACCTACTTTCACTTGCTAATGTCCATTTGGAGTGTTCATTCGTTCCTGTTGTGGTTGGAATACTACTGTTTTTCCATATATCAGTGAAGTTGCATTAACACATACCAGTTTCTTGCGGCATATGACATTCTAATATTTTAATAGAATTTGTGACCAAATGATAATTGGTAAGAGGTTATTTGGGCCGGTCATGTAGACTTTAAAATGTTAAGGATGTTGGCAGTTGTTGCACATAAGCAACAGTCGTATGCATAAGTCATGTAAATTGTCCTGGTAAAGTCCTGGAAAATGATTTCCTAAAAAAAGTGGAGATATGAACAAGTAATTTATTTGAGCCAAAGGCCACAAATAATCTACGTCTGATTTTACCAGTGATTTCAAATGTTAAAACATTAGCTTGACTTTCTGTTTGGGCATTTAAGTAGATAGGAGCCTAGTTTGGTATGACTGGAAATACCTGCCTAGGGGTAGTTGCAAAGATTGTCACTAAGCTGACAGACTTACTTATAAGGACTGTGCAGTAATAGCTGAAATTTGGACTCTTAAATTCATAGAAGGTGCTACAAAATACATTACAATTTACTATAGTAGCTTGTGTACAGCTGTCAGTCATCTGTGCTTTCCTCCACTAGCTGCTTCTTTGGCCTGGTAATCAGACTAGGTTAGATCCGACTGACTGTAGAATTGGGAATTGCCGATAGATTGCTTTGGTGGTCAAGCTGATTGAAATTCTAGAAAATGCATGAGCATATTTGTCTCATAGGATACAATTTCTATAAGTGTATAGTACATACATATTAGGCTTTAGAATATCCTTTATATTCTTTATCTATATGTCTATATCTATCTCTCTCTCTCTCTCTCTCTCTCTCTCTCTCTCTCTCTCTCTCTCTCTCTCTCTCTCTCTCTCTCTCTATATATATATATATATATATATATATATATATATATATATATATATATATATATATATATATATATATATATATATAAATAAAATGCCATAGATAAAGGTCACACACAGAATCCTTCCATCTCTAAACATGAATAGAGAATTAAACATTTAATTCTGATTCTGACATTTAATAAAGAGATGATGCTTACCAAAGCTACTAATAATAGGCTTTAATTAAAGTAAAGAAAAACTGCAATAACGTTATCTCATGCATTGACTTCAGGTTAAATGTATGGCATTTTATCATTTTAATGAGAAGCCATTTATACGCTTTTACAAGCAGAGTTTAATAAACACACAGGAAACACTACCAAACTGTTCCAAACTACAAGCAAACCCACATTTACTTTAAGCAGAAGCTCAGTCATATTTTTGGTCTGGTTTGGTGTGTGGTGCTCTCCCATAACTTGCCATGCTGAAATGGTATCCTGGAAAAAGAAGCAGTGTGTTGAGCTTGTATTTGGGAAGCTGCTTTCCTGTCACCTTCCCAACAGTACAATTGGGGCAGATTCAACGATTCTGAGGCTGCAGGTAAAAGACAGGAATGTGGCCCACTGGCTGCACATTTTCAACCTACCCTCGACATTAAAAGAATAGTTACACAAATAGCTGCACCCAGAATGAGTCAACCGACAGGAGTGAAACTTGGTGGGTAGGTTTGACATTGTGAGACATTGAAAACAAATTCAAGTTTCAGGCTCGGCCATGCATGTGATGTAAGCAAGGACGTGACTGACCCAACAGCCATTATTGCAGACATTCAGCGAGCAGTGATGCCCTCCACTAACTCCTGTTAGTGCCAGCACCATTGACGGACGACTGCATGATTCAGGACTACATGCACTCAACTGCCCCCAACACCATGGCAAAGACTTTGCAATGGTCATTGACTAACACAGAACAGCAGGTCCTCTTCAGTGTAGCACCATGGTCATCTTGGTTTCTTGTCACACATCCACTCCACCTCCACAACTTCCACCAAATCTGCACGAACTGTATGTGTATTTTTAGGCTGTATGAGATGGATTATCACAGGACACCATTAGGGACCTCTATAACTCCATGCAGAGATGTCTGGCACGTTGTAATAGAAAACATGGCGGCCTAACACCATACTAAGAGACACTACTTCTGTATGTGTAGCTCAATAAATATTTCCCACATCAGTCTAAATGTATCATCATTTTTTTTTTTTGTTTCTGTTAACTTCTGTATTCCTTCCATTTAGCTTTGCAATCCCACACTTCTTTCTGGGTGCAATTAAAGGACAGGCCAACATCATATTAAACCCTATAGATCAATAATGGGATATTACTCTGGTTCATATATGTGTGAAGGCAGACAGGTGAATACTTTTGGCAATATAGTGTAGCTGATGTATCCACTATTTCTCATTTTGAGATTGTTTTAGGAATATTACATTTACGACATTTAGCTGACGCTCTTATCCAGAGTGACTTACAAGGTTAATCATATTACAGGTAGGCCAATGTGGTGTTAGGAGTCTTGCCCAAGGACTCTTATTGGAGTAGCACAGCATAGTCACCCAGACCGGGATTCGAACCCCAGTCTCCTACATGTGGTGGTGGCTCTCTGGCGGGCAGTGGTGTTATCTGCTGAGCTACACCAACCACATCAATATCAAAACTTATTTTAGCAAGTAAAATATTCTCACCATATTGCCATATCGGTTTAAGACATAATGCTAATAACAAGCCCACTTATCTGTCAACATTGTAATATATGTAATGTAGGGGTAATATGAATAGACAAGTAAATAATTTGTAATCTGTTTCTCTGTTATACTGGATTTTCTTCCTCTACCACTAGCATTACTGCCACGACCGCTAGGTCCGGGCCAAGACCGGGTCTCTAAATACACAGTCCATAAGACTATAGTCCATCTGAAGTTCTACAGAAGCATAATTGAAAGTATTCTTACCAACTCCATCACAGTCTGATTTGGAAACTGCTCCACCCATGAGCGTAAGTGTCTGCAACAGGTGGTCAATACAGACCAGTCAATCACAGGAACGGCTTTTTCACCACTAGAGGACATTTACCACTCCAGGGTCCTCAGGGGGGCCCACGAGATCATCAAGGATGGAGCTCATCCCCAGCACAACCCCTCTTCACACTTTTCCCATCTGGCAGGAGACACAGGGGCGTGAAATCAAGGACCACCAGATTACAGAACAGTTTCTACCCCCAGGTCAGCAGAGTTCTGGACGCCTCACTGCTCTCTAGTATTTTCTCTCTTATTTAGTACTCAGTATTTATATTGTAATTTTTGGTACTTGAAGTCCAACGGATAGTGGAGAGTACGAAGTTCACTGTACAGTGCAACTACTTGTTTCTCTGTGCATATGACAAAACTTTAAATCTTGAATTTGAATAAGAAGTTGGACTGGCATCTTCGGCCTGTCTTCCAGCACTCTTTAGCTGACCATCTTGTTTATCATTAGGTCAGAAGAAAATGGGGTAGATCAGTTGAAGTGGTCATTTGTGTTTGCTGTTGCACAAGTTTGAGAACCTTGACACTTGATTACCTCTTGTATTCTGTTTATTCTGGGTTTATTGAAATATAATAATAGTAATTCAGCATCTAGTCATCTTTTTTAGATGGAGGTACTGTAATTCAAGGAATTACAGATGAGATGTGATTTAATCCAGCATGAAACAGCTGTGTCTGTAGTTTTCACTAGACTGACAAGTCATAATTTTGGAGTGAGTTACCTTTTATATTTCAACCAACTCAGTAATATTAGATTTGTTGGAATCAAAATCACAGTAATGTCATCTGTGACCATCTGTGTGTGTTTTTCTTTCGTTTGCATCCTGAAGACAAGGCCAACAGAGCTTTATCTGGCCCAATTCCTTAATCATCGAGTACATGACACGGCTACTGACAAGACCACATTTTTGGTGATGGCCAAATTACAAGGAGAGGGAACGTTTTGCAAGGCAATGCAGTTTTTCTCTTGTTGGGTGACATTTTGGTAAGATCATTGAAACCACTTTAGCAGCCCTGCGCTGGTTTATATCAGGGATCTTCAGGTCTGTCCTCATGGATCCTAAGATCCAGATTTTGGATTTAACCTATCTCACGACATGCAGAGATGCAGGACGTATGTGGGCCATCTGTGGGTTCCTGAGACCAGCTTGTGGACCAATGGTCTTATTCACCATTTATCATTGCCCAGTGGTGGACAGTAATGAAGTAAATGTAATTCATTCCTGTACTTAAGTAGTTGTATCATGGATGTGAAGAGCGGTCACTTTGTTTTGAGCTTGTTGGACAGAGCTTGGTTCTAGCTAATGGACACTGTTCTCCTTTAGTGTTCTTTGCTGATGATGATTTGAATAGACGTCAGTGTCAGACTAATGAATGAGCTTCTAGTAAAGACTGGTGGGCTGAGAGACACTAGAATCTCTTCACCTACACTGAGCTGATGAAGAGTCCTGATCCAGAAATGGTAATAGGACATTAGAGCCATAATAAATCATGCTCCTGTTACTCTCCATACTTCAGTACATCTGAAATACTTTAGTACTTTTCCTCCAGTGGAGGTCTAAGAGAGGTACTTCTACTTTTACTAGAGTAGCATTTTACCTTGGGGATCTTTGCTTTGACTCAAGTGCATGGTTTGTGTATATTGTCCACCACTGCCATTGTCATGCTACGGTTCAGATGCCTGTTTTTATGAGGTGATCTGGGCTATTTGGGAAAATTACACACGTCCTTTATCCTGTATGAACGAGCTAGTCAAATCATGCACAGCACTGTAGGTCCACATTGGAATATTCAGTCTGTCATATTCAGGCCGAACCGTTTCCCCCTGTCTCTCTCTTTTACTCTCCATCTGGTACTAACACAAACACCTTCACCCGCAGTCCCAAAACCTCATATTTAAAGTATAGGCATATTCTCCATCCTGTAGCAGAATTCTAGGTAGGGTGCCTTTTTGACTCCTGCTGGCACTGAGCTGAGCTTGAGAAGTCTTGGGGCAGCACACATCTTCAGGCTGTATTACGGCATCATGCAGAATGGAAAGCAGCACATCACCATTCGCAGTCGAACTCCCCAGTGCCCCAGCCACGGTATATAAGGCTGCCTCCAATACTAAACAACAACATCTCGCTAATGGCACAGTCAGTGTGCAATAGCAGACTTCCAGCCAGAATAACAGGCTGGGTCTGTATAATGTAGAGGAGTGCACCAAAGCTAGGCACATCAGCAAAGCAGTCGGAAGTTTAAGCAGTCATGCAGACGGCCCAAGGTTTGGGGCATGTTTCCTTTTGGCCACTTCCCAAGACATGTTTAGCTTTCCAGCATCAGTCTTCAGTTCAGTAATAAAAGAGAGTGTTTTGTTAGCATGCTAAATACTACAGGGGGCTTTGTGTTTGGTGAAACCTTCATACCACTAGTTGCCGGTGGTGATTTGCCTGAAACATGAATCTAAAAATTCTTAATATAACAGTCACAGTATTCAAAAGTACATACTAACGTGTCATATTTTTATTGGCTAGTATCATTCAGGCTGTATGAACCTGTCTGTGGGGTGTAATTTAGCCTATGTTTGCATCCTTTTACCATTTTTTTTATATAAAGGGGTCAAATTAAGTCAAGGTTTATTTGTATACCAGCTTTAACCACAGACGTTGGTCACAAAGCAGCTTTACAGGGAATCCCGGTCCATATCCCCAGTGAGCAAGCCAAGGGCAACAGTGGCAGGGGAAAACTCCATCAAAGCAAACCTTGAGAAGAACCAATCATCAACCATCCTCCTATGGCACACACCAGATAGCAAAACAAGCACAAATGCAACACAAAAATTAGAACACAATTATGTGCTTTATTGAATAGAGAATAACCAATAACTGTTAGAGTCCTACTAGAGAACCAATAAGAAACAGACCTGAATGAAACTCAGTTAGTGTTAGTAGTAAAACCAGTAAACACTAAGTGGTTTATCACCGAACACCTTGAATATTTATTACCGTGGCTAAAAGCCTATAGTGATAATCTATTATTAGGAAACAGAGAAGCATTCAGTTTGTTGTGAGGCCAAGGAAGAAATGTCTGAATAGTTTGTGAAGCAGGAAATGAAAAGTGTGTGATTAAATAAGCAGGATCTTCGGCTGGTTCAGTTTGTTCAACCTTGCTAGCAACTTAGCTTGCTAACTGGCAACCCACAACTATGCAATACTAAAGATTAGCTCCTGTTGTATTCTTTTGTCCAGTAGATGATGTCAGTAGAGATCTGTTGGTTTAGGTATCATTAGTGTTTCAATTAGTTGCAACTAATTTAGGCTGAATTATAAACACCTTTCAAGTGGTTTGCAAAGAGGCTTTTCATGCTACACAAATGGTGAAGTTTCAATTAGCTAAGGTTATGGAATGTTCTCCATGTACAGCCAATCCAAACCATAGCCATATTTTGGAACCCTCTCGTCAAGCCAGCAGTATACTTTAAGCTAGGGGTGTTAAACATAGCGGACTAGGCTAACTATGATTTGCCTCTGGTCCAGCAGCTACGTTTAGGTCCCTTCATGCCTGCTTTTTGTTAAGTGAGGTGTTGTTTTAATAGAAGGTGCTCACACCATCCATTCTTGGGTGCACACCAAACACCTGAACAAAGTTGTTGAAGTGTAGGAAAGTGTGTTCACTCAGCAGCACTCTTTGCAACACTCCTAGGCAGTTATTTCCAGCCATAGAGGAAAAGACTTCTATCGCTCTGAGACCAAAAGGTTGGAAACTGAATTCAAACTACCATTTCAAAAATGAAATGTCTGATAAAATCTGGTTTGTAGCTTTTGACTTGGTAACATGGCTGCTGCGTTTGTGCAGAACTCTACAATGAGGTGGGTTTTCCCTGGTAGGGCCACAGCATGGTAGACCCTTTCCCACTTAGAGCATTAACAAGCTAGTCAGTTGGCTCTTTTTCACGAAGGACAGGACTTTCTCCTTGAACAGACACCCTCTAGAGCTTTCCTATTCTTAGTGCAACCAGTGATGTCTTTGACCTCAACCACCATACTCGTGTTTGCCTAGTTAACCCAATTTCATTCCTAAGTACTGCCAGAGTACTGTTGGCATATGTGCTTTGGTACTAAGTGGCCCTGCACTATGTGATTGCATTACCCTTGCATTATGCTTTGTGGGTGAGCTGTTATTCCTCCTAGACGCTTCCATTTCACAGTAACAGCCTCTACACTTGACCAGTGCAGACTGACTTGTGGCCAAGGTGGCATCCTATGACAGTGCCATGTTTAAAGTCACTGTGCTCATCAGTATGACCCATTCTACTGTGAATGCTTGTCTATGGAGCTTGCACGGCCATTTATTATGTATATAACTGTGTATATAAAATATGTATGCCTATAATGTTGTATTTGTAGATTTGAAAACAAGGAATTGAATGAATTTGGATCTGAATGAGCCTAGACAAAGCTGATATGCAGCTTTGGAAACAAATGTACGGTCATGTTCTTGTAGCAGGAGAAGGGCCTCCATTGAGTATGGCAGTGCTACAGTTCTACAAAGCCTTTGTCTCTCAGCTCCTCTCTTTGAAGACAGGAAATGCACAGCTTTGCTGATACCTGACTGCAATCTCAAATATGTATGTGATCATGTTCTTTCTATTTATTTGAGTGGGGGAGCAAAGTAAAGGGAAAGGACACAATGCTGCTTCTGCGGCTGCTGTTCTTCTTTGTGTTAGCCAGCAAGTACTATGGCAAATTGCAAAATACAAAAACAAGCACAAACAGTTCTCATCGAGTCTGGAAAGTTCCATAAAAATGATTTTCTCTGCTCAAAATCGAAGGGAAATAAGGACGGACACATGCAGTTGTGTTATTGTATACGGCTGGAAATGTCTTTTATTAAGAATGTTAACAGGATGCCTTTGACTGATGCTACTGACCAACTGCTATGCAATTTGAAATAATGTAGAATCTCTTGAGAGACATCTCTCATTGATTTTACATAAAATCAGCATAACCACATTGTGCCGAGGATAAATGCGGTCTTCGGCGTTAACTGCAGACACCTAAATGGTAGCTTTCACATCAGGATGGGGGAAAAATGGCTGCTATGTGCCAATGATGAGGTTGATTTGAATATAACTCTAAGTCTGAATTCAATAAAAGTGACCCAGAATTGTTTCAGCACTTTTCCAATAAGAGGGAATGTGATTGTGTGTGCACATGAGATTGAGTCGCCACCCACGGCCATCACTCACGAATCCAGCAACTATTCCTCACTGTCCCACCTGCAGTCGATACGTCCCTTATCAAAGTGTCCCTATGGATCCGAAATGAACGGTTGATCAAGATCGGCACCATCCGCCACAGAGGTAACGGTGGAATACAGTGATGCACAACGCCATGAAATTGTCACAAAGTTCATTTGAAATTGACGAACAGCTCTGGTTCGTCTTTCAGCCCGTGTGTAATATATAAACTGGTTTTGCCTGGAAGTTTTAAACTAGAAAACACTGAAGGTGAGCCACGGCTGTGCCTTTTCTAGAACTTTAAGAGCCACTACTTTTATTTTGCTATAACTCTATGTTCCAAATGTTTATTATTTATTTGTTCCTGGCTATGAAGTGTGCTTTCTTAATTCTGTAGGCCTAAATGTACAGGAAATGACTACTGGTCCCACTACTTGGGGGAACAATGATGTTTTGAAGTGTTCTTTATTATCTAGAACAGTTGCAATACTTCTAGTTCTGAGCACACTTCAAACAGCTTCTGTAAGAATTCTACAGATGTTTATAGAACCGTCCAGAACTTTCTAGAACCTTCAGGAATTTTTTTAAAGAATTTTCTAGAACTGTCTGGGACTGTCCAGTAGTTCACATAGTAGTGTAAATACATGTGTGTTAAACCAGCCATTTAAGTTGATGTTCCAGCTGAGTAAGTGGATAGTGGATACAGAGCTACTGTTAATTCAGAGGGCATCTAGAGGTCACTGCATCAGGCAAATGAATTCCACTATGTCTGTGTCGAATTTATTAAGACCAGAGTGAAACAGTATTCCGTGAAAGCATCTGCTAAGATATGCGAGGCCTACAAAGCATACTTCGGCACGCCTGTCAGGAATCAAGACAACAGATGTTGTTACAAAGCAGCTTTACAAAGAATCTGGTGTCCGAGCTCCCAAAGAGCAAGCCCAGAGTGACAGAGGAAGGAAAAGTTCCCCAAGTTAAGAAGGAAGAAGCCTCGAGAGGAACCAAGACTAAAGAGGGTGAACCCATCCTCCTCAGGTCAACACCAGATAAGACATGCAAAGGAAAGAAGCGTTCAGTGTTCGTAATGTGTGCTTAGCTGGGTCATCGGATGGGTCAGCAAGATGCAGGCCAAGCTACCACAGTGCAGGACAGCCAGGAGCTCCATGGTGGTTAAAGGCGAGCAGTGGCTCCCAGTCAGAGCAGATGTAGTGCCAGCATCAGACCGCACAGGATGGACAGCAGTTCAGCTCAGACAATAAGAACAGACAGACTGTTAGCTCTGACAGACGATCTGAACACAGTATATGGTGTTAACAGAGTGCAGCAGTGACTCCAGCAGGCCTGGCTCTTACAACAGAACTAACAGGGAGACCCAGAAGGTCACAAAGACATGAGGGCTCCCTGAGAAGTCAGCGGCCCTCTGCTCCACCGTCAACAAACCTGAGTGGACATGAAGAGCAGTGGGACGACAGCACCAACATTCCCAGCTTACCAAACACTCTTTGTCAGTCGACCCCTAGATCTGCACCTCTTATCTAGCAGAACAACTAATTACCAAAAGCTCGACCCAGCAGGTAGGTTCTAAGCCTGGATTTAAAGATAGAGGCTGTGTCTCGAACATTGACTCTGCCCCCGATATAACTTCGTTAATTCTAGGCACTAATAGATGCCGCACTTTGAGACCTAAGGTCACGTGATGGCATATAGTATGAGATAAGTTCAGTGAGATACATAGGAGCGTTAAGAGCTTTATATATCAGGAGAAGAATTTTATACTTGATGTGGAATTTAACTGGTAACCAGAGTGAGTTAGATAAGACTGGGCTCTGGCTGCAGGACTCTGTAAGGACTCTGGCGTTTTGGACTAATTGAAGTTTGTTAAGGCTTTTGCTGGAACAACCAGAAAGCAGGGCATTACAATAATTCAGCCTTGAAGTAATAAAGGTATGAACTAGCTTTTCTGCATCCTGCAGGGACAGTGCAATTCCTAATTTTCCAATATTGCGTAGATGTAGACCTTTCAAATCAAGACCTTTTCATTTCATGGTCCTGCTCACAGATGCCACGTTTGTGGTGAATATACTGTAACTGTTTTTGTTTATGTTTTACACATAAGATAATGGATTATAACGCTTGGAAGCTGGGAACAAAAATCTTATTTAGTGTAATATTCAAATGAAATTACCAGGGACTTGCCAAAGGAACTGAATTGGTGTCAAACGACAATCGTCTTTTTACCTTGCCAGATCTTAGATCTATGTAAAAGTTGTCAGGTAAGTTAACTTATGCTGTATTTGAAGGCTAATGCTATACGTAAATGTAATGTAGTAGAATAAATACGCATGACTCATTGTGCTAAATGGCCGGTTCTGGCCTCTTGTTTTGCACTTTATTGATTCATGTTATTTAAACAAGCAACTGATTTAAAATGTAAAAATTAACATACTATTTTGCATTACAGACCAAATAATGTTGTTTATATTGCAAGCATGGCTAACAGAGTGTACTGGAAATATGCTTGTGTTTTGTTTATCCATCACAGTGTGAGCTTAAGATAAAAAAAATGCCAAATATTCAGCCAAACATTGGCCACCAGCCAACTTGACTGCAAAAATTTCAAATGAATTATTGATCTGTGCTCCCTAAAACTGATTATTTACACATTACACTAATTCATATAAATATATGAGAAAAGTGCATTTCCTGAAGAAAACTGAAGAGAGATTATGCAGATTAAGTGATATGCCGGCAAGTTACTATGGTATTTTACATGGTTACTGGGTGGTGTGTGGTGTATGGTCATGATATAGGACCATTGTCCAAAGGTTCTGTCCAAACAGTGTTTGCTGACTGTGGTGTTTGGTCATTGCATAAGACCAGTGATCAAACACATTTTGCCGATTTGTGTTTATTGACTGTAGTGTGTGGTGGTGCATAAGACCAATGTCCAAAAACTTTTGACCAAAAGGTGTTGTGTGGTGTATGGTTATGATATAAGACCAGTGTCCAAACGTTTTGGCCAAAGAGTGGTTAATGACAGTGGTGTGTGGTCATGATATAGGACCACTGTCCAAAGGTTCTGTCCAAAGAGTGTTTGTTGACTGTGGTGTGTAGTGTTTGGTCACGGCTTAAGACCAGTGTCCAAACACATTTGGCCAAAAAGGTTTGCTGACTGTGGTGTGCGGTGTTTGGTCACGGCTTAAGACCAGTGTCCAAACACATTTGGCCAAAGTGGGTTTGCTGACCGTGCTGTGCGGTGTTCGGTCACGGTTTAAGACCAGTGTCCAAACGCTTTGGTCAAAGAGTGTTTGCTGACTGTGGTGTGTGGTGATTGGTCATGGTTTAAGACCAGTGTCCAAACACATTTGGCCAAAGAGTGTTTGCTGACTGTGGTGTGTGATTGTGATATAAGACCAGTGTCCAAACACTTGAGTCAAAGAGTGCTTACTGACTGTAGTATGTAGTGTGTAGTGACGAAGACAGTTGATAGGTCACTGCTACAGTACCTCTAAAGTTTAACAGGTTGTTTCTAATAGATTGTATAATTATGATTTCGACTGGATGCACCAACTATTGGACCCTATTTATGCCTATATAGGAAAATAAAATGTACACCCAATGAAAAACTTTATCGCAACACATCATTCCTGATCAGACTGAACAGTTTGGGATTGGAATATTGTTGATATCTTAAACTGTGGCAGAAGTTGGCAGACCAAGATCTGTCAGTAAAATAAAAATCAAGAAAAATAAGCAGAAATATTGTATAAATCTCTAAACAATAACTACTAATAACTAGGTAAATTACTTTGCATTCAATTTACACTCTTTATAAGCAGTTCTTGTATCTATTGCAATGTCAAGAACTGTTAAAACATTTAAAGAAAACTTTAACTGTTATTTATAAATCATGATACAATACCTTCTACTATACATCCAAACCCAACTCTGTTACAGACTGAAAGTTTAGATTCCACTCTGAAAGAATTCCTCTGCTTGTCTGCTTTATTTATCGCTGTCCAGAATCATTAACCCGATGAATAGTAAATGAAGCAAAACAGAGATCCTCATTACTGACAAAGAAACAAAGAGGACCAAACTTTTAATTGGGCTGGGAAGTCTGGCGCTGCAACCAAACAAGGGCGTGCATTATTATGTTGGACTCCATCTTGGCCAACCTAAAATCAAGACTGAGATAAAATTCTTCAATGGCGATACTTCACCTTTATCATATTCCTAAGACAATTCATCATACATCATGTCTAAAATTCTTCACCTGTATTCCTTATTCACCTTGTATTTACCGCATGTGACCACAGTGAGTAATTATATTAGATAGACAGATAGATACAGGGGTTGGACAATGAAACTGAAACACCTGGTTTTAGACCACAATCATTTATTAGTATGGTGTAGGGCCTCCTTTTGCGGCCAATACAGCGTCAGTTGGTCTTGGGAATGACATATACTGCGTCCTGCACAGTGGTCAGAGGGAGTTTAAGCCATTCTTCTTGCAGGATAGTGGCCAGGTCACTACGTGATGCTGGTGGAGGTTCGTCCTTCTTGGTGGTATGCTGACATTACCCTGGATACCGTGGCTCTTGATACATCACAAAGACTTGCTGTCTTGGTCACAGATGCGCCAGCAAGACGTGCACCAACAATGTGTCCTCTTTTGAACTCTGGTATGTCACCCATAATGTTGTGTGCATTGCAGTATTTTGAGCAGAACTGTGCTCTTACCTGCTAACTGAACCTTCACACTCTGCTCTTACTGGTGCAATGTGCAATTAATGAAGATTGGCCACCAGGCTGGTCCAATTTAGCCATTAAGACCTACCACACTAACATGACAGGTGTTTCAGTTCCAATGTCCAACCCCTGTAGATAGATAGATAGATAGATAGATAGATACTTTATTGATCCCACATGGAAATTCAATATTAACCAATAAAAGGATTTCATCCCCCTCAGTGAGGGTGCAGGAGTTGAGAGGTTCTACAGGCTCATCTATAGATTAGTGCCTAGTCTGCCTCCATGTTCATTTCGGAACCCTCACACAATCCAATCAAATCCTGATGGATAAAATCATCTTCTGATCAAAACTATTTCCCGCCTGTATATCCTGTTTCATTTGGAATTTAACAGCACACTGGGGAAGAAAAGTGTGTTCTGATTTCCGACTCACTGATGACTGTGAATTACTAACAGAAATCTTTCTCCCATGGAAGAGAAAGGAAAACAATGGCGACCAAAGGCCATTTGCATTGTTGGAATGGGAAAGCAAACTTCCCATCATACAAAGCTCATAGACTACTTACTAAGATTGTTCGAGAGAAATAATAAAAGAATAATACATATGAAAAAGTCTTAATTATATATTCATTGTGTGCATTACTGTAAAGTACTGTAGGGGAAAGGGTTGAGATATAAGCGTTCACATAGACAACCAGCTGCATTATGAACTTGACTGGTCACACACTTGCCTATGTGATATTCGTGTTACTGGAGGCTCCCTCTAGAGGGCAGACCACTCTGTTTGGCCAGCATTTCCACTATGCACGGTCATAATGGTGTTGAATTTGTATCCATACCTTCTTTTACATAATATTACAGATCTCTTCCCAGCTGTCCTGATAAGCCTATTTGTGATGGTGCAGCGGCAAGAACCCAGCATGCAGATGTGGAAACAGTAGCAGTGCAAACCCAACATACAAATGACGCAACTGAATTTGCTGGAACACCTATAACCACTGCCAGCTTCAGCTTTCGTAAGGCTGCAACCAAAGTACTAAGCGTCATTACGCTAGTTTTATTTGGGATTGATTGTTTGATTGATTGTTTTGTTGGTGGTTTTTAAGGGACTAACCTTTTGTATTTCAAGTGCTGCTTTATTAAATGGCTCCAGAATGAAGCACGGATAGACTGGTCAGACAGACTTCGGCAACAATGCACCGAAAAATGTATCGACAACTTGGCAAAGAAGAAGATTGGGGGAAACATTGAATACAGCATCACTTGAGACTGGCACCCAGCACTCCTGAATGGTCAGACAGAAGGCAGGTCAGACAAAAGGCAGTGACACATGCTGTCAACTCTGCACAGTTGTTTAAATTTTTTTTAAATATTTATTTATTTGTTTATTTATTTTTACTTTGCTCTTTTTCTCTTTTCTTGTTTTCTCTTGTACCATACCGGCTACCCCTCTACAAAGGTGTAGCAACGGTGTTTGTGTGGTGCGGGCTTATATTGCTGACGCCCCAGGTGCTGCTCGTTGGCCTGATTAGCCTGGGGCATTCTGGGATTTGGAGTTCCGGGCTGTAGTTCCCCCAGAACGGTGCCGCTGCTGCCGCCCCCTGCTGGCTGCAGGCGGTACAGCCCGGACCCTTACAGACGGTAGGCACCAACACTGCACTCCTACCTTACAAAACAGCCCCTTACAGAATAGCCCATTTTATATATACACACACACATGTTAAATGGGCCATTATATATATAATGTCTCTCTCTTACTGCACGTTGACATTCTCATCCACCTGCTCAGTGCCAGTGAGTTCGGGAATGCAATATAAAAGTAGACTATTAGGAGCAAGTTATTTAAGAGAGCTGTATCTCTACAGGGCTTATTTGGCTCCATTCAACCCATCAACCTGCTATTTAGTAATGGACTATATTACAGTAGGTGGGAGTGTTCCAGCTTCAGTATTCCATATACTGCCCTGATTGGATCAGATAAGCTATCTCTTCTGTAGAATTCAACCCTCCTGATGGCTGAGGTCATCCGGCCTCATTAGCACTGGCTTGGTCTGCTATTACTCCGAGCTTGGTGGAAGCCTCTCAAACACATTTCTCCTACAGTACAGTAAGTGCAGATCAGCTTCCAAGGGTAATTGTGCTCTTTGTGTAACTTGATGAAAGTCAGAGTAACCAACTATGTGGGTAGATATGTGGATGGTGGACCATTCTCAACACAGTAGTGACACTGTTGGTGGGGTGTTAGTGTGTGTCGTGCTGGCGTGAGTGGATCAGATGCAGTGGTGCTGGAGTGTTTGACCGCTGTGTCTACTCACTGTCCACTCTATAAGACACTCCTACCTGGTCTTGCTTAGGACCCCAAAATGGCTGGGGTTGATTCCTAGGGAACCATAGGTGGGTATTGTTATGTAGCCTGTGTTCATGAACCTACAATGCAAGGCTCACTGAGTCTGTTATAGGACTAGACTCAGGTCTTGATGGTACAGAGTCGTGTTATTAACATCAACTCTGCAGTAGGTTCATTTCACCTTTGCTCTAATGTCAGTGCCACCTGAGCCTTGTTGTGCATCCCAGAGTTGTATTCATATCCCCTTGACATCAAAATGACTATGCAACCTGGCTTGAGGATGAGGAGCAGCTGAGCAATTCATGGTCCACTCTTATTCTCATCCACCCATTGAAGAGGCTGCTGGCCCAGCAGGGCTCACTTCACAAAATAACCTAAAAAAAAAAAAAAAGAACAGGTGGAAATAAAGTCCTGTCTGCGGGCTCTATGATAGATGGCAAATCTATTGGGAAAAGGACACACATAGCTTTTTCTCTTGGTTACAAATGGAAGCTTTTTTTTCCCCCGAAAGTGATTCTATTTTGAATGACCTACAGTGATATGTTATGTCCTTGGGGGACACGACTCTCTGTACAAGAGGGATGTCCGCATATGCTCAAATATTGTCTAGTGGACCCCTGGACCAAGTCAAATAGACAGACATGACTGTTTAGATTCATTTGGTGTAGTTTGTACAGCATCGCACAAACAGACACGTCCAAATGCAGAGAGGAAAAAAAACACGGCTCAGCTTTCTTTGGTCAAGGATGCAGCAGTATAGAGGTTCAAGGGTAGAGGGAATGTTGATGACTCTGGCATAATGAAATGAAATGGAGGGCATAGACAGTCGGACCCCCGGGTTAACATTACCCTTCTCCCCTTCTTCACAGACTTCATGGCCATCAGCGTTCTCCTCTGAGAAGCCAGTGTTTCACCTTTGTGTTTATATGTATGAGGGAGAGAAAGAAGTGGGGGGTTAGGGAGAGAGGGAGAGGGAGAGAGAGAGAGAGAGAGAGAGAGAGAGAGAGAGAGAGAGAGAGAGAGAGAGAGAGAGAGAGAGAGAGAGAGAGATTTAGTATTATTTCTCTTTTTCCTCTTCAGTATTCAAAACCATCATGATTAACCTTCAGCATTTTACTTGTTGCATTGGCAACCATTCATTGCCCTTCATGCCAGTAAATCTATTTGAGTTTCAGCTTTTTAGAAAGAGAGAAACTACTGTGCAAAAGTCAGAGGCCTCTTTGTCATTGTAGTGCCAAAATTTGTTCTCAGGGCTCCATGGTGCCATTCCACACTGCTCCAGACCCGTGAGATCGGTTATGGCAGGATTGTCCAAAGCCCGGCACCAGGGCCAAATGCAGCCCATGGGCAGATTTTAATTGGCCTGTGACTTCTGTTTTAGAGGGTGGCCCGCCATTTACTGCAGTACAGGTTTAATTTCAGCTGTCTGTTCCTCTAACACCAGCTTCCGGGTTTAGAGTCGTGTCATTATCTTCTGAACTTGTGTATGGTTAGCAGAGCTGTCAGCATGCTAGCTAAGCTGATGCTAACCAGCTCCTCTTGCCTGGATAGCAGCACTGTATAGCGTTTTGGAAAGCCTTTAGAACTTGGTGAAATTTTGATTGAAGGTTTGATACTGAATGGCGGTACTTGGTTTGTGTGTGAGCAAAATGAGCTTATTTGATTCTGTTCCAGGTTAAAAAATAATATCACAGGATGCTGCACAATATGCTGACATATCACAAGTAGAATCAACCAGCGAATAGCTACATCGTTGCATCATCTGGTTCTGTCAGGAAAAGGCAAGCTGAGTCCAATTTTCAGATATGTTCCATGATGATCCGTGCCCATGTGGAATTGCCACTGGTACAGAGACCTTCCATGCTCAGTACGAGTCGACCATGTGGTGGACAAGAGGCCTAAGACTTGCCTTGTTTATTTCCAGTCATGGTGGGCTTTAAGTTACCTGGGGGTAGGAGCCTCACATTAAAAACATGATAGGAGCCTCTACTATCGTAATTTTGTTCAGTGTGTTCAGTGTGTTCACTAATTGTGTTTATAGTCTCTTCCATTCCTTTACTTTTAGCTTTTCAAAAAAAAAATTTCCTTCAAAAATTCATTTTTAAAAATTGGTTGCATTTCCTGGTTTCCACGCTCCAAGTAATCCCAAGCACATTCAGCAATGTCTGGACATTCAGTGATGATGAGGTCTGGGGTGGTCAGTTGTTCAATAGAGAACACTAGCAGTGTCTTTGTTTGATTTGCTATTTTTTTTATTTTTGGTTATTTCCTTTTCCGCTAGTTTCTCACAACATCTACACAACAATGAGGTGTCCTATCACAGTTAAAGGAAGAACAGAAACACCAGGTCAGAGTGGAAAGATGAAAGCTTACGTACTGTTTACTTAGTGGGTACGGTTTTGGTGCTCTCCCAGGTTCTTCCACTTCTTTGAACAATGTATTCATTTCATTAATATAACATTATTTTCACATTATTTTCTGATAAATTAACTGTTTTGGCTGCAAATCAAATGGTCTCTGTCTTTTGCACAGTTCTTTATTTGAACTGAGAGAGAAAGAGATGCTTAATTCAATTTTGTCTTTATCAGTACTACACATTCTATTTATTGCTTTGGCAATGACTCTCAATTACAGTTCTCTCCAATAAAGCCATTTCAATTTGAAAGTTTGTATTTGAGAGATAGCGAGAAAGACACTTTAGAGAAAAGAGAGGCTTTTGGTAACGCATTATTAGAAGGGTGTCTACATAACACATTCATAACATCTCACATACACACATTATAACATATTTGTATATGTTGAAATCAACATTCATAAAGTGTAGAGGTTTATACTAATACAGAGTACTGTCATTTTTCAAAATAAATGTCTTTACTTTTTCAAAATTTATTATTTATTATAATTATTTTCAGTTATATGTTGTTTTGTTGAACCGGCCATATAAAAAAAAATAACTTAGTGTTACCCCTTTGGACAGAAAGTGCTTGGACACTAAGACACTTCACTGAAAATAATATAGTTAGTCAAAATAATAAACAAAGACTCTTATTTTGGATAATGTCTCTCGCTAAAGTGATACAGCACTCCATATTAATATCATGTAAAACATATTCACTTTATTATTCTTGATATAAAAATGAAGTAAGAATATGTTATAAAACATGTATTTGAGATTTATAGATGTGTTATACAAACACCATTCAAGTAAACCACATTTCTTCATTATTACTGTCCCCAACAGTTCACTGTAGGGTACTGTTCATAAAGCACCTACATAACACACCTACATAAACTTCTGATGACTGACATAACCCTACTTAAAGATTTATATGTGTTTATAGTTCGGCAGTTTATATTATAGCAGACAAGGCTACTTTAGCTACCGTGATCCAAAAATACAACCTCAACCTATAACTGCTGCCTACTAGGATAAGCATTCAAAAACATTCATGTTTAGTTGTGGCAATTGTCCTGACAGGCTTATGTAGGTCTTATGTAGCCTTATGAACAGTACCCTGCAGTAAAGTGTAACCTAACTATTTTACTGTTATTATATTCACTTTTTTTGCTTACACAATAATAGCCTAATTAGCATAAAGTGTTTGTTACAGTTCATACTAATAAAGCTATTTAAAAATTGGAATTGGAGAGAATGAGAGAGAGAGAGACAGAGAGAGAGAGCGGGAGAGAGAGAGTGGGAGAGAGAGAGAGAGGGGGGGAGAGAGAGAGAGCGGGAGAGGGAGAGAGAGAGCAGGAGAGAGCGGGAGAGGGAGAGCAGGAGAGAGAGAGAGAGAGAGAGAGAGAGAGAGCAGGAGAGAGAGAGAGAGAGAGAGAGAGAGAGAGAGAGAGAGAGAGGGGGGAGAGAGAGAGCGCGGGAGAGGGAGAGAGAGAGAGCAGGAGAGAGTGGGAGAGGGAGAGAGAGAGGGAGAGGGAGGGAGAGAGAGAGGGAGAGAGAGGGAGAGAGAGAGAGGGAGAGAGAGAGAGGGAGAGAGTGGGGGAGAGAGAGAGAGAGGGAGTGAGAGTAAGGGAGAGAGAGGGAGGGAGAGAGAGAGGGAGGGAGAGAGAGGGGGAGAGAGGGAGGGAGAGAGAGAGAGGGAGAGAAGGTGAGAGAGAGAGAGGGAGAGAAGGTGAGAGAGAGAGAGAGAGAGAGAGAGAGAGAGAGAGAGAGAGAGAGAGAGAGAGAGAGACTGGAGCTGATTGGCATTATTATATAGCACTGTCACAGATCACCATAAGGTGTAATAGATCAGCACTTTTAAAATAAGAGCCACTGAGTTCTGTGACCCGTTAAACAAAGGAACTAACAGAATGCGACAAATTAAGAAACACAAGAGCTTATTAACAGCCTCAGTGCAGTTGCTGCGAATGTGCCACAAAGAAGTCACAGGAAAATTGTACACACTTATGTCGTTAGCTGTGAATTCCTGCTTATGGCACATTCCCTTTATATCGAGCGTTTCTTCTAAGTGCTAATATGCTTTATGAGTAAGACACGATGACAAAAGCCTTCCTAAAGAGCTACATCTGTTTCAGCATTTTCATTAATCCAGTTTGTAAGGTTTAAAGGCTGTGCAAGTGTGTGGGCTACATAATGAGTTTCAGTGTCTTTAATAACCCGGCTGTTATGCACATTACTCGCATTTGGCTTCTCCTACATGCGCACGTGGTTTCCTCTAACACCTTCATGTGCATAACCATGAAGCAGATGCGACAGGCCGGCTTTTTTGATGCTTACAAAAACAGGGAGCGGTGAAGGTCGCAGGCAGATGGGAATGAGTACAAGATGAAGCGCGGAGGTGTGGGACATGAGCGAAGTGGGGGTGGGACTTCATATTCTGATATATTAGGATCTGGTAATTGTGTTGTGGGAGCAACGCAGATGAAGGGGCCATAAAAAGGCACGGAAGGAGAGGAGTGTTGTACTGATTGATGTCTGAAAAATTAGAGAAGAGCAGTGGGTGGGACAGGTATAGGAACCTGAGGAGAGTCATTAGCATTAGCGCATATTGATTTCAATGAGATTTGTTCAGTGGCGCATGCACCCATAGAAATACAGTACGTGTTTTGGATACTGACATCTTTGCATCATGAAGACCATTGGCATTACATCTAGAGCTGGCCTGTTATGGCCTATATGCTACTGCAATATACAGGCTTCAAAGGCTCACTGGAATGTCTGAATGCACACCCAAATAAACACATTATTATACATTTCATAATGCATTTATATTATATCTAGATGGCAATATACTGTATATACAGTAGGACGTAGTAATCAGGCCAGCTGCTTGTGTGTTGCTACAGAATGCAGTCTCAAATGCAGTCCTTGTTTCCATTTCTATGAAATCCAACTTTCATGATACATATACAGGGGTTGGACAATGAAATTGAAACACCTGGTTTTAGACCACAATCATTTATTAGTATGGTGTAGGGCCTCCTTTTGCGGCCAATACAGCGTCAGTTAGTCTTGGGAATGACATATACTGCGTCCTGCACAGTGGTCAGAGGGACTTTAAGCCATTCTCCTTGCAGGATAGTGGCCAGGTCACTCTGTGATGCTGGTGGAGGTTCGTCCTTCTTGGTGGTATGCTGAAATTACCCTGGATACCGTGGCTCTTGATACATCACAAAGACTTGCTGTCTTGGTCACAGATGCGCCAGCAAGACGTGCACCAACAGTTTGTCCTCTTTTGAACTCTGGTATGTCACCCATAATGTTGTGTGCATTGCAGTATTTTGAGCAGAACTGTGCTCTTACCTGCTAACTGAACCTTCACACTCTGCTCTTACTGGTGCAATGAATGAAGACTGGCCTCCAGGCTGGTCCAATTTAGCCATGAGACCTCCCACACTAAAATGACAGGTGTTTCAGTTTCATTGTCCAACCCCTGTAGATGCTATAGGAATTATGGTTTAGGGTTTCCATTTTAGTCATGGGTTGGCTACAGATCGGTGACAGACAGTTCTCAGCCCAAATAGGCAGTGAGCTGATCCAATCTGCGCTACTAAAGCTCCTCTCTGATAACAATCTATTTTCCCTGCCACCATACCGATGTCTGCATCCCATCATCTGCCACGTACAGCTATGAGGTGTGGAATGACCTTTTTACCGATGCAAACATGTGAATGGAGTCAACCTGTCCAGCCCTTCCCTTCGATTGGTATCAGCTTCTGGTTGATTGTTCTGAAACGTGATGCGTATTGACCCAAAAAACAACGATTGGTCTCTAGCTATCAATGATTCCTCAGCAAACCAACATGCTGGCCCCACTTGTGTACAGAAAACAAAGTACCCTTGACCACCTAATGTTACAACCTCTAACTTTAGTCTTCCTTCCTCACACATGAAAACCTACGATTTAACCCGCAGTGTCCAACAAATGTTAGATCAGAAATAATTTCCAATAATAAACCTGTTTTTAAAATGTACTCCTCCATGTACAGAACTAACAACTTGGAAATATAAAAGGGGTCCATGAGCAGCTAACTGTCTACGGTGCAGGAGCCAGACCCGGGAAAAGGCACGGGTCCCGGGACTTTCTAAATACACACACCCAGGACACACTCCATGTGTTTACTGGCCCAAGCAACCACGAATCTCACCATTACTGTCCGGAGTAACTTGGAAGCAGCTGCATCAGATGGGAGGCTAGGCTACAACTAGCTCCTTCGTCCCGCGCAGAGAGCTACAGCTCAGCGCGCATGCGCAATAGTCAAGAGCATGTAATCAACTGTTACACTAGCTAGCTAACCTAAAGATCATGCATACAACACAGTAGTGTTTAATGTTACTGCAGGCTTTGGCTAGTTATTGCAAGATGGCCAATCGCAAACACTTAGGACATCAGCAAGGGCGCAGTGCATACATCATCTGGAAAGCCTTTCAGTGCTCAAAGTCACCACATTATTCTTACACCTCATGATGACCTGGCACTTTGTTGCTTGGGACATCAACAGATCTAGGATCTGATCAAATATAGGATCAGTGATAGCCTCAATGATAGCCAATCTATGTGCAAACTAGCATTAAAACAACATATACATAGTTAAGAACATAAGAACATCTGGGATCATAAATTTGAAGAATCAATTCGGAGGAGCTGTAATTCCTTATCCACCTGATATACAGGGGTTGGACAATGAAACTGAAACACCTGGTTTTAGACCACAATCATTTATTAGTATGGTGTAGGGCCTCCTTTTGCGGCCAATACAGCGTCAGTTCATCTTGGGAATGACATATACAAGTCCTGCACAGTGGTCAGAGGGATTTTAAGCCATTCTTCTTGCAGGATAGTGGCCAGGTCACTACGTGATGCTGGTGGAGGTTCGTCCTTCTTGGTGGTATGCTGACATTACCCTGGACACCGTGGCTCTTGATACATCACAAAGACTTGCTGTCTTGGTCACGGACGCGCCAGCAAGACGTGCACCAACAGTTTGTCCTCTTTTGAACTCTGGTATGTCACCCATAATGTTGTGTGCATTGCAGTATTTTGAGCAGAACTGTGCTCTTACCTGCTAACTGAACCTTCACACTCTGCTCTTACTGGTGCAATGAATGAAGATTGGCCACCAGGCTGGTCCAATTTAGCCATGAAACCTCCTACACTAAAATGACAGGTGTTTCAGTTTCATTGTCCAACCCCTGTAGGTGTACGTACTGTTAAACATCTTCACTGGTACGCATCTTGAATTCCATGATAGTTTAATATGGGTTATGGTATTCTAGTGTTGGGTTAACTGATTAACACGGACATGCTGGTTTGCACACATACCAGCCTCCTTATAGTTGCTGTCAAAAGAAAAACATGTATCTCCATTTTTGTCCATTTCTGCTTTTATGCATCATTTGAACAAAGCAGCTGTTATTTCACACTGTGTAATATCACGATGAATGAACCGACACAAATGGCCCAAAGTAGCCTGGAGAAATCAGTTTTCCCCTCTCCTGTAAAGGTAATGTTTTGGAGATGCTTATCCTTTGGACAGTGATAATATACTGGTTTTGGTGGTGATTGGTTATGCTGGTACAGAGTTAAAGTAACAGTAGTGTCATTGTCCAGTGCCTTCACGACTGTGCTGTATATTGATCTTATGACTTGGAGGCACAATTAGTCTTTAACTGGTTTATTAATGCTGTGTTGGTATTGTTGTAATAGGTTTGGTGGTAAGAGCACTGTAGATCTGGTTATAACATACCGGCAGTACACACTAAGAACTGAAAATCTCAGTAGAAAACTCAACACGGGTGGCATTTTCCCATCATGACCTCGGTCTGACCCCCTTGGTAATCCCTTTCATCCGAGTGGGCTTAAGCGTAAACTCTACAAAAGTCCAACCCTACAGTACGTAGTTGGGCAGGCGGTAGCAGAATGAAATCTGATTGAGTCGGGTGTCTGTAAGTCTGACTAATATCAGACAGAAGTTTCCAGAAGGACACAGCGGCTGAGGCGAGAATGGCAATTTACAGCTGTCAAATCCAGCAAAGATTACTCTTTCTGCCCCCACCGAATCTGTGACTACACCAGACCAGAGTGACCTTTCAGTATGGTCTCAAAACATGGTGCAAGGCGACTCGATGATAAATTGAGAGCCGGACGTTCTGGGGAAGAAAAAAAGAAGAAGAAGAAGAAGAAGAAAAAAAAACACAGCGACGACGACAGGGTGTAGAAGGAAGAAGGTGGGGGCTGATGTCCTATATCACTTATTGCAGACTTATCGCTGAAGGCTGAGGGAAAGGTGAAGGAGGATGTCCGTTTCATCTAGCGGGCCCTGGTGGAGACAAGCCATTCATCAAAGTTTGCCATTGGCTCAGAGGTTACCTTCCCCACTCCGCTGGAATAGGTCGGGGAAGGAGGAGGGAGGGGGGTGTGAGATTGTCATTTGGACTCTGTTTATAAAGCATCTATCATGGATCTGACATCACATGCCATCAACCCAGGGTAAACATCACAACATGATCTAGGTGCCGAGCGGAATCGGCATCATCAACTCACCAAAGTTAACTGGATTGAAAGTTTGGCCAAGGCCTGACTAAACGATGAAAAGGTGCTTCGCCGGTTATGATGCAAGGCCTCATGGAAATCTGGCTGTTTTAAGAGCAGTGGTTTGATTGTGAGGCCAGGTCTTGTGCACCTACGCTTTATCCCCAGCTCTCCTTTGTTGAACTGTAAAAGAAGATGAAGGCCTAAAATACCTCCTGGAAACCTTGCAAGAATTTCAAATCTGTTCTCGACATTCGAATTTTACATTATACTGAGTTCCTGACTTACCCGTGTTCTCATATCTGACATTCCTCCTTAGTATTAACGGTCACTTTAAAAAAGCAGTGTTCTGTTATAAAGCCTGTCTGCTGTTAAATAACTACATACACTTTTATCCATCGAAGCATCAAAGCTCTCAATATTCAGTGTTCAGTACATTTGGACCTGGGTGCATTAAATATGATATTTGTGGGATAATGAACACATTTATTAACAACAATATGCCAAGACACAGAAATTACTGCAAGTACAGTCAGAAAAAGTTTCAGGAATGTGTTGGTATTTAATTGACTCCATTCCTCTCTCTACCAGTGCAGTGTTCCTTATGCCTCTGGCTGCAACACAAAGCATGATCGATCTACCCTTGTGCTTAACAGTTGGAGAAATGTTCTTGTAATGGAATTTGACCCTCATTTCTGTGAACCATTTCAATTCAATTCTATTTCAACTTCAAATACACCAGGCTCTTCTACTCCTTTAACTATTCACAGGAGCAGAATGTTATGACCAGGGGTACCCAAACTTTGCACACGGCACTGTAAAGATTGATTTCATATTATGTATACTGTTGGTTGTAGGCAAAAGCTTAGGTCACTTGGGGGGATGGGGACAGAGGTCCCCCAAGGGTGTGTATATACAGGGGTTGGACAATAAAATGACAGGTGTTTCAGTTTTAGTGTGGGAGGTCTCATGGCTAAATTGGACCAGCCTGGTGGCCAATCTTCATTAATTGCACATTGCACCAGTAAGAGCAGAGTGTGAAGGTTCAGTTAGCAGGTAAGAGCACAGTTCTGCTCAAAATACTGCAATGCACACAACATTATGGGTGACATACCAGAGTTCAAAAGAGGACAATTCAATTGTTGGTGCACGTCTTGCTGGCGCATCCGTGACCAAGACAGCAAGTCTTTGTGATGTATCAAGAGCCACGGTATCCAGGGTAATGTCAGCATACCACCAAGAAGGACGAAACTAGTAGTAGTAGTCACGTAGTGACCTGGCCACTATCCTGCAAGAAGAATGGCTTAAAATCCCTCTGACCACTGTGCAGGACAAGACGAACTGACGCTGTATTGGTCGCAAAAGGAGGCCCTACACCATACTAATAAATGATTGTGGTCTAAAAGTTTTTCAGTGTTGTTTACATTTACATTTAGAAAGTATAAATGTATAATAATGTGATTTTTAATTAAAAATAAATATTTACATTTTTGTTGGGATCGTATTATTTAGAACATAGTGATGGGAGCTGGTTGGAGGGGTCCTCTGTGATTTTTTAAAATTTATTAATGAGCTCACCCAGACAAAAAAAATTGTCAATTGTGTGTTTAAGGTGGTAGTAACTTCAGGCTCCTGCTGATGGCGCTGCCTGAGGATGATGGGGCTATAAATACCTGTGGGGTGTGAGTGGCTTATAGATGGAGAAGAGGTGCTACAGTGCAGGGAATGTCTCGTTCCATGTGTATAAAACAGCTCCGAAGCAGATGTTAATGATTGGCTAAAAGGAGTGACTGCAAGTGGGCGTGGCCAAAGACCATAGTGTGAAGGAAGTAGCTGAATCTGCAGGTGTATGGAAGTATACGGTCATACGGGTCTACCAGCAGTGGCAACAATCCCAGTCTTTCCAGAGAAGGCATCTACCAAATCTGGCCCAACTACACAATTCTATGATGCATGACTGTCTGAACATTGATGTGGCCTACTTACAGAACCTTGTCCAGTTCATGCCAAATCACATCACAGCTGTAATTGGTGCTAGTGGAGGCATTACACGCTATTATGTACGCACGTGACCAATTTTAGTCTGGTAGAAGCAAGAGAACAACAGGTCCCAGTTCTGGTTGTTCTCAGTTTGTCTTCCTGTGTGTCCTGACTTTGCTGCCTCGTAAGAGACTCAACCCAGGACTAGAATCTCTAAAGCTGATTTGTGATGATGTCCGTCGTGTCCGAATCGAGTTCTACTCATGCACTGTCCTGCCGTCTGGAAGTTTCGTCCCCGGCAAGTGCATCCGGTAGAAGGAGAAGAGCCTGTGGGATGGTTAGCCATGCCAGGCCTGTCTAAACGAATTTGTAACTGTCGCAATGCTTTCAGCGATGGCGCGACTGCGAGGCTTCTAAACAACGTTGACATCACTCAACGCCTCTGTCTCGCTGACAACACTCAACTTGTGTTCCTTTGATTTTTTTTTTTTTATCAAATTGCCGTGGACTGAGGAGAAGAGGCGAGGCTTACAGTGCTTATCGTGACCCAGGAAAGAGCTGTTGCGGCTGCCTCCCTCTGGCGTCGTTCATTGTCTTTAGCACACATCAAGGCAATGACTGTTCATTTGATATTCCAGCATACTTTATCCATCATTCCGTGTATTGTACGGAAATTCCAAAGCTCTGCACAAATACCCCAACCATCTGCCTCACATCTATTTGTTCGCAAGCATATCTAATATCCTCCGACTAGCACTGGAGACATTTTCCGAGTCGGCTTCATCTGTTAAACTCAGGGTTCCATACCCCTCGCATGCAATGCTGTATGCCAATTCTTGTAAAACCCACATGCAATCTTTTATACATGCCTATTCTTGTTGTGAATAATGGATATCTGCTTCTCCTTGCAGTGATCCAGGCAGGTTGTTGCTGTAATCTGTCTTGTTGACATGTTCGGTGAGCTCGGCTAGGCCTAAGGTGGGAAAGGGAAAGTGAAAATGTCACATGAAAATAGAGACAAGCTTTAAAGCGTGGAGCGATCAGGGCCGGTGCGGTATTATTAGCATCATTTAGATATTTACTCTTTTCTGCGTGCATGTCAAAGCAACAGCTGTGATATTAATCTTCATCGTTGAGTTTTATATGGCTTTATATTTAGGTAGCATGCTCCATTCCTTCCCCTTAGGAACGAAAGATTTTTCTACCCTTAAGACTGAATGTTGAGAAAGTTCAAATCTAACAACACACAGCTTCCCATAGACATTACGTAGACAGATATACACCCTCGGCATTGTCGAGCTGGCGTGCAACCAACGCTTTTCAGCATTCCACTGATGTGACAGCATCTTCTCCAGCATGCACGAGCTATTACCGCTTGAGGTGCAAATGGAATCATTTGCGGTGCATGCGGAATTGTACAGTGCTGTTATCCTTTGCCTTTTGATAGAATTTCATGCTGAACTGACTAATAGAAATGGACTAAAACTGGAAATGCAGCTGGTGCAAAACTGCTGTTATAACAACTTAACTTCCTTTACTTAAGTCAAGGGCATTCGCCTCTCACCCTGCTCTTCAATTGTCACAGGACCACTACCGAGCAGGTATTATGTAGGTGGTGGGTCATTCTCAGCCCTGCTGTGACACTATCGTGGTGGTGTGTTAGTGGGTGATGTGCTGGTGTGAGTGAATCAGACACAGCAGTGTTGCTGGAGTGTTTAAACACTGTGTCCACTCATTGTCCACTCTATTAGACACTCCAGCTTGAAAACAGTGAACTTCTCAGGGAGGTCTCATGCCTTTGTTACCTTCTGTCTCTCCCTTTCATTTATGGCATTTAGCTGACGCTCTTATCCAGAACAAGGTTAATCACATTACAGGTAGGCCAGTGTAGTGTTAGGCATCTTGCCCAAGAACTCTTAATGGTGTAGCACGTCACCTTGACTGGGATTCGAAACCCAGTCTCCCTCATCTGGTGGTGGCTCCTTGGTGGGTAGTGGTGTTATCTGCTACACCAACCACTTTGAGTTATTATGTAATAGCCAGGCCTGCCAGTGTTACTGCTGCACTCTGTTAATGTCATACACTATTCGTAGTTCTTTTAAGAGAACTAACTGTATGCGTTTTTCTTTGACCGAGCTCAAGCAAAAACGATACACCCCATGTCGTCGTGTGGGCAGTGTCCTGTGTGATGAGCTATGGCATAGCAACTCTTTCATCCAGCTCAGGTATGTAGAACAGAGCACTGGCTGAGCAAAACCCTAGCAATCACTTGGGGTAGAGTAGAACCTGCTTTGTCAAGCAAAATTAAAAGTTCATTTATAAAATATTTCCTTCTAGTTTGTGATGATATCTAGGCTCCAGACACATCATTAGTTACATCTTATAACTCCCACACTTAGATAATGTTTAGTTAATATTATTTATCAAGCTAGCTTTGTGTAGAGTCTTTGTGTAGAGTCTTTGTGTAGAGTCTTTGTGTAGAACCTGGTAAGGTACATCATTACCTTATGAGCTCAGGAGTTGACAGACTGTCCCATGCTCTTTAGTTAACCTCATTGATGGTATGCTCCAGGTGGCTTCTCTATGGTAGCATAAGTAGCCTCTTATAATTGCAACGGTTTTGGGATATTAATGTTTTTATGACACCACTACATTTATACGTTCAACAAAGTCTCTCATTGTTGGATTTTGCCAAGATTTTGTAAAGCTATTTGGTACCCTCTGTACCATCTTCCCAGAAATGGAGCTTACATTTTACACATTTATGACAGGACCCGAGTCCTGGGAAAGGTTTATCATCAGGCGTATATAGCTGTGGGTTACAAGGTTAAATACCCTGAGGCTATTATTGGTTAGGAGACCATCTGGTGAACACCAACATACCTGGTTCCCAAACTGCAGCCCTCGTCTTTAGCGGGGCAGATTATAAAACTGTTTGTCCAGATATTGAGACTCAATTTGCAATAAACAATAAACTCTAATCCTCGACCTGCCTTCTGGTTCTACCTTTGGTGCATGAAAGAAAGAATGAACTTCATAGTCCAAATGCCCTCTTCTGTAACTCCAGCTCTGAGAGATAAAAGTTAGGAATGGTTTCTCATTCTCTGGAAGGTCTACTATTTCTGAGATCTAAAGCTTAGCTCTACAATAAAGATATAAAGAAGATGCATGGGATGAAGTCGAATCCCCATAGAGGTCAATGGTTGCATACAAAGCACCAGGTGCAGCATCTTCAGTTCACCCGCTTTGTGTCGTACTCCCTCGTCAAGGGAGAGAACGTCTGGCTTATTGCGATTCCGGCAGAAACAGGGACCTGCTTGGTAATGATGACATTCGGGTCCCTTTAATTTGTTACCGTGTGCGTTTGAGCTGCGAGCGGATTGCGTGTTTCTCTCTCCATGTCTTCTTAGTAGTGTCCTCACACGTGCCTTTGGGACGGAGCTGAAACAACCCCCTCGGTGTTGTCGAGCTGGCGTGCAACCAGTGCTTTTCAGCACGTCTCTGATGTGACAGCATCATCTCCGGCATACGCGGGCTATTACCGCTTGAGGTGCAAATGGAATCATTTGCGGTGCATCTGAAATTGAGCACTACATCTTACAGACTTGTTCTTCAAGGTAGAGCACGCTACTACCTCGGCTTACTAAGTACAGCTTTCAAATGAGAACAGAACTTTTTGCTTAAACCAGAACACCACAGCGACGACCTCCACGACTTTGAACTTTTGATGATGACGACAACTGAACCTTGGGCTCAAACTTCAGTGTCACACTCGGGCAAGGACGGGTCTTATTGCTGTACCTGACTGACCCAACAGTCAGGATTGTGGACATTTGGTGAACAGTAATGCCCTCTGTAAGTCATCGTGCTAGTGCCAGCACCAGCACCATGGAGATGACCCCACAATGCAGGACTACATGCACATTTAGTAGACAGTTACTGAGTGAGTGCGTGAGGGAGAGTCTATATTAGGCATTATATTAGGAATATACAAAACAGCAAACGAATACAGGGAGGGGACAGTGCAGATAGCCCACTGGTAGTAAAGACAGGGAGGGGACAGTGCAGATAGCCCACTGGTAGTAAAGACAGGGAGGGGACAGTGCAGATAGCCCATTGGTAGTAAAGACAGGGAGAGGACAGTGCAGATAGCCCACTGGTAGTAAAGACAGGGAGGGGACAGTGCAGATAGCCCACTGGTAGTAAAGACAGGGAGGGGACAGTGCAGATAGCCCACTGGTAGAGGGAGCAGTAAAGTGCAGTTATGTCCATTTTTTTAGCAGCAGTTATGTCCATATTTGGTATAAATGTAAACATCGTACTCCTTAAGTTTATGTGTAGACAGATTTAAAAGATGAGACTGTGTGTGTGTGTGTGTGTGTGTGTGTGTGTGTGTGTGTGTGTGTGTGTGTGTGTGTTCAGTCCAGTCACTGAATGTGTGCAGTTATTCAGACCAGACTCTGGGTGTTAAGGAGTCTGATGGCTTGGGGAAAGAAGCTGTTGCCTAGTCTGGATCTGAGGGCCCGGATGCTTCTGTACCTTTTTCCAGACGGTAGGAGGGTGAAGAGTGTGTGTGAGGGCTGTGTGTGGTCACCCCCAATGGTGTTTGCTTTGTGGATGCAGCGTGTGGTGTAAATGTCTGTGGTGGTGCGAAGAGAGACACCAATGATCTTCTCAGCCGTCCTCACTACCTGCTGCAGGGACTTGCGATCCGATGCGATGCAGTTCCCAAACCAGGCAGTGATGCAATTGCTCAGAATGCTCTTGATGGTTCCTCTGTAGAAGGTGGTGAGGATGGGAGGTGGGAGATGTGCCTTCCTCAGCCTTCGCAGGAAGTAGAGATGCTGCTGGGCTTTCTTGGTTATGGTGCTGGTGTTGAGGGACCAGGTGAGATCCTCTGCCAGGTGAACTCCAAGGAACTTGGCGCTCTTGACGATCTGTGGAGTCGTCAATGTGTAGTGGAGAGTGGTCACGCCTTGTCCTTCTGAAGTCACCAACCATCTCTTTGGTTTTGTCTACGTTCAGGGACAGGTTGTTGGTTCTGCAGCAGTCCGTTAACCGTTGCACTTCCTCTTTCGTCATTCTTGCTGATGAGAGCCAAATATGTTCCTCTGGAATTGTGTGGTTGAACAGCATCCACTGTTGGCACACTTTGGCTTTTCACTAGATATGGAAAGTCTCCCTAAAACGGTCTCTTAGACAGTGAATGCCATGAATTCAGACACTCTATTTGGAGTAGAATGAAGCCAAATCTACACATTTCAGGTTAAGCAAGAGACTTCCTGCTTTTGTTTACACGTTGTTACTGAGTTACATGTGTTTGACAAGAAATCAGAGACGAGACACTCAAAGCTTTGCTTGCTTGTCACTCACACGGCATTGTTTTGAATCCTTTCCTACACAAAAGCCCCTGTAAAACAGGATGATGCATTGTTGAGCTAGGTGGCATCTAGTTAGCTACAGTGTGTCAGGCTTTGCTAAAGAAGAAGGTGCTTTCAAAGGACGTACCTTGTGCGTGGGCCGACCGCAATGAGATTTAGAGGCTCCCAGTTTGAAAAGCAGTGGTAGGTGAAAGCACGGTTTCGACGTCAGCATGTTGTTGAGAGCTGCGACTGAGCAGTTGCCAGAGCTTTAAAAAGCCGGACATGTAACACAAGACAGTGTTTCTAGTGGCCAATTATACAGCGAGGTAAACAGAAGCTTATTGATTAGAAGAAAGCTCAAGTGCTGAGCAAGTTCAAATCAAAGTTCTGCACAGCGATGCAGCACAACTTCAGATACTGCTCACCTCCACATTAGTGAGTACAGTAACCCAGGACTTGAGAGGAATACGATAAATGATGTCACCAGCTTTAGTGTTTGTGTGGGTTAGGCATGGAGTTATTGGGCGGCTTTGGTTCCAAATTGAGGAGGGAGATGATTTTGGATCACCTAAAAAGTCACAGAAAACCACAGTTCAACACTAAATAACACATTTCAAATTAGGTCCAAAGACAGTTTAATAAAAATAAAAACCCATTACGCCATTATTGAGTTATATATAGTTGCACCCAGAAGTAAGTGTGGCATTACAGTGCTATTGGGAATTAAGATACAGATTACCAGGAACAATACATTATAAATTTAGACCGATATGATCAACGTTTATTGAGCTACACATACAGAAGTAGTGTCTCTGAGTATGGCTTTGGGCTGCCATGTTTGCTAATGTACAATGGCAGATGTCTCGGGATGGAGTTGTAGAGGTCCCTAATGCTGTCCTGTGATAATCCATCCCATGCATCTTAAATACTTTCACACAGTTCCTGCAGATTGTGCGGTAGGGGCGAAGGTGGAGTGACACCAGGCCTTCTGGACGTTCTTGGTGATGCTGATGTGGTGTTAAGGGCAGTCGCCAAAATGGTCTGTGTGCAAGTAGCATCGTGCAGCCGTCTGTCAATAGTGCTGCCACTACCAGCATCACTGCTCAGTGTTGGGTTACTCTGTACATGCTGGTTCTCCCTCTCCATAGTTTGTGTGGGTCCCCCAGATCCTTCATGTCACTGGTGCGTACCTTCTTTTATCCACAGCCGCCAACAGCATGCTAGGTATCATCATACGACCTCTAACTCTTCTAGCTGCTGGCAAATGATGCTTGCAAAAGGATGCTACCAACACAACAACATCAGAGTCAGAATGGAAAACACATGCAACAGGACAACCTTAAGTCAGTCTGGTACAGGGCATCAGACAAAGACTAATTCTTAGTAAACAGTAGATGAAGTTTGTATGCAATTGGCAGTGCTTTACATAGTAGATGATTTCCAATGTCGTGTCCAAATTAAAGATGGCAGCCTGCTACAACCTGGACTTTTAAAAGAACAGTGCAATTCCATAATCGATTCACTAGTATGGTGTATTGTGCACGACCAAGTAGGAAACTGAAGCCCAGTCTTCTGTGTGTAGGCAAGCAGTGCTACCCACTAAGCTATACCACTCGACAGGTATATAAAATCAAGCACATGGCCATGTAATCTCCACAGACAAACCCTGGCAGCAGAATAGGTTGGACTGAGGAGTTATAAGCACAGGATTACACCTTTGCCACAAGTCCAATTTGATTGTGAGACTTCTGCCATGCTAGATCTGCCCCAGTCACCTATATGTGCTACTGGACACATACAGAAGCAACACAGAAATGTCAGCTGTACATTAGCGGCTTCATGGAATTGGCAAATAATATGTTCACCATGCATAGGCAGTCCAATGGGCAAATCTGATCTGGTAGTCTGGTGGGCAAATCTGGATTTGGTGGACATCAAGAGAACACTACCTACAGGAAGGCATAATTTATAAAGTAACATTTGTGTCAAGGGACGGTCAGGGGAACCCCAGGGAACAGTTATATGGTAAACCCAGAAAGCCGAATGTGGTTTATATATGTGATGTACACAGTAATGGCACACAGAGTGTTTTTGTGCAAAGTAGAGGGAATGTCTCTGCAGGTCACCCTGTCTCTCCAACCTGACTCACTACCACTGCGCCACCACACACTACTGACAGAAGAGCGGACTGCACTCCTTTTCAATGGTAAAAGGAAAAGAGCGGGAAACTTCAAACAAAGGGAACGCCAATATGGTGTAGCTTAAACAAAGGAAAGCTTAACGTGAACAAAACAAACAAAAACACCTTAGTAGGGGGAACCAGGAGCCACCAACAAGACCTCAACACACATCTCAAGGTTTTCTCTTTTTTTTTTTTTTTCTTTTCTTTTCTTTTCTGCACCAGTACCTTACTGGCCAAACTGAATCAAAGGTGTGACAAAGCAGTGTTGCTTGCCGCACGCTTAAATCCTGCACCGCCAAGTGAGCCTGATTGGCACTGATAACCTCTGGGAACTCTGGGATTCTGAGTTCGCTGGATTATCAGTGCCTCACTGCCGTCGCCCTCTGCAGGTGGCCGGCAGCACAGGCTGACCCCTTACAATTCGGGGATAATAGTGTAGGACTGTTTTTCGAGGTTTGGGCTCTTTAGGCTAAGTAAGAGGTGATGTTAGTAGTATAGCATACAAAGACATTTCAGAAAAGGACATGCTTTCCGGATTCTGGCAGGAGTTTGGGGAAGAACCTTTTCCCATTCCAGCAGGCCCCTGTGCACATAGCAGGCTCCATAAAGGTTTAGTTTGGTGTGGAGGAACTGACAGCGGTCTGGCAGTGTGCTGACCTTGAATTTTATTGAAAACCTAGTGAGCAAGGTCTTCTCATCCAACATCAATGCCTTACAAGTGACTGAATAGGGGTTTGACTGAACTTCCACAGACACATGCTTGTGCAAAGCTTTCCTAGGAGACTGGAGGCTGGTATGGCTGCAAGTGTGGGCTGCTATACCTTAATGGCCAAGGTTTTTGAAATAGGAGCTCCTTAAAGTCTTGATGAGTTTGGTGTGGGGGGACTCCAGTGGCAAGCAAGCAAGGCCTTCTCATTCAACATAAGTGCCTGACCTCATAAATGACTAAATAGGAATTGAATTCCGACAGACACACTCTTGTGCAAAGCTTTCCCAGAATTGTGAAGCCTGTTCTGGCCACCAAAGGTGGACATGAGTACATTAATACCGATGGTTTTAAAATAGGAGCTCCTTAAAGGTTTGTTGAGTTTGGTGTGGAGGACCTGGCAGTGGTCTGGCAGATCCCCGAACTCAAGTTCATTGAACACCTTGCAAGTAAGATCTTCTCGGCCAACATCAGTGCCTGACCTCATAAAAACTCTTTTGACTTACTTTGACTGAACTTCCACAGGCACAGTGCAAAGATGTTATGAAAGAGTGGGAGCTGTGTATAGCTGCATTGTGGGAACCTCTACATTAATACCCAGGGTTTTGAAATGATAACCAATAAAGGTTTGATGAGTTTGGTGTGGGGGAACTTTGGCGGTCTGGCAGAGCCCTGACCTCAAATTTATTTAACACCTTTTAAGCAAGGCCTTCTCATTCTTTATTAATGCCTGATCTAATAAATGACTAAATAGGAATTTAACTGAATTCCCATAGCCAAACTTTTATGCAAAGCTTTTCTATTAAAGTGGAGGTCTTTCCATTAGACTCTTAAAGTGCATTGACATTGCTGTGCTGTTTCTATATGCTTGCATTAGCACATATAGGGGCAGATCTGGCAGGGCACAAATCTCGTGATCAATTTGACTTCTGGCAAAGGTTTGGAAATCCTGTGTTTATAGCTCGAAACTCTGCTGCCGGTGTTTATCTGTGAACATTGCATGGCTGTGTACAAAGGCTAAAATTAGGCTCATGGAGCTTAGGAAATAAAGGAATCTGATGATATAGCTTAGTGGGTACCACTGCTTGCCAACACACAATAGACTGGGTTTCAGTTTCCTACTTAATCATACACAACACACCATACCATTAAACCTTTGAGCAAGACTCAAACTCCTCAGTGCCTGACCTAACAAATGACTGGATAGGAAATTGATTGAATTCCCAAAGTTTTCCCAGATAAGTGTAGGCTGTTATGGCTGCAACTATGGGCATCTCTTCTTGAATGTCTATGGTTTTCAAATAGACTGTATGACAAGCTCATATGGTTGTCCATATACTTTTGGCCAGGTGTCCACATGCCTGTGGCCCTATAGTATAGAAATAAATGCTTCTTTTAAAAAGGCACCTAAAAATAGGTGTGTTTAAAGGGTCCTTTAGTGTGACATCAGAGAATAAGGACCTTTATTACTGGAGAACCCTTCAGATGAGTGCTTTCCATAGAGTTTCCCAAGCCAACGTTTTAAAAGGTTCTTTAGGCAATCAAGAGTGGTTCATCTTTGTCATCGCTCCAAAGAATGTTTTGTACACTCTTTCTCAAGTGTAAGAGCGTAGACATGTCTCTGCAATACGATGTTTGCTAGCTGTCCACCTCCCATCCTATAACCAAGATGAAGTCTGACTGGTATAAAATCACACAGGTCTCACACAGTAAGTTTTTCCACAGTATTTTTTTTTAGACCTGTCCAGTTCAGTCTAGCCTGGCTATTGCACAAGGGGCAAGAACCTTTAAAAGTATAATCCTTATGAAGTATTGAAGTGGCTTACTCAACGTTGTCCCCTGCTCCTCTGTTGTATGAATGTTTATGAGTACCGGCCTCATCATAGCTGGAGACAGAATAATATAAAAAATGACCTTGGATTAGCTGTGCCGGTGCACTGGCATCGATTCAGAGTACATATACAGGTAGAATTACTGCTTTAAGGTCACCCGGGCCACTAACCGGGGGGACTCTCCACTGCTAAGGGTCTTCAGAGTCCGGATTAGCGCTCACCAACAACTTGTACTGCAAACAAAGTGTTTTCAGTTACACATAAGGAGAACCAGTTCAGTCTTTAGGAACCTTTAAACATGTCTTTGTTTCATAGCTAATTGTACCGCTGGGTTTCTTTACCCTACAGTAGATTTGAGGTGTAAAAATAAAGACCTGCTGGCACAGTACTGCTATTCCTTCATGTCTGTTTTTAATACTATATTATAGGCAATGTCGTATCATCAGCTCATCATATTTTAAAGCCAATATCAAGACCAAGGAACACTGCCAAGTGCTAAGAGTAGTGTTACAAGCCAAACCAACACCAGAATATTAGCATTACGGAATATAAGCTTTGCTATTTGCCTGTTTACATAGACATGACCAAAAAGAAAAAGATTATTTATATATATAACTATAATTTCCATCAACAGCAAGCAGGCAGAAACTATAAAGCGCAATGTTCTGACATTGGCGTCTGTCCAGCAGTAATGCTGTATAATACTGTGAGTTCATATTTCACATAACCCACTTTAAGATGGCTAAAACTGCTAAATCAATATTTGTTATGAATTCTTTTCAGCTTTTTTAAGGCCACTGCTTGCATCTTACCAACATCATGGGCCTTTTAATTTTACAGCATCCCTCATTTGAAATTCATAAAATGTATATCTAAAGTGTTTAACATATTAACCTGGGGGGAAAAAAAATGAGGGGGCATTTTGCTATAACGAAAGTCAGCGAGAATGCAAAAGCAAATGCCTAAGAACATTAAAATGCTTGCTCAAATGCTTGCAGAAAAGTCAGTGAACATTTGTTATGTTTTAAATAAATACCCACAGAAAACCTCTCATGTGCTGCTTGATATTCATATTTCATCTCAGGCTTGCAGGGGTGAAATAAAGTGCATAAGCATTAATATTAATTCAGAAATTCATATGTTTAATTTCTGTTTATCATCCTGAACATCAGGCAAAAAGGGAAAAAACAACTCCCTTTAAGTCATTTAAATGAAAAATGGACCGGAGCGTTCCTGGCATACTGGCAGTCAAGCATACAAATGGTCTTTCTCCATCATTAGAAATATCTTGTGCGTTCATTCTGAGCGCCTGTTGACACTGCAGAATGGCAGCTTGCATTTGCAGGGTATTTACTATAGAGGAGTCACAGGTCCGTTTCAGGTGACCACATGCATCAAATGAATGTACTCTTGAATAAAAACCTGAAGGTCTTTTTAGTACATGGTATGTAAATCCTTTGTGATTAGATGCCTGATGTTTGCCGCCAGTAAACATCACCAGCTGAGTTCTCCAGAGGCGCTTTGCCAGGCCTGTAATGTAGCTATCTTCTGTTTCTGCCTCTATTAGAGGCTATTTGTCTTCAGTCTTATCTTGTAAATGATGTGCATGCTCATGGTTCAATCCTAATGATGTTGTTCTGTTAAAACATGTGCACACATGTTTATTAATGTACATAAAGGAAGTGAAAATGAGTCTTAAGGTGAAGCAGCAACATTGTATTGTAGAGCACATTTAGGAGGGACGGGCGATTGAATTAGATTTAGTACAGTGTAAGTTGTAAAACTCTGATTAAGATCATTTTAGTGGTATTTTATTGTATAGTATAGCATTTATAGTATAGTATCAGGTAGTATAGTGTTTATAGTATAGTATACTACTTATAATGCAGTATAGTATAGTATTAATAGTATAGTACAGTATTTACAATATAGTATCTTCGTTTGTAGTGTTTAGTTTTGTTTAGTATAGTTAGTATATGTATTGTATAGGATAATATAGTATTTATAGTACAGTATTTATTGTATAGTATAGTACTAATAGTATAGTACAGTATATATAGTGTAGTATAGTATTTATAGTAGAATGTAGTACAGTGTTTATAGTATGGTATGGTATTTATGGTAGAATGTAATATAGTATTTATAAAGAAAATATCATTGTGCATATCAGGTATTATGAAAATAATTGTAATAATGTAATGTGTCCGCCGTATCGCCTGCCCCTAGCATTTAGTTGGATTTGAGCTGTTAAGAAGCTTCTGTACACTTTAAAATACATCCCGCTGTCACTGGCAAACAAATCATCTATAAATACAAAGGAGCCAGCTTCATTCCACAATGTTTCCATGTTTTACATATGAGGTGGTGGCCTTGTATCTAAACTTGCTATTAGAATTTGCCCATAATTATTCAGGTGTGTAGCAGGTTGTAATTTGTGAGACGTACTCACATTGTGTTATGTAATAAACCCTTTTATTGTATTTAATCATATCTGTGTCTACAATCTGTGTTGTGTTATATTCGATTAACAGTTTTGGGAAACTATGTTTAAGGACTGTAGTTTAATATTTATATAAAAGCACTTTCTATTTCTCTGAAAATAAAAGGTGCCAAAACAGCTTCTTGGGAGCGATGCCGTTGAAGAAGCACTTGTTTCCCCTCAGGACAATTTTAGGCAAATTGTTTCAGTTGAGTGTTTTAATGAACCATCAAATCCAAGGTACATTTTTTTAGAGAAACAGAAGCCTCTCCTTTTTCATTTTTTAACATTTTTAACTTTTTTCTCATCTTTTGTATTCTGCACTATAATACTACACTACAGTATACTGAGTGCACACTGTCCGTATAGAGGGTACTACATAGTTATATTATTTGTTCACTGAGATACAAACAATGTAAATGTAGTCCAACTATGTACCTGTTATTACCTGTACGTTTTTTTAAGGGAAGGGTATGTAGGTACACAGGTACAATGTCATAAACTAATGTTTTTAAGTAGAACAATAAAAAATAATAATAATAATAACAAAAAATGGATGTGGAGTCCAGGTAAAGATTTAAATCTGTGTCACAGATTTAAGTGAAGGCTAAGTGAAGTCTCAAGTCACTCTAAAATACACATCTTAAGCCTCTGTAGTTCGAAGTCTGAGGTGCAGGTCAGAGTAAAGTCTTAGAGCTCTGAGGTGCGAGTCAGAGTAAGGTCTCAGATCTTTGATGTGAGAGTCAGAGTAAAGTCTCAGATCAGTGAGGTCAGATCATGTCAGGGTAAAGTTTCAGATCTCTCCCATGCAGGTCAAAGTAAAGTCTCACTTTGGTTCACATAAAATCTTAAGAAAGTATAAAATGTCTGAGGTGTAACCCCGAGTAAGGCTCAAGACCTCTAAAATGTGAGTCTTAGATCTCGGAGGTGTACATTTATGTGTATTCTTGAATCTCCAGGATGAGATTTAATCTTAAATCCAAGTCCTGTTTCGAGCCCTTGCACTGCAAAATCTATGTTTCAAATCTGTGACGGTCCAAGTCAGGTCTCAGGTCTTTGAGTTCTGAGGCAGGTGTTAAGAGTCTAGAGTCTCTGAGCGACAAGTTTCTTTGGAGTCAGAGTAAAGTCTAAAATCTCTGAGCTGCAAGGCTGAGCAAGTTTTTGAGCATTTAAGGTGTGAGTTTAAATGAAGTCCCAAGTCATTTTGATGTGAGTTCAAGTAAAATCTGAAGTCTCATCTAGAGTCTATGTGGAGCCATTCCAGGTCAGGTCTCTGAGTTGTGAGGCAGTGTTAAGATTTGAATCTCTAGTCTTTGACTTCTAGTCTCATTGAGTTGAGACTTTATTATCTGATTTCCAAATCAACTTGTGAGTCCAAGTTGGAGTCTCTGATCTACAGGTCTAAGTGAAATCTCCACTCTCTTTGGTAGGGATCAGAGTAAAATCCCAATTCTCTGAGGTGCAAGGCTGTGCAATGTCTTGAGCCTACGAGGTCTGATGAGGTGTGAGCCTGAGCAAAGTCTGGAGTCTCTGAGGTGCAATTTAGTGCCTGATCTTGAGTCGCTGGGGTGCAAGCCTGAAACAGGCCTCAAATTGTTGAACTGCAAATCCAAGTCAGGTCTCAAGTAAGGATGGAGGTAATCCAAGTCAAGTCTTAGTTCTGCGTTGTGAAGGAGAGTTAAAATTTGTGTCTCAAGTCCCTGAGCTCAGAGTGTCCCATTTCTGAGGTTTGAGTCTTGTGACTTTATTCTTGTACACTTGCCAGTTTTGTGTTCCTTGTCGTTTCTGTCTATTAAATAAACCTGTACATGAAAAAGGAATGAAATGATGTCGGCCTGTTATTGTTAAGATGTTATCTGCAACGTAATAAAAGCCAGACATATTAATAGATTAGCCATCAGGCTGCTACCATTTATTGCATGTAGAATTTAGTTTCTGTCTAACTGATTGAAAGTTTTTCTAACTAAACGTCCCATTGAAACTTTATTAAAAGCCATGCTAAGAAAGAATGGCCTCAGAGTAAATGACTGTGTCTGATGGTTGGAAATTTGACAGGCAAGACAGGCACCTTTTATTTGTCAGAAATGAAAGATTTTATTTACAGGACCAGGGTTCAAACTGCAAGCCGGTCCATGAGTTGTATCTCTAGTGCACAGCCCTTGTTTCATGTCAAACCCAACATGTAATACAGAGTATCAAAACCTTGTCGCCGTCCTGTCGCTAATAGACTGCACTGTAATTAAAAAACCAGTCAACACATTAGCGAGGTCTTCGATGAGCTTGGCCTAAGACGTGTGCAGTGGCTAACCTTCAGAAATGTCATTCTGCCACTCAGTGTGACGGAAAACACTGTCAGGCCAATGACAAGGCTGTCAATAATCAGGTCACACGCCAGGCCCCATCACCCGCTCAACCTTTCCATCAACCCATCCAGAATTCCTAATCTCTCTCCTAATCGATGCATATGCGTCACTTGGTCCACGCGATTGTTTTTAGTCATCAATAACAATAACAACATTAGCAGCAGTAATTGACGTATTCCAACACTGGTCACTCGCCACGGTACAAGACACTTGACCTTGTGCTTGTTTTTGCATATTTGCATTATTCATGTCTGTCCACGTGTGCAAGAATGGGTGTGCTCAGGCCCGTCGCCTCGGTTTGAACCAAGTGGCGCAGTGCTGACCTTTGACCCCAGACCTGGTGATGCAGAGATGGCGGGTTCCAATTCTTGCGAGACCACAATGAGACCCGGTTTGCATCGTAATCTCCCTTCCGCCTGTCTGAGGGTGGAGGAGGGAAATTAACAAGCTTGGCATGGCACCCAGTATTAATTAACAAGGCCAGACAAAAAAAAAAAAAAAACCTTGCCAAGGACTGACGGGCATTTGTAGGCAGAGCAGGATTTGAACTTCAGTACAGGTTGAGGACTCCGAATCTAAAGATGGCCTTAAATGCCTGTGTGTTAAAGCCATGAGTTTGCAGATGTGAGAAGACAACAATAGGCTTTATGCTTATTAATATATATTCCCTCAACTGCTTTGTTATTGAACATCGAGAAAATTAATATCACTCATAAGTGTGTGTGTTTGGGGGGTGGTTCCTTACAGAAGTGGGCACATGCTCCCCACTGATGGTGTGCAGGATCAAAAGGTGTGGCATTGTGACCTTATAAACTGGCCCTCTCCCCAGTGCAAGTGGGGAAGGACATGTGGCTTACACGCCACACTGCAGCGACCCAGAGAGACAGAGTGGTGAAGAACCCATAGAGAGGGCTGAGTAAGATGGGTGTTTGTGTGTCTTTGGGTCTCGTCAAAGTTTTCCTGGTCAGTGTGCCCAAGGCCGGGCCAAGCCACAGGTGTCAGAAGAGGTTGAGGTCTGGCAACTGCAAAACGTATAGCATATGATTATAGCACAGCATCAAACCATTCAGTTAACGGAATGGTACATGCCCTCATGCCATGGAGGCATTGTGGTTTTGGAAGGGATCACTGCCATCCAGATCTAAATTTTCCATTTTGGAGATATATGTTTAATGCACAATAGGCAAGTAAGAAGCCACAGCACTGGCCGAATACCATAACACAATAATCCAAACAAGCATAACTTTCCTCAAACGAGTAAAACGATCTCCAGCTGGAGGAAGCATGTGGTTGCAGTTGTTGCTTCTGAAGATGATGTAATTAAGCGTGTTATGTTCAGGCTGCTTTTCACATGGGTGATATGGGGTTTGAAAAACGTTTCTTCAGTAAATGAAATGATGGGGTAGTAGCGTTTGCCTGTGTTCCCTCTTATCCTGTCTGACCTTTTTTATATGGAGGATCTGAAGCCAGTTAGTGTACAATACATCCAAAAGCCTTTCACTCTAGGGGTTAAGCATTCAGACCTGTACTGTACAGACCTGTCTTTTGTTTCACATGCATGGGCTCCCCGCTTGGGTGAAATATGGTGAGGGATGATTCATCTGACCATTTTCCTTTGTTTTCTCACCACTTGGTAGACCAGTGCCTTTCTGCATCACTGAACTTTTTAATGTGCCTTTATCTGTGTAATGATTGGATTGTACAGTGCATCTAGGGCTGGGTGATATGGAGCGGTCTTGGTACTTTTAGGCTGAATCGTGACACACACATCACGATATATATATGTATATATATTAGAGCAGTCTCCACTCTAATTCATCCCAAAGGTGTTCTGTGAGGTTGAGGTCAGGACTCTGTGCAGGCCATGTCTGTATGGACCTTGCTTTTTGCACTGGTGTGCCGCCATGTCGGAACAGGAAGCGGCCATCCTCCAGCTGTTCCCAAAGTTGGGAGCATGAAATTGTTCCAGACCTCTTGGTATAAAGCATTAAAATTTCCTTCCACTGGAACTAAGGGGTCGAGCCCAACTCCTGAACAACGACCCCACATCATAACCAAACTTTACATATGGCACAATGCAGTCAGACAAGTACCGTTCTCCTGGCAACTGCCAAACCCCAAATCGTCCATCAGATTGCCAGACGGAGAAGCGTCCAGTGGCGGCGTGCTTTACACCGCTGCATTAGACGTTTTGTATTGTAAGGCTTGGATGCAGCTGCTTGGCCGTGGAAACCGAGCGAGGGGGTAACGGATGTTTCAGGTCAGTGTTTATTATCAGCTTTTTAAAGCCTTTTTGTTCCATCGTTGAACCAGGAACCATATATTTAGTGTCATGAATGGCTAAACCATCACTTTAGTAATACTACACCATCATGCACTTTCCTTTACATAAGGCACAGCACCATTTCATCATCTTCTCGTCTTACCTTCAGGTGCTAATGTTCATATAAAGTCATAAGATAAAATGCTGCAGTTATATGATGGAGACGGAACTGAACATGTGGCTGTTTATGGAGACCAGTAGTGCTGCACAGCTAACATGACGGCTAAAACATGGGAAATGGGAACCTTGGTAAACAGCAGGGTCACAGTCACAGTTTTCTTTATCTCCAGGTTATTTTGATCTTTGTTTTGATGTTTCTTACATCACTAATAGAAACTATAGCACACATTTGTAACAGAAATCAGCTGTTTGCATATGGCCACTTGTTTGGCAACAGACCTAAGCAATTATCAGCCTCGACTGACCTCGAGTTTTTCCGTACTAGAGATAAAATGCTGTCAGATATGATACATTTCCTAACGAAATATAACCTTTGCTTATGTAATATGAGTTTCTGAAAAATCCTAATTTAATATTAAAGATGAAAAGATTTTCATCATTCTGTATCATAGCCCCAGGTCGTCTTTGGTAACGTGGACCGGCACTGTGTCTCCCTCCATGTTGCAGAAGGACGTATGAGCAGGGGTGGTAGTTGTAGAACTGTTCTTCTTGCATTGACATTCCCAGTCACCCGAGGAGCCACCATTCTTCTGTTCCTCTTTACTATATATATCTATAGTAGGCTATGTAAAGAGGAACAGAGGAACGGTGGCTCCTCAGGTGACTGGGAATGTGTGTGTGTGTGTGCTGAACTGCTTCCCTGAGAAACAGTTAATACCTGCAGGCATATGAACTACATTGCAGATAAAATGGTGCATATGTTCCTAATTATAATAGCATGAGATATGGCGGGCACTTTGGCTGAAAAGCCACTGTCTTTTTCTTCTTTCTAAGTGCAGGTGAACCAATATGTTTGCTTGAGGTGTGCTTGATTAAACTCACTGCAATTGCACCCGTGTTACACATGTGGTAGCCCTAACAAACGCAGCTAATAATCCTCCGCCAGCCAGCACAGAAGCCGTAGGTGGGGAGCGGAGGGCTTTGAGCTTCTCTGTTTGTGTTTGTTGTTTGAAAGGATGAGCTCGGATCAGATCGCCGGGGTGGATGAAGAATTAAACAGCAGGCGCGGCAGGGTACTGGCGCCGGCTTCTTTTCTGCTCTCCCCCGAGAAGAACCCAATGTCTGTTTTACAAACCAAAGATCCCTTGAAGAACTCTAAACACACACGGTATTTTTATGGCTGTTTTTAATCTGGTTTTATCTGCACGGTGGAAATGGAGCGATTGCTTGGTGGATGGCAACATTAAAATGCAAATCCTGGTTAAACATATGGTCAGGGCATAATACCATGGTTATTAAAGCGAGTATACTTTAAACCTCATGATAAATCCAGTAGGGAATAGTTGTGAAAGTTCTGGGAACATAATGTGAGCTACGAACAATCTTCCTCCCTTTTCTCTTTCTGGAGAAGGTTTCTTCTGGCTCCGTCCTTCCCTTCATAAAACGTTCTTATCACAGCTGAGGTGACACTGGCCCGGCGCCATGTTTCCAATAAGAGCCTCAGATCCCTGAAGCAGTCTAAAAGTCTGTCTCCATTACATTCAAACTGCTCGCGCTGACCCCCCTCTCTCCTTTCATCCAGGCCAGCTGATATGAAAGAAAAACCTTCATCACTCATCTCATTCTTTATTTATACTCAATAGAGCTCCAAATTTAGACAACTTTGGGACTTTTCTCGCAAACCCGCTACAGCCATGGCCACTGCGGAAATGGTAACTAATTTTAAGAAGATGTCATTTTAGATTTGCTCGCTGCTCTGCTCAAAAAGTATGAGGAGCCCCAAAAGTCTCAGAGACTTTATATTTCATATCACCCTATCGGACTCATACAAAGAGGCTGATGAGTGCGGTGTGTATCCAATATTTATAAGGAAGGGAACCATTTAAGTTGGAAAGAAGGGAAGTATTCTCTTTTATTGAGAACTCGGGCGTTTGCTGATGAACAAGGACCATCCAAAATGATCGCCAATACGCTTTCCGACCACAGGATTCTTCAGCACCATATTCTTCACTGTGGTTCTTCTTGGTAAGAACCACATGGTAAGAGATATTACACCCATCGTCAAAAGAACAGCTGCTACCAGAGGGAAGTGTGGGATTGCAGTGCTATTGGGAAGGGAGATAAAGGTTATCAGGAACAATAAATGATGATCAGTTTAGACTGATATGGGTAAAATTTATTGAGCTGCACATACAGAGGTAGAGTCTCTTTGTATGAAGTCAGGCCGCCATGTTTGCTGACACAACATGTCAAACATCTCTGCATAGAGTTGTCGAGGTTCCTAGTGTGTGTCCTGTTCTCACACAGTTACTGCAGATTTTGCAGAAGGGGTGGAGATGGAGTGACACCAACAAACTGTTCATCTTGGAGCTGACCATGAGGCCTCCACACATTAATTTGTTGGTCGTCTCCACCAAGACAGATTTGAGAGGATGTCGCGTCCCATAGCCCTACAACGTGACCAATCTCGAACTTCTCCAACCGCTCTAACTGCTGACAGACTCTTCTCTGAGGTATACTTTACTTGCAAAGAATGCTATCAAGACAACACCACGAATCAGAATGGAAAGCGTGAAAATTGACTTGGACCCCACTTTGAGGCAAAAGCAAAAAATTTGGTCCAACCAAAAGAGGTATTGTCTGTCCAGGTTAGACTGAACCAGACTGAAATTGTTCATTTTGCTGATGAATCTTCCTTGGAGGATTCAGACTTTTGGACCAATTGTAGGAAGTTAAAGCAAGCTATCATCACCCGTTAACCCATGGAAGGAGAACAAGAACAGGAGAGAAGTAAAAACGATCAACAGTAGTACATGGGGTGAAGAGGAGACAAGATATGACAGCGTCATTTGGTCAAACCAAAAAGTCAAAAGCTTGAAAAGAACGCATGTAAGTATCTAATCTTTTTCAAGCTTATTTTCTGAGAGGATGAGAGAGGGAATATAGCAGGATATAAGAAAAACACAGCATGCAAAAAGCTAGGTTAATGCCTGAAGTGCACTGTGACGGGTGTGAGGCCGTGACTCTCCCAAATGTGGGGCTTCATTCAGAGTAAAGGAGTTTGAGGGGAGGTTTGCTGAGTAGCTTTGTCTCTACAGGTGCATATATAAAAGCTCTATTATATTTCATAGAGATACGCAACAACAGAAATGTGTCAGGTTTCCCCATCGTCTGTGTGCAGTCTTGCGCTACACCGGTGCTCAATGCCATCAGAAAAAGCGGTGTGCTGCCAAATTCACAACCTGCCGACGTCAGACGTTCAGTCCTTTACAAACCAATCAATATCAAGTATAAAGAGATGCAGCCCATATAGTTGACAGCAGGCACCGTTCTTTGTTGCACTCACTAAACTGCACTATGAAAACGAAATGAACCAAATCAAATTCATACAACGTAACAAAAACACGAAACCTGGTCCAGATTTTCAGGCATGAAAAGACTTTAACACCTCTGACTCTTCTAGGTGAACGCTCCATTAGAGCTTGGTAATTCCAGTGAGGTTTAGCTTGGATATAGTTCTTGACACCACCTGGGCAAGTTATTTAGCTTCAGCACGCTAATAACGTGCAAAGCTACTCAATCTGTGGTAGTTCACACCCTCTGATTCTTCATGTTCTGCTAAAAATGGCACTATTCAAATTCCTGCTTAGTGACAGAAGGCTGGAATGTTCCAAAACACCTCATTTTCAATCGGAATGTCAAGTTATCTTTATAAAAGTACTAAATTAAATAACTCATGATTTCATAAGTTGCATAATAGTTTTGCAATAGCTGCTGAATGATCTGTAATAGATGTACAGGCACTCATCATTAAATACACCTACTGATCTACAATCAGTGTCACTGTACCAGCTTCCCTTACTATATAGGTACACCATATGTAGTCCATCTGTTTCTCTGCATACTCTATTAGCCCCCTATTACCCTGTTCTTCAGTGGTCAGGACCCCAACAGGACCCCCACAGAGCAGGTATCATGAGGCTGGTGGATCATTGGTCCACCTCTTAGATGTAAAGTCAGAGACGTTAGCTCATCTGCTGCTGCACAGTTCGCATTGGTCATCCTCTTGTCCTTCATCAGTAGTCACAGGACGCTGCCCACAGGACTCTGGTGGCTGGACAGTTTTCGCTGATGGATGATTCTCAGTCCAGCAGTGACACTGAGGTGTTTAAACACTCCAGCAGCACTGCTGCGTCCGATCCACTCACACCAGCATGGCAGTGTCACTGCAGAATGACTCACCACCCTCATAATACCCGCTCTGTGGTGGTCCTGTGCACCAAAGTGCACCACTGACAGACCGATTCACTAAGGACACTTCCTTGTTAACACTCACTGTCCATTTTATCACCTCCTCTTAACATATAAGTGTGTGGTAGCACAATTACAGACCGTTAACCTTTTACAGTACAGACCTGGAGCCCAAGATCCCAAGACTCCCGAAAACTCGAATTTGCTTTTACTGCAGTAGTAGACGGTCCATGAGTTGTGATTGCTGACTGATTAGTTTTTCAGCAGAGCTATAGAGGTAATGCAGCAACAGTTATGTAGGTCCATGGCACCCATAATCTTTATTTCACACGCGAGTCTCATTATTATGACCACTTCCTACTTTCAAGTAGCTCATGAAGGACATCATGTATCGAGAGCTGGCTTGATGGGTATATAAGCTGTTTGATAGACTGTCTGCCCACATACCCCTCATTCCTATCATGGACAAAAGGGGCCACACATGCTGGTTGTCTTCTCTGGAATTGATTGGAACTTCCAACAAGCCGATGCAACATATCACATGACCAGAAATATCTGACATTGGTTGGAAGAACATAACCAAGACTTTCAGGTATTTCCCTGGGCCCCTTATTCCCCTTATTTCCCCAGATTTGAACCCATTTGGAATCACCTTGATCCTTGTCTTCACTTCATGGATCCTCACCAACGCACTGTCCAGCAGCTGCTGGAAGCACTGCGGTCAACATGGCTCCAGATACTTAACAACCTACCAGCTCGTCTAGCTCCTGTCTGTGCTGCACACAATGGTTACTCTGGATGTTAACTGGTGGTCATAATAATATGAATCTATATCGTTACTCCAGTACAACTACAGAAGCAAACTGCAGATGCCAAACATGTCTCAGCCCCTCAGCTACATCTGTGGTAAGTGAAAATAGCATATATCGAATTTCGACAGTGAGCCCATTCCTCTCTCATCCGGAGATGAGGTTTAGTTTGAGATTTCTAGTTCAGCACTCCTGTTGAAGTATGCCCAGTGGGAAATGTGAGGTGGTCTAAGGTGCCAAGGTAGTGCTGTACATGCCCTCGGGTTTATAGATACAGACTGGCACACGGAGCCCTTTACTAATGATAACTCTCCCAGCGCCCTGCTGGCACTGTTGCATCAGAGCTCCAGCGACTACTGCCGATCCCTTAAAGAGGACGACTGGGTATTGTCCTTCTTTACGGTGTGTGCTTTTCTCAGCGCTGGCTTTTTAAACAGATTCATTTTATCGGTTTCCTCTTCAGAAGGACCAGGGGAAGTCACTGCCACTACAGCATGTAGCACCAATTCTGCACTCCTTTTCTACAGTCCAATTCTCATCTAAGGCTTTTATGTGGGCCCAGATGCCCCTAAAGAAAACGTGGAAACTTGTTGATATCAAACATTGTTTTTGTTTTTTTCTGGCCTCTTTATTTCTTTTACCCCAGCTGTTCTTCACAGCGCTGCGGTGGGCGTATGGCGGTCTGAGGCTTCGCTCTGTTCTCTTGGCACAGGTATCTCTCTTCATACTCGAAGAGGCCAACCTTTAGACCTTTCTGCTCCGCTAGTCTCCCCCGCCAAGATCAGCCGCTTTAGCTTCGCCTGCCAACCAATTTTTACAGAGAAGCCGCACCACAATGATAACTTAATTTAGCTCTCATATATCCCCCCGGCAGATTGTTTCAGCCACTTGGATGGGAGCGGCATCCTGTCAGCCCTGCCATTCTGTCCCTGCCCTGAGAGAGACGAGCCGCGTGCGATGTTATTAACCCCCTCTCTCGCCGCGAAATGGTTTTGAACCTGCCTCTCCAAGGTGAGGAGAAGAGCCCGAGTAGCAGGATGAATGCGCCGTTACCTGGCCCTCTCAGAGGAGGGGAGGGAGGGGACATCAAATGAGTCTATATGCATGTCAAAAACGGAGCAGACAAGTGGAGCCAGCTCTGAAGATCCTAAACTCAGAGTACGGGGGATTACAGTAGATGTTATTTTTCCTTGAACTGTATTTTTCTTACAAAACAAACCAGTGAATAGAAATATAATAGTGGCATAAAGACATAAAGCTAATTAAAATTAGCTCGTCAGACAAACAGTACAAACATACCTAATGGCATGTAATACCTCAACGAGCACAAATAACAGCTGGGATTGGATTTGACATGAACTGGACAAGTTTCTGGATGTAGGCTTCATCAATGTTCAGCCACTTTGGCATCAAAGCATTGCACAGTTGGGCCACATTTGGTGGATGCCTTCCATGGTTTACATGTTGTCCCTGGTAGTTCCACAGATTTTCAAGAGTATTTCCCTGGGCCCCTTATTCCCCTTATTTCCCCAGATTTGAACCCATTTGGAACCACCTTGATCTTTGTGTTCACTTCATGGATCCTCACCAATGCACTGTCCAGCAGCTGCTGGAAGCACTGCAGTCAACATGGCTCCAGATAGATAGATAGATAGATAGATAGATAGATAGATAGATAGATAGATAGATAGATAGATAGATACTTTATTGATCCCAGAGGGAAATTCAAGGCATCCAGTAGCAGGTATACAAACTATACAGAAGTAACACTTATAACAACCTACCAGGACTTTACTGAGTCACTCCCAGCTCGTCTAGCTCCTGTCTGTGCTGCACACAGTGGTTACTCTGGATGTTAACTGGTGGTCATAATAATATGACTTGACTGTATACATTCTGTCGTTTCTCCAGTAGAACATTCAGCCACTTTGGCATCAAAGCATTGCACAGTTGGGCCACATTTGGTGGATGCCTTCCATGGTTTACATGTTATCCCTGGTAGTTCCACAGATTTTCAAAAGGATCTAAATCTGGGAATTTTGCAGAGCAGTCCAGATGTGTGCTCTCTAATGTTCATCATGTCAGTCAGTCACATTTGCAGCCCTATGAACATGAGTATTTTGGAATACAAGAATAGGAAAAGTTATGCTCCTCGGTAAGATCATGAACAAAACCCAATGCTTGGTTGTCCAGTGTAGGCATTGTGGCACAAATGTACTATCACCTCAACCAAAGAGCCCTTTTCCACATAATTAAAACACCCCCAGATCATCATACCCCCAGAGGTGATGAGTTTTTTGGTGACTAATTTTTTGTTGTATTTTAACTGGATGATATGAGATTAAATGGTCACATAAGTCATATTGTTTTATAAAGTTCTATAATAACTAGTCTCATGAGCTCCTCTTCAACACTTTATTGCTGAAAGTATGTGGACGCTTAACCATGTGAGATTGCAGGACATCCTTCCCTCTTCTGAGAATGCTTTCTACAACATCTGTGGGAATTTGTGTCCATTCAGTCAAAAAAAAAAAAAAAAAAGGACAGACATTGATGGTGTAACAGAAAAGCCTGGCTCGCAATAAGTGTTCCATTTTATCTCAAAGGTGTTCATTAGGGGTGAAGTCAGTGTGCAGCACAGGCCACTGTAGTTCCAACACTCCACATATGGACCGAGCTTTAGCCACTGTCTGCCTCCTTCTGTGAGTTTGCACGATATACGGCAAGGTCTATGGAGATTGCATGACTGTGTCATAATTCAGTGATTAAGTGGGGTGTCCACATACTTTTGGCCATATAATGTATAGGGTTCTTACATGGTTGTTTGCTTAGGTGTACAATGGGTATGTGCACCATTTTGCTATTTAAATATTCCTGAGGCTTCATGGTGAAAAGTAGGCTTAACTTTTTGATGACCACACAACAGCGTCATAAAGAGGAATGTTTATCATATATCACATCAACATTCATGTTGGATCAGCGGCGGGAATTACCTCTTTCAATATGCTAACAAGCTAACATAGCTAGAAAATGTCAGACTGGCTACTGAGACTTCTTGTCTTCTCTACAATCTGTTTTCTCCTCAGTAGAGGATGTGGCAACATGTTTTATTGGCCTAGCTAACATGAGCTAGAGTAGCTAGTTAGACTAGTCAGTGATACCGCCATGCTATCTCTATCTTCTCATCCAGGCATTCTTAGCATTGCACTCACAGTCAGTGTTTTGTAGTAGCAAAGTGCAATTGTCTTGCCTCCCTCCAACTCCCAGAACTCCCTAGGGGGATCATGTGACACTCACCCCAAAGCCCTATTTCAATCACAAACCCTGCTCAAGACCATCATCACCTGAATACTGAACTGTCACACCTGCATCCACTTCCACCTTCCCTGTACAGACTGCCCCGTTTCAGCAGAGCATACCAAGCAGGCTTTTCCTATTTGCTCTTTCCTGTGTTTTGACCCCGTTTTGACTTTGTTATTTTCCTGTTTGACTTTGTTTGCAATGTTTTAGCGCTTTGGTTTTTGATCTTAGCTTTGGCCTTGACTAGAGCTTTACATGTCCCTGTTGTTTAGTTATTGCCTTGCTCTGGTTTTGACCCCAGCTTGTTATTTGACTGTGTTTGGATCCCATTTTTTTACATAAAGCCCTAAAGCTTTGTTTATCTGCTACTGTCTGACTCATTCTGACTTATTACTCTAATACAAAATGCATACATATAAGGAAAGTTGTCACAGTCTCTGTATTGGTAGCCTGTATGCATTCTCTTGGTTTCAGTATTTGAGTACCGAGACCCTGAACAGAGCACCCATGCTACATCGCTAGTGCACAATTCAAGGAATATATTTAAATTGGATTTAAATATTTATATTATGTGGAAGATTCATTTAACTTTAGGCTGAGAGTTCTGTACAATCTCAGCCCATTTGAACTATTTTTGGTCATATCAAACAATGCTATAGGGTTACTTCAGTAATCTCTCCAAGCAAGGAGTAAAGATAATTCTATAAGCAGGAAATCATTGCTGTCAAGATTAAACCATGTAGCTCCTGAACAGTAACATTACAGGATGGGGGAAAGAAACTTTTTCTTAACTTGGAGTAGAAGTTAAAACATAAAGGGACAAAAATACAGCTACAAGATTTTGTTCTGACATTTACTGACTAATCTCTTCTTTTCCTACTTGTAGCTACTTCAGAGCTCATACATGTGTACTGTAAGGCTAAATCAAGACACACACATATGCAAAACACTGCTTTAACACAACATCAAAAGCCATTTGACTGCTAACGGCGCCCCCTTGTGGAGAATTTGTAGCCTGCAAAATGTGAGCGAGTTCCATGAAGTGCTTCAGTCTATATACATACTGTATATTGGTGTTGTAGGATATCCTAGCGTTGAATAGGCAGAGAAAAGGAAGCCACCTGGACAGGCCACCAGTCTATTGCAGGGCAGATATGGAAACACGCACATTTACACACCCACATCTGGGCCAATGTAGCATCTCCAGTTCACCTAACAGCGAGGAATACTAGAGCACCCAGAGAAAGAAGACGAACAGAGAACATGCTAACTCCACCCAAAAGGACCCTGTATAACTAGTCACCTGTGACTGAAATGTTCCTAATAGTTATTCCTCCACAAGAACGAATAACAGCTGCAGTTCAATTTGAAATGAACTGGACAGTTTGAACTGAACGTTTCTGGATGTAGGCCACATCAGTGTTTAGCCACTATTTCTTTAAGGAATTGTGCAGTTGGGCCAGATTTGGTGGATGCCTTCCCTGGCACAACTCCGAGGAGAATTCCCTGTAGACTGGGACTGCTGGTAGACCTGCATGACCGTATGCTTCCATACACCTGCAGATTCAGCTACTTCCTTCACACTATGGTCTTTGGCACGCCCAAACGCAGTCACTCCTTTTAGCCAGTCATTAACATCTGCTGTGGAGCCATTTTCCACACCTGGATTGAGACATTCCCTGCACTGTAGCACCTCTTCTCAATCTATGGATCCCGTCATTCACACCCCTCAGGTATTTATAGCCCCATCATCCTCTATATATATTCACTGAAGATAAATTCTTCAAAAGCACCTTATGGTGCAGATTTGTTGTGACAGCAGCCATTACTGCTTCATATGGTTGCACAGTCTATACCAACCCAGAGTGAGAACATCATCATCATCATCATCATCATCCTTCTCCTGTTTTACGCATTTTTGCTGGCTAGGCCTTCAGGATAGAGCCAGTTTTGAGCTATATATGTATAAGGATGAAAATAATATATTTTGATTCCTTGTAGGGCTCTTTCTAAGATATCTTTGGTATTACCAAATGATTCTTAATGTCTACGAAAAGAATAGCTGATTTAACAAATTGAGCAGCTTGGCAGCCTTGAAATGTTGAGGTAATTAAATCTCTAGTTGTGACAAAACAGACCAAAAGACTGAAAATCAGAATTTAATGATCAAAGTTGAGCCATTTTAACAGAGCTGTGGCGCTGTTGAAGAGCCATCCACCAAAAGTACTTATAGGGCATTGCTTTAAAGCTTAGTAACATAACCTTTAGGCTATACCAAATGGCTAGCCATTGAATAATTGACGGTTTGAACCGAATGAAAAGCAGAGCTAATAAACCGAGTGATGTCGAATGAAGCATGTAGGTTTAAGGGTAAGTCTCATCCAGTGCTGGGCCTACTAGAACCTGCACAACTGTGAAACTGTTAAAGTCTATTGTTAGACACTGTACAGATCAAATTGACCCAGTGTAAGAGCAGCTTGGATAAGAGATATCTAATCGAGTTTGAAGAGCATCAACCACTTGTAACGGTAAAATGAAATCAGAGCCAAGAAGACTTTGGTAGCCTGCCTCACTTAGACTCTTAAAAGCGAATATTAGATCTAAAGCAATGTTAGTGTGAATTTCACAATGCTGAGTCATAGACTGGCACGTCCGACAGACTCCAAACAAACAACATCCCATCAACAGGTTTTCCGGCCTGTCATCTTTGTTTAATATTCTAAATTATGCAGCGATTGGTCACTGGTGCAATGTATTAAAATCGCCTCAGATTGGAGTCCAAATTTAATTAGTCAAGGGGATGTTTCACAAGTTAATCAGATACACTGCCAGACCACTAATTAAGAAGAATAATTATTAACACCCGTCTCCCACAGGACAGGACTCAGGAGTTCATATTTTACGGCAACATTAATTACGCGCCTTGAAAGAGTTTGATGACGTTTTTCATGTCAAGCGTGGCATGACCAAGGAAATAATTGTTTTGATCTGCACCGCTGGATTCATATATCACCTAAGCAGCCTTTCTGTCTCTCTGGTTCTCTCTCTCTCTCTCTTCTGCTTCTTCTGTCTCTCACACATGAAAAAAAAAAACGAGAGAGCGCCTCATTTAGCTTTCCTAATTGTTTCCCATGAAAACGTCCCGTTCTGTTCAGAAGTGCCCTAGAAATGCACATCAAGAGTTTAGAGCCACCATGACTACTCAGCTAAATTTTTAATTTAAAAATTTAATAAATAAAAAAACTTGCCAACTCAATAAATTGGCAATGGCAAAAATGATAAATAATATAATAAGTATTTGCAAAACATTGAAAAACACCCCATAGCCATATTGTTAACATTCCGTCAACATAATGTGTATGAGAGGTCAATGCCGGCGATGACTTCCAAATCAAGGTGTCAAGAAATGTCAGTTTGGTCAGTGGTGCTGAACCGTACCAGTTGACAGATAGGTCAGATCTGAGGATGAGCTATGGCATGCGATAACAGACACTGCATGAGTGTACACATCGCTAAATGCTACAAGCATACATGTTGCTAGAACCATATAATAATTGAATCCCTATTAAATTATATAATAATTTAAAACCTTTAAGAGATATTCTGTCTTTGGTATGAACGAGTACACCATCCAACACCATCATGATTGCAAACGTGATAACAGTGTAGCATTGGGGACATGTGGGGACAGTGGCCATGCACCCAGCAGTGCTGGATTCACAATACGAAAAACATTATAATGTATATAGCTGTTATTGTTAGCTGAAGAATGTGTATTTATTGTAGGTGCTAATTCATGCTGGGTAAAGTGCTGAGTGACCGACTGGCATCAAATCAAAATCAAATCACCTTTATTGTCACATCAGATTTTCACAGGTGTAAAGGTGAGTGAAAAACTTACAGTACTTAAATACAAAATATATACATTAGACAATAAATATATACAATACTAGGCACACAATCTCTGTGTATACCAATTAACATTTTTTGTATAACAGTAATATAAAGACTATGATATATGCAGATGTAGAGATTGCCATATAGCACTATGGTAAGGCTGAGGTAGATGAGAGATGCAGGGTGTATACAGGGCATATATATATATATATATATATATATATATATATATATATATATATACACACACACACACACACACACACACACACACACACACACACACACATATATATATATATATACTACAGATATACAATATGGATGGAAGGTAACAGTAGGTAAGTCTATATGTGCAAGTATATATATGCTAAAAGTAAAGTGCAGAGTGATTACTGTCCGTGAAGATCATCACTTCTTAAAGGTGTAATAGAATGCATTTTACTCAGCAGTTTAAAATGTTCTACATAGACGCTATGTGACTTTGGTTGGGGTGGAATACGCCCATATGCTGTTTTGCACTGTAAAGGCTGAAATCCAGAATGGCAGAGCATTTTGCATCTGGCCTTGACCCATCATTGCTAATAGAGGACTTTTTCTTGGATTCTGCCTTTTATTTCCAAGCATAATTGTATACTGTCAGTGTTCCTTATCTTAGGTACCCTTGTCCCAACCTTTTTGGAACATACTGCAGGCATCAGTTTTAAAGTAAGCATATATTGCAGTGGTAAGCTAACATGGGAGTTCCTTATGTATATAATATTCATACACATAAGTACACATAGATAAGTACATAGATATATCTGTAGCTCATTTCCAGGCTCTTTATTATCATGCTTATTCTTTATCATATTTATTGCATCTTATTGCACTTTCCCCTTAGTGTACCACTTGTTAACAGACAGCCCTCTTGTTGCATGTTATGCATGTGTGCTCTCACCAAGACAAACTTCCTCATACTGTCTGTGTGACATTCATGGCCAAATGAAGATTCTGATTTATAATGAGGTTTGTATAATAAGTCTAGAGTATAAACAGTCCACAGCACTCCCATCTCTTCATGCCTTTTTCTTTTGGGCATGTTTTCTCCTGCAGGGATCCTTGCAGACTGCTGTAGCGTCTTCCCTGTGGAGAGTGGAGGAGGAGGGTTAAGAGGGCTCGGAGAGGTCTCAGACCAACCTCTATCGATCAGATGCCTGAAGACCTGAACCCAACCTCCAGTGCAGCTCAGGACGCAGCAGGTAAAGAGGAGGAAGAGGAAGGAGTGAATGAGAGAGTAAAGGAGAGTAAGTAGAAGGCGGGTGACTAGACTACAGGCAAAAAAAGGGGGAAAGTGGTGAGGAAGGAGAGAGCATACAAGGTCAGAACACCCCCTAGGGAAACGAAACAAGGCCTGAGGTGGGTGGAAAAAAATGGAGAAAAACAATAAAAGATCATCAGAAGGTAAAAGAGTGCAGTGAGAAGTGTGCTGATGGAATACATTGGTAACGTAGCTTGAAACAGTTGATTCTCGCTCACTGCGTGGGTGGAGAGAAAGGAAATGTGAGTGTATCAAATCGGAAAAGCATGATATTATGGCTTGTGATATGCATCCTTAGTCCAGATAAGATCATATGCCTTTGTCATTGCACAGTGTACAACAAAATTGAGCGGCAATCCAACAGCACTTTACACACAAAATAATTAAACACAGGGCTTAAATATAAAAAGTGCAGAATTAAGAGAGAGAGAGAAAAAAAATGAAAAAGTAATATACATATATCCACACATTGACTATAAAACAATACTTTATATTCTAAATAGACAATAGACAGTCAATAGACAATAGACAGAGGAGGTAGGAGTTAGTTATTGGATAACTTATATAACTAGAGTTATATAACTATAATATAATTGTTACACATCAAGAGTTATAAGCCGCTGGTGGGATAATCAAGCCATGCACCTGTTCTTTTGGTAATGTACACTCATAGACTAGTGGAACCCAGAATGAAGTGTCGGACTGCAATTCTCTTAATAAGGAAGATGAAGGTTACCAGGAACATTAATGATGAGACATGTAGACTGATATGGGTAATATTTATTAAGCTACACATACTGAAGTAGTGTCTCTCAGTGTGGAGTTGGTCCTCCATGTTTGCTAACTCAACATGCCAGTTGCATGGAGTTGTAGAGGCTCCTAATGGTGTCCTGCAATAATCCATCCCATGCAGCTTAAATGCTTTTTTTTTGCACAGTAGGAGTGGAGGAACCATGTTGCCTCCCCACATGGATTCGTTGGTCGTCTCCACCAAGATGACCCGCCGCCATTCTGAGTCACTCCATAATGTGACACCATTGCATTCTTTCGCGAAGCTGACTTTGATTTAGGGGCAGCCGTTGTTACGACCTGACTGCCAATGGTTTCAGTTCAGAACAGGCTTTGGAGATGCTAGTCTAGTACAGCCAGTCATCATTTATTGGTGTCAGTGTTGAGCTAAATGTGGGTGCGAATGTAGGCTTAAGGTAGGCACGAATTGAAAGTGAAATTTTGAGACTAAGCTCAGTTTCACGGTAGTGGAGCTCAGTGTATGGAATGACGATGCACTCATCAATCCTGTCCAATGGACAATAAGCCTATCCAAGCCTAGCCTTGGATACAAAAGCCTATCCAAGGCTAGCCTTGGATACAAAAGCCTATCCAAGCCTAGCCTTGGATACAAAACAAACAAAGAGGAAACTCCAGATAAACATATAGATGTGTACTGTGCATGGGCAAACTCTCAAGCCAAAGCATGCAATACAAGCCACTGAGAAATGGCCGTCATCCACTACTATGCCAGTAATGCATAATCCGTCTGAGGTCATCTGTCTGAGGTCGTCTTGTCTGTTTCTGTTCTGTGACCTGTATATGCAGATAGACTCCCCATTGCATTTAAACAACTAACAGCCCAGTAGAACTAATGTAATCCACTATCTCTATCATTTGACTCAACCTCCACTCTCCTCACTCTCCTCTTATCTCCTGCCATCTCTCTCCTCCCGTGATCTTAGCCCTCAACATCCTCCCTGCTCCCATCCTCCCTCCAGCCGGGAGTGTTGCCCAAGAGCCCCTGATATGAAACGTTTAAGCACAGAGTTGTATTTCAAGTAGAGGGGGGGGGGATTAGGAGTCAAAGAGACGAGGGCGGGTTCATACAAGAAGCCATTTTGAAAGAGGAAAAGGCTGTCAGAAGCGATTCACCTTCACCTCCCCTGTCATATGCCGCCGCCTTCCCGTTTTGACACCCACTAATTGTTTTTGAACTTTTCCCCCGCAATGATTTCTCATCTCTCCCAGATTTATTTGGCACCGCAGCCTATCCGCCCGCATCACGAGCGCCGTTAATGAATTTTAGCAATCGGAGGATTAGAATGTCAGCAATAGGTCATGAATAGGTCGCAAATGAGTGATTTGTCTCTAAAGCGGGAGCCCTTCGTAATGGGTCTGCAGGAGGCAGCAGATAACTCAAAGAATCCTGTTTATGAAGTTCGCTTGAAGTGCTTAGTCATAGCTGTACATTAAAATGCTAATCGTAGGAAAAGCCCCTTAAAGCTTCTCCATCCCCTGCAGAGAGCATTTCCCTCATTTCACCAGCGCTGACATGTTTAACAATAACCGCCTACGCTATTATTACCACATATAAATGATGACGGCCGGGTAAATATGGGTCTTATTACTAGAGAGTCGTCTGGAGGATTCCATAACTAGGATTTATACGAGGAGGATATAGCAGCCATACTGTTCAAATGCAATGTCTTTTAATTACAGGCCGGGATTTACCACGCGTGATGTTTACATTTGATTTGCACGGTCTCTCTCACTCACTCATCATCTAAACCGCTCTATCCTTCTAGGTCATGGGGGTCACTGCAGCCTATCCCAGCATTCAGTGGGAAGAAGGCAGGAAACAACCTGGACAGGCCACCAATCCATTACAGGGCAGACACACAGACATACACATTCACACCCTCTCACTCCTAGCGGGGCAATTTAGCCTCTCCAGTTCACCTGACTGCATGTCTTGGGACTGTGGAAGCAAACCAGAGCATGCAAACTCCACACGGAAAGGACCTGGACACCCCAGCCAGGAATCAAGCCCAGATCCTTTCTGGCTTTGAGGCAACCGCACAACCCATTGCACTGCACAGCCCCTTCCGCCACCATACTGCCTGATTTGAACTGTCTTATTCTAGCACGTCCTATTGATATGACCTTATTACTAATAACTAGGCCTGGCTTGATAGTTCCGTCAGTGTCTGCCCATACGAAGACCAATATGTCTGAGACCTTTGCCCGCTCTTAAATTACTAAGCTGCTCATAGTACACATATCTGGATGCACTGTGCTTAAGCATCCATCTAAATAACATCACACTTACACCGTGAAACCGATTTTCTTCTCCCCTAAAGGAAGAACTACAGCCCACAACATGACTCAGCAATGCAGCACCGCTGTTTCCTTTCATTCTCACTTTTTCCTCACACAGAGAACTTTTGGTCAGCATTTCTGACCAATCAGCCACATCAAATAGTCGGAATGATTTTTGCTTCTTGCAGCAATTAGCTGATGGCTTAAACGGATTATGCTATTCTTGTGATATCACAGCCAGTCATTTTGGTCTCTGTCTGACACAGGGTGTTTCCTGACTTCTGCCCAATGAGTGCTGTGACAGACTCCATTATCCCTGTGCCCTACAAGGAGAAGCATCTTAGAAGTTGATAGAATGAGTTAACAAAACTGGATAATATAAATAAAGTTGATACTAATAAATAAACATTGATACCAAGTTATATTATAACACCCCTACTAATAACCAATCATCTCAAACCCTTTTATCAATATTCACCATATTCACCAAAGATCACCCCCATAAAGCATTAGCACCACCAAGTTATCTATCTAACTCCAACATGGAAATTGCCAGCAAAGATAAATAAATGCATATATAAATAAATGCATATATATAATAAATTTTAATAACTTTAATATTAATAACTTAAATATATATTAATTATTTAATAATAATTTTATAATAACTTTCAACACCTGATACAATGTATTACAGTACAGAGCTCTGCAAAAGTTATTGATTTATTAATTTTTCTAAGTTCAAACTAGTCAAAACCAATTTATTTTTAAATAAAAAAATTGTAAAGTTTTGACATTTTTACTGTGGCCACTCTGTGCCTTCCTGTCATTTTGGAAGACTTTTTCAAAGAAACCTGTGGGGATATCTTTTCCACACCTCAAGTCTTAAAAGCTGGTCGCATTTTCAGCTTCATACCCTTCAAGTAATCCAAACACATTCAGTGATGTTGAGGTCTGGACTCTGGGGTGGTCAGTCCATTGATCTTAGAACACCAGGTTCTTTGTTTGATGTGCAAATGTTCTTCTCTCAGGGGAAGAATGGACAGAAACAGGTGCACTAGGTTTTGCCCAGCTGTTAGGAGTTTCATTTTCTCCACTTTTTGAAATAGTGTTTCTGAACTCAGTTTGTTCTGAGTATCACTATCTCAGGTTTTGTCATTTTCAGTCTTTGAAAGGAGCTTTTTAATTACATTTAGTGATGAATGGAGAAGGAGAAATGATCCAAATGACTTGAGGGAAGGGATGGGGGGTGGTCTGGTTCCATCAAATCACATTTATTATGAAAACCAATAAATTAACATTTTAGGTGCATAGTCTCCCACAATACTTCAATACAATATACACATTGGACAATAACGATATGTTATGAATAATGAATAGAAGCTATGATATGTACACTTTTCCATATATATACTTTTCCATCTAAATCTGAGATCGATAATCAATAAAATAGATGCAGCGTATATACAGGGGATCGTGTGTGTGTGTATATATATATATATATATATATATATATACAGTGAGGAAAATAAGTAAGTATTTGAACACTCTGCGACTTTGCAAGTTCTTAGAAATCATGGAGGGGTCTGAAATTTTCATCTTAGGTGCATGACTGTGAGAGACATAATCTGAAATTTTCATCTTAGGAAATTTACAATGTATGATTTTTTAATAATTTATTTGTGTGTTACTGCTGCAAATAAGTATTTGAACACCTGCCAATCAGCAAAAATTCTGGCCCTCAAAGACCTGTTAGTCCGCCTCTAAAAACTCCACCTCCACTCCACTTATTATTCTAAATTAGAAGCACCTGTTTGAGGTCGTTAGCTGCATAAAGACACCTGTCCACCCAACACAATCAGTAAGACTCCCACTACTAACATGGCTAAGACCAAAGAGCTGTCCAAAGACACCAGAGACAAAATTGTTGGCCTCCACAAGGCTGCAAAGGGCTACGGGGCAATTGCCAAGCAGCTGGGTGAAAAAAGATCAACTGTTGGAGCAATTATTAGAAAATGGAAGAAGCTAAACATGACTGTCGATCTCCATCGGACTGGGGCTCTACGCAAGGTTCCCCTGCCTAAATCAGCACACGTCCAGGCCCGTCTTAAGTTTGCCCATGACCATTTGGATGATCCAGAGGAGTCATGGGAGAAAGTTCTGTGGTCAGATGGTCTTAATTCCACTCGCCGGGTTTGGAGGACGAAGAATGATGAGTACCATCCCAAAAACACCATCCCTACTGTGAAGCTTGGGGGTGGAAGCATTATGTTTTGGGGGTGTTCTTCTGCACATGGGACAGGACGACTGCACTGTATTAAGGAGAGGATGACCGGGGCCATGTATTGCAAGATTTTGGGGAACAACCTCCTTCCCTCAGTTAGAGCATTGAAGATGGGTCGTGGCTGGGTCTTTCAACATGACAATGACCCAAAGCACACAGCCAGGATAACCAAGGAGTGGCTCTGTAAGAAGCATATCAAGGTTCTGGAGTGGCCTAGCCAGTCTCCAGACCTAAACCCTATAGAAAATCTTTGGAGGGAGCTCAAACTCCGTGTTTCTCAGCGACAGCCCAGAAACCTGGCTGATCTGGAGGAGATCTGTGTGGAGGAATGGGCCAAAATCCCTGCTGCAGTGTGTGCACACCTGGTGAAAAACTACAGGACCTCTGTAACTGCAAACAAAGGCTACTGTACCAAATATTAACATTGATTTTCACAGGTGTTCAAATACTTATTTACAGCAGTAACACACAAATCAATTATAAAAAAATCATACATAGTGATTTCCAGTTTTTTTTTTAGATTATGTCTCTCACAGTGGACATGCACCTAAGATGAAAATTTCAGACCCCTCCATGATTTCTAAGTGGGAGAACTTGCAAAGTCGCAAAGTGTCCAAATACTTATTTTCCTCACTGTATGTATATATATATATATATATATATATATATATATATATATATATATATATATATATATTTAAAAGTCAAGTGTCTCCAGTAAAATGATGGTTTGTTTTGACAGCAGTGTTTTGCAAGACTGTTTTATCTCATTTCCTCAAATACATATTCTAAAAATGTTTTATATTTAACCGCTGTTTTGACTGGAATAAGAATATATGAAGGACGCTCTCTGACTCTTGCACTGTTCACTGAAATTGAGAGCTAATTACTCTGCAGTTTCTGTTTGGGAAAAAAAAAACTGCAGCTTAACAAATCATTCTACGCTGCAAAACAAGTAAACAAGTTCTTACTTATTTTACAGTTACCATGAGCATCCCAGCAGGTTTGATTTGAAGATGCAAATGCCAGAGAATGACACATCATACCTCATTGTTGTGGGGCAGTCTGCTGGAGGGAGGTGTTGCTGTGTCTGACTCAATGGAAAAGGCTGATCGAGACTATCTCTCTATTCTGCTTGCTTTTGCCCTCTAGAGGTGTGGGCCTTATCACTAAGAGTCCCAACTCTCCCTTAAGCCTCTCTCCCCTTCTCCTCGCCTTCCCCCTCTCCATTCGGAGAGCCCCCGAGGTTTATCTGTTATGCAGGAGATAGCCATCGGCAGGTTGCGGTATGGGTGCTGTAGGAGCAAGTGGCTCTTCCTGCTCCGGAGTGGCTCTCTATGGACTGTCTGTTTGTTACCACTGAGTGCAATCAATAGTGCCAAAGAGATTAGGGAGGGCCTTCATCTGATAAAAGTAGAGGAAAAAAAACTGAAAAGGAAAAACACAATCATATTCCTGCTCGCTGTTGACTAATTGGACTGTCACAAGCGTTAATCATCTGCGCATAGTGCTCTGACAAGGCGAGATATTAAATACAGGAGAGGACTCTCACATGCATTGTCGAGATTTGACTGCTGGCTATTGTTGATTATAAATGTGTCCCTCTTTAAATAATCCAATAACGCTTGCCTTGATAGGGGAGGATGGGCAGTGGGTGTGAATGTGTGTGTGTGTGTTTGGTGATTCTGAAGGCATGCAGTTTATCACTCTCTTCCCATGTGTACGTCACATATACAGACATACAGCATAACACAATAGCAGAAATCATATGGATTTTACGTTTCTTATATGCTGTAGTTGTTGAGGTTGTTAGGGAATCCAAAGGCATTGAAAATACCCTTTACGCACATACACACTTACGTCAATAGATATGTTGCACAAGGATGGAAGTGTGGGAGGTCAGTGCTATAGGGAAGAAAGATAAAGGGTACCAGGTTTACCATAATTACCATTTACCATAAACGATGATACATCTAGACTGATATGGGCAATATCTATTGAGCTACACATACAGAAGTAGTGTCTCTCAGTATGGTGTCAGGCCGCCATGTTTGCTAATGTGACATACAGATCTTGAAGCATCCCATGCCCACTGGACATGTGACGTGTTATAACAAACCATTCATCTTGGTGCTGACCATGGGGCCTCCACACACAGATTCACTCGTCATCTTCTTTAATCCAGAAGGTGGGGCTGCAGAGTCTGATCCACTTGCATCAGCGCAGCACAGGCCACCAATACATCAGGGTCACTGCAGTCCTGAGGATGACCCACCACCCACATAATACCGGCTCTGTGGTGGAGAAGTATGCAGTGAATCAAATGGACGATGGCAGTCTGTACTTGTAGAACTACACAGTGCACCTATATGGCGATAAGTGGAGCTGGTAAAATGACCAGGCGGTGTAAATGCCAAGAGGAGTACCTAGTAAGGTGTTCAGTAAGGGTGTAATCTACACATGTATAGTGGCTCTACAGGGTAGGTGTTCCTAATAAAGTGGCTCCTAGCCCAACTGTACTGTGGCCTTAACCTCAGATTCTACTGTAAACAGCCACATCATGTGTAGATCCATAAAGCGCCTCGCTCTAAACTACATCAACTGCTTCACTTTGTTTTGAAGTCAATATCAAAGACAAATTTAGGAGGAGGAAAAAAGTAACCAAACCGGCTCATGAGACAACACCGTGCCGGCAACAAGGACACATGAGGTTGAATAAATTGAGTCACTAAGCCTTGGTTGCATCGCTAAATTACTTTTTAAATATATCAAAGGCTTTCACTGGCAAACACGTCGCTCGTTCAGACAGTCACAACAAACATACAGAGGAGCTAATAAACGTGAGACGGGGAAAAGAAAGAGCTCAAATTCATAATCACAGAGCCTCTTCACTTTTGTGTCAGTGCATAGGACGAAAGTGAGGAGGGGGGAAAAAAAGGAAAGGAGGAAAAAAAGGAAAAACATCATTATCCTTGCCCCGATCCTCGTCTTAGCCTGATTAAGTAATCTATTGTTTCTCCCCAGAAGGCAAACAAGTTAATATTTATGGATGTAGGGAGATAATTGTCATTCCCATAATTGTGCGATTGTGCACCATTTAATTCCGCAAACTCTCCGCTCAGCCACACTGACTCGACTAACATGGCCCATTTAATTCATTTTCATAAAAATCAATACAGTCCTTTAGGGGGACAAAGGTAAATGACTCCATTAAACGCCAGGCTCTAATCAATGCATAATGAATATGTGATGTCGTGGGGAAGGTTAGGAGAGGTCACATGCCTGGACGTGCCTGGCATAACCTACTGTAGGCCCAGATTAACTCTGACGTCCCATTTTAGTCAAATTTGATTCGTAATGGCAGTCCGATCACTTTTAAAATCTTTCCTCAAATAACTCTGTCCGCTCGTGTTATCCGGACACGGCTATCCGCTCGGGCCCCTCGTCGATTCCGGATAGACGGGCGTTTGATAATGAAGATGTATTGGTCGGGATTTTAGCTTATCCGTGCGCTGCTGTTGGAGCGAGTGTCTATCAGTCGATAGGAGCAGAGCCAATAATCAGAAAGCTGACCTTCTGCAAACAGGTTAAGCCGTGCTAACATTTCAGTGCCCCACACTTTTTAATTTGCCCTATGAAGCCACAATAACATACCAATGGGCCAATTAACGCGGGAATCGATATTGGGACTATTGCCGTGGATTGGAAAACATGTCTGTGAATGGCGTGGTGGGGGATCCAGAATAAGTGCATTTGTGTGAGAGAGAGAGGGAGAAACGAGCAGAGCTGATATAGATTTGAGCACAAATACAACAAAAAGGCAACATTATAAAAGAAAAAAAAAGAAAATAGACTAAAAGATGTAGAGAAAACGGGACTCTCCTAACGATCATGAAAGATCTAATAGACCACCAAAACTGTCACCATCTTATTAACTGTGGAGACCGTCAAGCTACGCTCTTGCTTCAGGTCTGAAAACATCTACAGGTATTTCTGTTAATCCTTACATTGTGAGAAGACAGCTTAAAGCTGTGGGTGTGAAAGGATGTGTAGCTGTTTGAAAAGCTCCCTACTGAGAAATAGAGACACCTTACAAGCAAAGATGCTGCTGGAGTTCTCAGAGCAATGGAATGACCAGCCCAGAGTCCAGAACTCAACATCACTGAATGTGTTTGGGGTTATTTGGAATATGAGAAGCAACCAACTTCTAAGACTGAACTTTGGAGGTATGGAACAAATATACCTGCAGATTTCTAAGATAAACTGAACGTGAGTCTCCTGGAAAGAATGGATGCTTGTGGATAAATTAATTAGAAATATTATTATATTATATTATATCATATTATATTATATTATATTATATTATATTTTATTGTTGTATATATATTTTTCTGTAAATGGAATTTCTGTTAAATATCGTCACTCGCCAAAGAAAAACAGGTATCTCCAAAATGGCAACTTTACAGGAGAGGTCAAAAACCTCTAATTAAATATTTAATTTGAATGTAAGTGAATGGAACCAGACATCTTTCCAAGTTGAGTCATTTCTGTTGGTCTATTCTTAATGAAATGTCCACACAGTGCAAAGAGCAGCTCATGTGATCAAATGAGGCATAAAAGTAAAAATCAACAAAAATGGAGATACATGTTTTTCTTTGGACAGCGTTGATATATTTTTGCTGTCCGAAAAAAAAATCGTAACTTTAAAGGAGCTGCATGTAGACTCGAGTGGTGAGGTTGTGTATTGCAACCTAATGACCCCACACCAAAGTGACTCAGTACAGATCCATCTTAATATCACTACTTCCCCCTGAGAACTACATTCGCTAGCTTTTTTCCCTATTCCACCAAAAATGCTGCCATGGTTGCATTTTAGCCCGGAGCTGTGATAACTGCTGCACCCTTTAAAGCATCTAACAGGAAGCTGGTGAATAAGAAGCTGAATGACAGCACCAGAATGTTACTACTGATGCATTTAAGGTGGAACACGAAAACAAGGATCTGGCGAATAAGTAGCTGACTTTAGCTTCAGAGTTTCAATGCTGGAAGAATTTTTGACAAAGCAATTCAAGTTATCAACATATCCTACCTTTGCGACTCAACACAGCAGCCTCTGTTGGAAGATGACCTGCTCCTGTGTAGATGTGAAGGGATCATACTAATATTAGAAAATAATGATTTGTATTAACAGGTAATTCTACAATATTCTGCACAATTAATGTAAACAGATCTGCCTGTATCTTACACACTGCTCCTTTAACATGCTTTTTTATTATTATTATTTTTTTTTAAAAGAAACTTTATTCTAAATCATTTTGCAGTATTCCGGTTGTGCTATTCATCATGACATTTACACAGGACCACAGCTTTTGCTATAAAATGATGAGTGTATGTGCCAGGTTTGTAGGCCAGGCCATGGTATGGAAAAACTGCAAAATTAACACTTCATGGAATATTCCCGAAACGTGATATTACTTAATTGTAGCAGATTTGGGGTGATAATGTGGAATGTAATGAGGTTCATTAGCTGAGAAAATGCACTTCTCCTTTACAGTGCCAGGGTGGCAATGAAGTTTCCTTCAGACCCAGTGTTATAACAAGCCAACCATGTGACTGTTGGATGATAATATGCAGATTACTAAAGCAGGGAAGGTGAGAGCAGGGCAGAAATATGTGCATTATTATGTAGCAGCCATTAAGCAAACAAGCTATTATGGCAAGTTTAGGCATATGATTTTCTCATTACCTATAAAATACTGTGTACTGCTGAATCTGATACTGATGTACCGTAAAGGCCTATCATTTTAAAACATATTGTACTTCAACACACACACACACACACACACACACACACACACACATACGCACACACACACCCACACACATCTCCAGACAAAAAAATCATCACCCCCCATAGAAAGGAATAACACCAATTCATTTATGAATGAACTGAACAGCTTTCTAGATGTAGGCCACATCAATGCCCATCCAGAATTGGTGGATGCTTTCTCTGGCACAACTCCTGAAGACTGGGAATATCCTGTAGAGTGGGATTCTAGCCACTGCTGGTAGACCTGTATGACCATATGCTTCCGTACACCTGCAAATTCAGCTACTTCCTTCACACTATGGCCCTGGGCACACTCAAGTGCAACCACTCTGGACACTTTGGTGTCATTTTCCACACATGGAACGAGACATTCCCTGCACTGTACCACCTCTTCTCAATCTATGAATCCCATCACTCACACCCCGCAGGTATTTACAGCGCCTTTATCCTGGTGCAGCAGCATCTGCAGGAGCCTGAAGTTACTACCACCTTAAACACACAAGGTGACTAATTCTTGGTCCGGTGAGCTTTCTGTTCTGGTTTAGGATTTTTCAGCTGCTCTTCTTTGCAGAATGCTTCTTTTTCTGCAAATGTATTGGACCATCCTGCAGGCACAGCAGGTTTAAGATCTACCTACAGATTTTCAATGATGTCAGGTCATTGGAACTGTGAAGGCTATTCTAGCATCAGTGTGCATTTCCTGAATTCTTTCATGGACTTTCAAATATCCCCTTGCTCACTAAAGGTGAGAGCAATTGGAGAAAAGCTTTTGACCTGCTGACCCAACCTGACTGACCCAACAGCCACGATTGCGAACATATAGCTAACAGTAATGGCCTTCATCCTGTTAGTACCAGCACTGTTGGCAGACAGCTACAATGGTATCATGCAAGACTGTCAATGACTCAGAATGGCAACAGATCATCTTCAGTGATAAATCCTGCTTTTGTTTTGGTGGAGACGACCAACAAACCCAATGAACATGGAGGCACCATGGTTAACGTCAAGATGTTGACGTTAAGCGTTACATGTCCAGAAGGCCTGGTGTCACTCCACCTCCACCCCCACTGCAACATCTGCAGGACCTGTGTCCGGGAACCCCTACAACTCCATGATGAGATGTCTGGCATGTTGTGTTAGCAAACATGGCGGCCCAACACCATATGGAGAGACGCTACTTCTGTATGTGTAGCGCAATATATATTACCCATATCAGTCTAATTGTGTTGTTCCTGGTTACCTTTATCTTCCTACGCAATAGCACTGCAGTCTGACACGTCCTTCTAGGTGCTACTATTCTTTTGACGATGGGTGTATAATTTAGCCAAGCTATACAGTTGAACTTAACATATTTGCTACACAGTGTCGCAGCTAATACAGCTAAACAGTGCCTAACAGTGGCTGATCCTAACCCAGGCCTAACTTTTAACTACTGTATAGAGGGACTACTGTATCTGCCTTTCATTTGACTTTGTCAGTAACATATGTACCATGATTTCTAAATGCTGTCATCACATCTATAACAAAGAAGAAAAGAAGCTGAGATATCTTCAGTTTCCAGCTACCCAGTGAATACACAGCAGCGCTCCTTAGTCGCTTCTTACTGTTACCTCTACTGAACAAATATTTTCAGCTGAACAAATAAGATAAGCAGCTAATAAGAAGAATTCCATTCTGAATGTAGTTTGGGCTCCTTCAGAACCTGATGAAACAGAAACACCAACATGCAGAGACTGTGCCAGCATTGCAGAGCTGACAGTGTCATTATTGCCTCCTCCTTTTGACACATTTGATGCGTTACTTTAATCAACATAAGGCCCTTTGCGTCACAACCCCTGAAACCCAAGGTTTAATAAGTTAAAAGACTTTCTCTTTAAGTGTAGACGCCAACATCTACATCACTAGGGGCCTATATATGGGCTTATATATGTTATGTTTTCAAATAAATATCCCCATACCCTCAAATCGGTCATGTTTTCCAGCATCAGCTGGCTTTAAGCTTGGCTCCCTGGTGGCAGTGGTGACAGAGTTCCGTTTTTACCCTCATAAATGCTTTACCTTCTAGGTACGTTGAAGCGGTATGGTTTTTATCCATCTTTGGATGTGACTCATGTTTCACACGTCTGACTGGTCATTATAGAGGATGCATGAGGATTAACCACAGCCTCGGTATCTAAATCCATATTAATAGAGAATGTTGTTGACTGCTGTTGTGAGGCTTTGTGAAGCAGAACATGGTCAGAAAGCGTGCCTAGCTGCATGGTCAGTTATTAGGTAATGTTGGCCCTGGCGGTCGTGCAGTGGCGTCAGCTGAGATGGATAAATATGTGTTGTTAATTAGTTTATGATGTTTGTATAGCCTATAAATAAAGTGTAGTTGTTTTATTTGCATATCTTTTCTCCTGCCTCTGCTCCACGTTGGTTGTAATCATCATTGAAAGCCATACATCTACTGGTTTTGATAACCAATTGGAAGCCGCCGTCCAGCATGGAGGAAGAGCCTGGGATGAGTAGGCCAGGGGAAACTTACTGTGTGCTTGTCACTGTGTTGTGGTCTATGTTTCTTGACTGCAAGCATTTGGACTCTTACTGTGGCTGGCATCTTGTGCACCCATGATCGTTAAACTCATTAAGCTAAGTTAACGTGTATCAGTTCTAGCTTGGCTTTGCTGTTGATTTCCACCAACCCTGCTTGTTAACTTTGTTCTCATTGGCTTGGTTATGCTGGATAGCTTTGTTTTTGTGGTTGTGGACTGGCCTGATGGATGTGGTCATACACTCTTACAGCACATGACTACACAATGTATAGACACATTAGGCAGGTGTAGCGGTACATGGTGTAGTGGATTACAACTCTGCCCTTCATACTGTAGACTGGGGTTTAACGCCCTGCCTGGCCAACCACCCTACACTATACCAATAAGAGTCTTTGGCCAACACCAACACTACCTTTACCAACTTGTCGCTGATATTGTACTGTTGGCTGGGTCCTTCCTGAAATCTGCAAATCATGGTTGAGTTGTCACATCTTGTTTTATATTCCACCCTTTCACTTAAACCCTATGTTACTGACCCCAGTTTATACCTAGACTGCTTACAGGGTTGTGGAAGATAAACAACTTACTCCAAGTAAGCAAAAAGCAGTCTCATTCTAGAGACTCGAGATTTGACACATGAATGGAGTCTTGAGTCTCGGGAGTCCCAGACAAGTCTCAAGACTTAAGTATAGAATTGAAGTCTAGACTGGGCGTTGGCTACAGCCATTAAATAACAAGCCTCTGATTATACTGTAGCGTCCTGCTATTGGTGTACATGTTCATGCTGAGGCTCACATGAAGCACCAGCCTTCAGTAAAGGTATTTAAATCTTGTAACTACATCTATGGCATTTAGGTGGCGCTCTTATCCAGAGCAACTTACAAGGTTAATCATATTACAGGTGGGACAATGTAGTGTTACGAGTCTTGCCCAAGGACTCTTATTGGTGTAGCACAGCATAGTCACCCAGAACGGGAATCGAACCCCAGTCTCCAACATGGGACCGTAGCTTCCTGGTGAGTAGTGGTGTTATCCGTTGTGCCACACCAACCACTAACTAGTTGCCTAAAGATCTGTAGATGTCTAGATCTCATAAATAGTAAGCTTAAAGCTCCGTAGACTAGTTGCTTGGGGTACTGTCTTCTGGGCTGTGGGGCTAATTAGTGGGGTACCAGTGCTGATTCACACGACTGATGATGGCCTGGTCTGCATTCTTTTCTTGGCCATTCAGCCAGCAATGGTGTAAATGGTATTTTTTTTACTTTACAGGTGGACAAGTAAATGGTAAGACCTCCTAAATTCCTCCTCCACTTCACACTTAAACCCCATGGTACTGACCCCAGTTTTCCTCTAGACGGCTTACGGGGTTGTAACAGCCCCTTTTCACATTATCACAATATTTAATATCACTTATAGGCCTGAAGATACTGCACAATGTGGAAGATAAAGAGGAGTGAGTCTCTGCAGCCCATCTCTAATTTTAGAACCCAACAGATGCTAATAAGAAAACTTTTTGTGCATTGTGTTGAGAAGCAACGACCCTGAAACAGGAACCGTCATGGTTCATAAAGCGATACCCAAGCAAAGAGCAGTAAATCATTTTAATCATCACCACATTGCCAGGCTCACAATAATATACCCATTCTCTCTCTCTCTCTCCCCCTCTCTCTCCCCTATCGTTCACCCAAGAGCACGACAGTCTTGTATTTACAGTTTGGGTGAAAAAACGCGGATCACTTCTGACCCCTCATCAAAGCAATTGCGGTAATTACAGTTTGGCAACAGCTGTCACAGGAGCCATTAGATCTAATGAGACATTAAACTTCTCCTTTTCACAGACATTACCTTTCCTTGTATTATGATGGGTACTATATATCCATGGTTGCGGGTGCCAGAACATAGACTGCAGACTCCATTCATTGTTATTCATGTGCAGAATATGTGGTGTTATATAGTACAGCTGGACAGAGTCCACTAAAAAGAGAACATGACCCTCAAACCAAACAAGTAAAAAGTGGAGTGGATGATGTGTCCTTATGTGTTCATGCTCTGGGGCAAGACACCAACTTACTCCAAAGGGGGTCTATATATATATATACACACCTCAGTAATGTACAGTTGGTTTTGGGCAAAGGCAGTGGCTTAAACAGTGTATTAATAATCATAACAGAGATATTCACAAATTAAATTTGAGACTGGAGACTTGACATGAGTCTTCAGTCTTCAGTACAGAATACTAGACTCAATAACCAGGCTCTTATTATAGTGAAGCGTCCTGCTATTGGCTGGCGTGACCGTAGGCACACCAAAGCTCAGGGGAGGCGCCAGATCTGCAGTAAGGTAGGCTGTAAGTCTCATTAATAGCTAGGACTATTAGCTTCAGGATGTGTATATGTGTTTCTTGTCTGCTGGGCTACGGGGCTGGTTAGTAGGCTAGTAGTGAAGTACATTGCAGTCCATGGCCTGGGTGCTTTCTGGGCTGCTCGGCCAGCACTGTGCACCAATGCTCTATTGCTGCTGGGTCAATAAAAGCACTTCCATCTAAAATGCTATGTTCCCTTTATTGTCTTCATCATGCCAACACTATGATATGAAACCCTCAAAGCTGAAGAATAGAACCGAAGTGCTGCATGCAGAAATGTTCAAAGGAAAGAAGCAAAATGACTTAAAACAGCTGGTCTGTAATTTATGTTGCATGTAAATTAGCTAGCTAGCACCAGTAGGTGTTACATGTTGCTGTTTGTCATAAATGTCACACCTTTATGTGCATGCATGAGAAGATTCATTAGCTAATTACCTAAACCTGAGTTGGCAGAGAAAGAATTTTAACGGCAGTCATAAGACAAGGTACCCAAGGTTGCAGCCGTAGAGGAACCCTGTGTAACACTTTTTGGAAGGGTTTGGTGTTCCATAGGAAGGTGGGCTAATGCCGCTTTACCACATGACGTCTGCATTGGGATAAATCTCGGTATTAAGGACTTGAGACAGGAGTAGTTCCTCATATTACACACTGCACTTACTCATAGCCTTAAATACATCTACACATTTAATTAAGCCAGTATATTGTTAACCCCATCCATCCATCATTCTGTCTTTATTGAACACACTGTCACTTGCGTAGTCATGAGTCTGGGAATTCATGGCCAACAGTCAACATCAATGCATTTTAAATGTTAGTCATTGTACACTTGAAATAGGGCAGTACATATGGGCTTGACGAAGCAACTGAGAACACAAGCACAATCTTCTCTAAGTGTTCCTTACTTAAGCCTGTTCCACAGGAAATGGTAGCATTTGGTGGTTTTGCCTTGGGATTGAGTCAATGCGGCATGACTTCCATGGCCATTACTAGGCAAATTTTAGTCTTTTAGTCAGGTTGTATTAATCCTGTGTGAACTATGGCTAAAATTAAGTTGATATGTACTTCAAATATACATTAAATCATGGACAATTACACAAAATGTTTAGATTTTATGCAGTAATGTTGGTTATAAAGGTAATACTGTAGGTAGGTAATACATCCTTTGTAAATAATTAATAAACACTTTACAGATTAGTAATAACACATCAACAACATGGTAATAAGGCAGTATTTCAGTACATTGATATAAATATCCTGAAGATATGTACTGTTGATACATTACGTAGAATCATTGTTAATATTTTACATGCATGTTAAATTAGAAAGGTTTCACATCACTAACGATTATGGAAAATTCACACACTTCCGGCGCCGATGCGAGTGGCTGCCTGTTCCAATAGCTCCGTTTCTGAATTTCCCTCTGGGATCAATAAAGTATCTTTCTATCTATCTATCTATCTATCTATCTATCTATCTATGGAGCAAAATATAAGTCAATATATGATGAAATATTCGTCCAGTGTAACTGGTGCTTTGAAAAAGTACAAAACAAAACAGTAAACAAAATAAAAATGCACCTACCAGAGCTATGTCTCCCACAGAAGGATTTCTAACCCTGGATTTTCTGCTTGATTGTGGATTGACAGTGGATTACTACATCACCAGCAACTTTTGCTGCACACCTGATCTGCTCCAGGGCACGTTAAGTCCAGGATTTTAGATAAACAGCTCAATCAGACAGACCAGAGTCAGGCTTCTGACCAATCAGAGACAGACTTTGTAGTGGTTAAGTGGAGACTGCAGGTCATTTTCAGCTTTCCAGCACAGAACACAAAGAACAATACACACACAAAGTATACACCGCAATTAGTGGACTATTGTGATGAAGCCAGTAGCTTTGCTTTTCATACCTGGAATCGTTCATTTCCTGAGGAAACGCAGAGTGAAGGTTTAAGCTTGTTGCTAGCTGGTTGCTAAAGTATTGCTAAAATGGGAGGATACAAGCAGGAGTGTATGGGAGGAACGAGGGATGAATCAAAAACACATAGAAGAGTGCAGGTCAGTATGGATGTGGATTGGAGTTCGGGGATCTTTCCTGAGAGAGCACATACAATTTGGTGGCTGTTGGGTAAAGAAAGAACTGGGGCTTAAGGAGGGCTACAAATGAACTGGACTATACAGGAGGAAGAAATGGAGAAAACAAAGATGAAGAGATGAGTGCGTGTTAACCCAACATTGGTCTGTCCCGAGTTTCCAAAACAGTATCTCTCGTTCATGGAGAAGTACCGTAGATGGATGTGCACTTTTTGAGCCCATTCAATCATAAAGGGAAAAGAATCAGAATTTAAGTTTTTTCCAAAAGCATGCATCAAATCTAATTTTTGCGGGACTGGAAGAACAAAGCAGACAACAATAGTGTTTCACTTCACACCATCATTTAGTAAAACATCCTGTACTTTCTGTGCAATCATGTGATAGTATTTCTTTTTCCTTCCCTGACAAATCCGTTGATTGATGTTACTTGCCATTAGCAGTTCATCATAAATGTCATGTTTTCCTCCGCATGTGCCCAAGGATTAATCCCAGCCTGAGCATGTAGACCCGAGCTAATGGAGAAAGTTGTTAACTGCAATCGTAAGACGAGTTAATAACCCTGTAAATGGCCAGGGACCCACCGGCAGGTCCGAGGTTTTACTACACGCAAGTTAACTCTGGCAGTGTGCAGTGACGTCCATCCACATAGTAACTGATTAATAAGCCTTAGTATGTAGCAAGCCTGCAAGGTTACATTGGTCAGGTTTCAGGAAGCTGAAACTTGGTTGGGAATCTTGTCTAATTTGAACATGCTTCATAACACCAAGGATTTAATATGGCATGGAGAAGAATAGCTGCATCCAGAAGGAATCCCTCGACAGGAATGAAACTTGGTGGGTGGGTTTGACATTGTGAGACATGCAAATGGTGACGTATGCAATGATGAGCCTTATCACCGTACTTGACTGACCTAATGGCCACGATTGTGGGCATTCAGTGAGCAGTGATGCCCTTCATGTGTCACCGTGAGTGTTAGTGCCAGCACCATTGGAAGACGGTTGCACGAGGAAGGACTACATACATGCAGACCAGCGTCCTGCTTTTGTCCTGGTGGAGACGACCAACAAACCCATGTGTGGAGGGACCATTGTCAGTGCTAAGATGAGCAGTTTGCTGTCACACATCACACAGTCAGAAGGTTTGGTGTCTCTCTGCCTCCGCCCCTACCACAAAATCAGCACGCACTTGTGTGAGACTATTCAGTCATGGGCTGGAGGTTAGGGAACTAGCCTTGTGACCGGAGGGTCGCCGGTTCGATTCCCTGAACTGACAGTAACGACTGGGGTGCCCTTGAGCAAGGCACCTAACCCCCAACTGCTCCCCGGGCACCATGGATAGGGCTGCCCACCACTCCGGGTAAGTGTGCTCACTGCCCACTAGTGAGTGTGTATGTGGGTGTTTCACTTCACGGATGGGTTAAATGCGGAGACTAAATTTCCCCACTGTGGGACTAACAAGGGATTCAAATCAAAATCAAAATATTCAAGCGGCATAAGATGGATTATTGCAGGACATCATCAGGAACATCTACAACTTCATGCCAAGACATCTGGTGGGCTGTATTAGCAAACATAGCGGGGGGGGGCCCAATGCCATACTGAGAAACACTTCCTTTTTGGTGCAACCGCTCTTCTGATAATGAGGGTATTTGATAATGTAACCCACAAACAATGACACAGTTAACCATACAGTTCATATCATACTGAATTTACTGAAGTTCCAGCCATGATTTTCTTTTCTTTCTTCTTTTCCTTTTTTTTTTTTTTACACCCACTCATGAAGGAATCCATTTCCATCTTAATTCACTGAATGAGTCTCGTCAGGCCTGGTCTGGGATCATATTAATCTGATTCCGAGCCTGTAGGGAGCCAGTGTAATATAATCTACTTAGAAATGGACAGTGACCAGTGTCCCAGTCTTGTCATAGAATAATGACCCACGCATTACAACACACAGTACATAGATGATGGATAAGGGACACAAGGGAGGTTTGGGATACATGAATATAGGAACTGATGGTTAAGTGTAATTAGAGGAGTGACCACATAGCCTCAGATCAGTACCGGATCACCTTACACTAAAATAGAATCAGAAGTCACAAGGCACTGCATAAATACATATTTCTGGAATCTTCACATCAGTCATAAATCAACACTTGACATTTCAGGGCAGTCATGCTGAAGTGTAAGCCGGCATGCTTCTATCACATTTTCTGAACTCCAAATGATTTAAAAGTCTGTCAACCCATGTTTTCCTGTATTTGGTTCTTTTTCTTTTTGAGATCAGTTTTTGATTTTAGTGCGTGATTTTACTATTACAGCCTCCCTCTATGTTAGACTTATACAGGCTTCCTTTACGGCTGATATTGGCTGAAGTGCAGGAGGCTGAATGGAGCTGGTGGATTTAACTACATCAGCTTTAGTGACAGCAGCACAGCCATATATGTTGGACCATGTAAATTTGTGTTGTGCTGGCAGGAGTTTGGGTTAAACTCTGTACTGGGAGGGTTTTGGGTTATATTGGGAGGGGTTTGGAATGAGTTTGGGTTTTACTGAGAGGTCTTTGGGATGGGTTTGGGTTGTACTGTGAGGGGTTTAGATTGTACTGGACTGGGTTTGTGTTGTGCTGGGCAAGGTTTAAATACGTCTTGTGCATATTTACATGTGCATTTTTGGTTTGGACTCCTGATCATCCTGGTTCTCAAGATGCATGCAGTGACCAGGTGGGAACAGGTGTCTTCAGGAGGTGGTCTGAGATGCACTGAGCCCTATTTCATAGCAGAGTAAATGTATTTGTGTTTCCAAGACACCTGATAATCAACTGAAAGTCTTCCCACAAAGTATGCTACTGGTCATATGACCTGTTTCTGTGAAGATGATCATGGAGGATGCACATGCACATGAATAAGCGGAAGTGGCACTTGCTATGGCTGCAATCAATGTCATTGCTAATCACGTCAGGCTGGACCTCCGAAGTTGTTACGAAGTTTGAAGAAACACGTGCAAATTTCGAAGCAGCAGGCTTCTTTAGCCGAGCACAGGAAAAGGCCCAACAGATAATTAATTAGCCGTCCTATAATGAGTGTATTTGCATATTCCCCACCCACACAGCAATTAGATTTCAGTCTGACTAACCAGAGACAATTTGGACTACCAACTGTAAATGCATGTGGCTAAAATCTTATTAGGATACAATCCAGATACTAGACACACAAAGTTCTATTCAGTTCTATTTTGAGACAGTATTAGGATTCATTCAAATATGCGCTCGTCATCAAAGAGAATAGCTGCACCCAGAAGGACGTGTCAGTTTGAAAGGTGATGGGAAGGAAGATAAAGGTTAGCAGGAACAATAAATGATGGTCAATTGTTGACGGATATGGGTAATATTTATTGAGCTGCACATACAGGAGTAGTGCTGCCATGTTTAGTAACCTAAGAGGTTCCTAAGAATGTCCTGTGATGATCCATCCCATGCAATTTGAGTATTCACACACAGTTCCTGCAGATGTTGTGATCGGAGTGAAGGTGGAGTGACACAGAGCTAACGAATGGTGTCTCCATACACAGATTCATTGGTCGTCGGGACTAGTCACTGAAGATGACCTGCTGCCATTCTAAGGTACTCAGTCTCAGGTACAGTCTGACTTGACAACAGTGCAGTCTTTTGTGACATTGGCGTGGTATTGGGACAGTTATGTAGTCCATGTAATCCCTAACAGGATGACTCATAATGGGCTGTTGGGGTCAATCACATACAGTAATAAGGCCTGTCCTTCCATACATCACATGTGCAGCTGAGAGTGAAACCTGAATCATTTGAATGTCTCAAAATGTCAAACCTACCCACCAAGTTTCATCCCTGTCAGATGGCTCCTTGTGTTGATGAGCGTACTGTATATAGCTATTGCACTTATTTAGCACACACATCAATAATGTGCATGAACTGTACTTGCCACTATTATTGATTTTTATATACAGATATATACATATCTATACTTGATTTTTAACTATATATATATATATATATATATATATATATATATATATATATATATATATATATATATATATATATATATATATATAAATCCACAATCCTAAATCCCAAGTACAAATTCTGCCTTGAATACTTCCAATAAAAACACTATCACTTGTATCACTATCACAGTGACACATCTGTGGGTGCGAGTGGAAAATCTCTCACTAGTGCTTTGTATCTGCGTGTGATCAGAACATGCGCAACACTTTTCTCATCTCATGAATAACCTAATCTGTGACTAAGACGAGACGGGCAGCGGGTACGGAAAAGCGACGGGGCAGTTTGCATTCTGATGGTCAGAGCGGCAGCCTCGGCCCCTGCGATCTCCCGCTCCTGAAGTCCACTGTCGTCTCGCCACATCTCGCTGGCTATCTTGAATGATGAATTAAATATCTGTTTTTGAGACACTTCTACACAAAACCAATTACGGCTTTCGAATAAATATTTAATCTGTGTATCCAGAGGCAATTTATCATCCTCCCTCAGCAGCCAACCTTGACCAGCGTAGCAGGGGGGAAAGGTTTAATTTGCTTTCGCGGCTCTGGAAAATGGTATGGATTTGGACTACAAAGCATAAAAGCCCCCCCAACCCATCCCCCAATTCCTTTCGTGAGGTTTTGACATGCCGGTGCGGTATCAGAACACACCGCAGGAGTTGTTTCATGCACAGTCATGAAGACATATCAGTGTTGGCCCATGCTGGACATGCTTGCTTACTTTATTCATGTATTTATTTCTTCACCCCTTCCTCGCCGTTACTTGATGTGACGCTGAAGGTTTAAAACCCGACATGCCTGCTTTTCAACTCATGGCACTTTTGTCTGTGCAGCTCTCGTTGGTGTTCAGCACCATGGACAGCACCTGTCCTTTCTCCACTGCCCCCTGCTGGTTGCTGCTCACAGTGCAGTGATCTAAAGGTCCAGTCAAGGAGAAGTTTAATAAGAAGAGCTCATCATTCTGGATAGGCTGTCCGAGAGGCATTTAATGCACTTTGTGAGAGAGAGAGAGAGAGAGAGAGGGAGAGAGAGAACCCACTCCGAGTAACAGATATGCTAAATAAAGCTATGTAGCAGCCAGTCTACTTAACTGCCTCTCAAAGGGGTCTCAATAACTTCCTAAGAACAGAAGCATTTCGTTTTGATCTGACATTATTATCTACGTTAGCTGGGCTTTTTAAAAGCTCCGCAGCTGGGCATAGGAGTTGCTCTCTATTTCTTCTGCTTGATGAGATGCAGGTGTAAGGTGCTTTGTGCGCACATTGTGACAATGCTTATAGGTGTAAACATATCCCATTACCCATTTCACACACATTTGTGCACTTCACTGCAAATCACATGCTGTCCAGTGGCAACTTTCAAGCAGAAATGTCAAATTCTGTCATTTGACATTTTGACATTTTGATTTATGAATTTTTCATAGCCGACATGGTCTAAAGAGGACTGTTATTTAATCTGCTGGATGAAGTGAAGGTAGGACAGTGTTTAGAGAAGTGATTGGAGCAGAGGACCGATTTAAAGGCAGAGTGTCATGGAAAACTGAATTTTTACAAATCGTTGGGTATCATCTTTGTTTACGTGCCATAGAACCACAATGTTTACAAGAGCTTTAAAAGACATTTCTATTTATAGAAAAAAAATTATAGTTCTGAATATATGCATGCCGGCAGTCAGACTATATTAGGGTAAATGGTGTCTTTATGGCTCACATGTTTATGTGTGTGTGTAGAGTAGGTGGATTATTCCTGTAAAGATACAGAATGTATATTGTGGCAAGCCAAACAGAAAATATTAAATGAACTTTGAGATATATATATATATATATATATATATATATTCTAATATAATATAAGAATATGTATCTCCATTTATGTATATATATATATATATCGTATAGCTGTCCAATGAAAAACATGTATCTCCATTTTTGTTGATTTTTACTGTTTAAAAATTTGATGATGATATGATGTTTACACTGTGTAAAAATTTCATGAGGTATGGACCAACAGTAATGGCCCAAAATGACTTTGAAAGACGTTTGGTTCCATTCACTTTCATTGAACTTGAATGAGGTTTTTGGGCTCTCCTGTAAAGTTGCCATTTTGGAGATACCTGTTTTTCTTTGGACAGTGACGATATATATATAATGAACTTTGATTCATAATTGGGTCATATTTGGGTCAGTACTGAGTTAATAGTTACTAGAAATAAATACTACTTTAATTAGTACTTTAATTCACTATGCACCATGTGGCAATATGAACTTTTGTTGCATCAATTCTTAATGACAAAAGTTTTATAGACACTATTCAAAATGTGTGTTTGGCTTGCCAATATATACACACATATAGCTGTGGAAATAAATAAGAGACCACTCCAGTTTCTTCTTAAATCAGAATCTCCACATGTACAGGTTCTTAGTTAAGAACCTGTCTTTAAACTGTCTTAAAAATGTGTGTGTGTGTATATATATATATACATACACACACACACACACATACACACACACACACACACACACACACACACACACATTTTTAAGACAGTTTAAGACAGCACCTTGAAGTGAGCAGTTCTGTTTTATTCTACACACTAATGGAAATATGTGACTCTCTGCCAGTCTGTAGCTGTGTTGTCCTGTGTGTTTGCTGCTTGACCTTGTTCTTATGAACCAGACGCTCACTGTATCTGCCAGTAAAGCTAGAACCCAACCTTCTGTTCCTCACTAAGAACCTGCTGTACATGTGGAGATGCTGATTTAAGAAGAAACTGGAGTGCTCTCTGATTTATTTCCAGAGCTGTGTATATATATATATATATATATATATTTCTTGGTACAAGTAGAGTTTGTAAACACCTCACTGTCACTGCTGGACTGAGAATCATCCACCAACCAAAACTATCCACACAACAGTGTTCTTTGGGCACCGTCCAGTGACCACAGATGAAGGACTAGAAGGTGACTAACACAAACTGTGAAGCAGCAGATGAGCTATTGTCTTTGACTTTGCATCTACACCAGCAAGGCAGGAGTGTCTAATACAGTAGAAACACTGATCCGCATGTACCAGTGCCAAGAATTTTCTAGAACATGACATCTACATTAATATAATACCATAGCATTACAGGGTACTATCACCTAACCGTTAGCGCGTGGTTAGGCACTCCAGATATTCAAATCTATATGCGCAAGACCTGAATGGCAGTGACAGTATTTTGTAATACAACTACACAGATACCATATGTGGAATTCATAGGACAAACCGACCGAAGAATGAGGTAAGGCCTTTAAACCTAGCCCGAAGCTCCGGCTTACTTGGCTTGTTGTGCATTTGGTCTTGTTCAGACGTTTTTTTGTCGTTTCTCTGAGGTTTTTCCTGCAGTTAAATCTCCAGCTATTCCCCACTGACCTCCGCCGACACCTCGGGGAGTTTATTGAGTGAAAGCGTGAACGTCCAATAATGTTTTACAAACCCGACATGTCATGTTCCATCTCCTGCCTCCTCTCATCTCCCAGACTAGCTGATAATAAACCGGGAAGGGGTGGGAAAAAAAAGGAGGGAAAAGTTCACCCGCTGCCAAGTTGAGTCCAATGAAAGTTTAAGGACGAGATGATTTTCAAGGGTTTGGAGGTGGCAGATGAGAAGGAGATCGAAAGACTAGCAGAAGAACATTTTATTCCACTAAATATGGCTGGTAGACACATTTGCTTTCGTCTGCGCGTCCTGGACACCGCATACAGATGAGAGAGGCATATTGGAGGTGCATCGGTGTGTCACCCCCACAAGGCTCAGCTCTGTCACATTTGCATTTCATGGCCTTTCAAGACATTGGTTTTTGCGCATGTTGTTTCACGTTGCTGTTTGTGTTTTCCCCCTCCACTCCTCCTTCTCTGCTCTCAGACAGACTATATCTCATTTGGCCGGATCTGTGCAAGATGCTGGCCTCAAACAATCTGCTCTGCTCTGAGAAGAGAATAATTTATGTGCATCCCAACTGATAGAGTTCACTTATTTCATGTTTTATACATGAGCCGTGGTGCGCAAAGCGTTTCCTCCACCTCTAAACAAATAATAGTTATAGTTGGCATTCATCATAGATCAGCACACGCTGCGTGATTTGTTGTGTTTATGGAATAACTGGTGAAGTGTGCATGTGGGCACAACATGAGAGAGAGCTCAGTCAACAGGGTTAAGAGGATAAAACTGGGGAATCGGTAATGTAAATGGTTTAAGATAAATTGCTGGCTAAGTAGGTTTATTGTTCTATTGTGCAACTGCTGACATTGTTAGGCATGTTAAGCTGCAACTGAATCACTGCAGTTCACAAGGCTACGCTTTATCACATGGGGCTGTGAGAGAAATTCAACAGGCAGGAGCAAATAAAGGGCCTGCGCCAAATCTCCACTACAGAATGGCCTCAGAATGGTCGGCGTATTGTGTGCCATACCGGTCATGTGGATACTACCATAGCATGTTGTTAGCAGCAGTACATAGAAGAAGCAAACCCTCCCCCCAAAATGACCCCACAGCCCGGATCGTGAACAATTAGTTAGCACTGATGCTCTTCATAAGTCATCTGTTAGCACCAGCATCTTTGGCAAATGCCGGCACAATGCAGGACTACATGCACACAGTCTGTTACCACGACTGCCCTCAACACCATGTCAACGTCACCAAAAACTGCAATGGTGTCGTGCCAGGCTGTCAAGGAGTGACTCAGAATCAACGAATCTGTGTTCATATGCATCGGGGTCAGCACTTCGATGAATGGTTTGATGTCTCGTATCACATGTCTAGAAGGCCTGGTATCACTCCACCTCCACTCCTACCACAACTCTGCAGGAACTGTGTAAGAATATTTAAACTGCATGGGATGGATTATCACAGGACACTATCAGGAACCTCTACAACTCCATGCCGAGATTTCTGGCATGTTGCGTTAGCAAACATGGCAACCCAGTGCTGTATTGAGAGACAATACTTCTGTATGTGTAGCTCAATAAATATTGATCATATCAGTGTAAATGTATCATCATTTATTGTTCCTGGTAACCTTCATCTTCCTTCTCAGTAGCATGCCAAAACTTTCCATCTGGTTGCAAGTATTTTATTGTTAATAAGTTTAGGTATCACAAAGCAATTGTAGATGTTCAGGTGCGTTCAATGTTTATTATAATAAATGAACCACTTTCTACATATCGTTGCATTCTAGTGAAAAACATGCAACACCATTTTTGTTAAATTTTACTTTTGTGCATCACTGGAACCTGGCAGCAGGGCTTTACATTATGTGAAAACATCAAGATGAATGGATCAACCGAAACAGCCCAAAACTGCTTGGTAAAAAGTCTGGTTCCATTGATATTCAAATTGAATAAGGTTTTAATATATCGTAGCTGTCCAAAGAAAAACATGTATCTCCATTTTCATCGATTTTCACTTTCATTCATCATTTGAACACAGCAGCTGCTGTTTACACTGTGTGAACGTTTCATGAAGAATTGACCGATGGAACTTCTTGGAAACATGTCTGGTTCCATTGACTTCCATTCAAATTAAATCAGGATTAGCCCTCTCCTGTAAGGTTGGCATTTTGGAGATACTTGTTATTCTTTGGACAGCAACGATAAGAACACAAGAATTTAATATATAAACTTGAATAAGGTACTTGTCTTTCGTTGGGCATTGATGATATTTAGTAGTAAGTTCTTCCTTACAGACTCATATGACTGGCTGTACATTATAAACATAAGGCTTTGTCCTGCGTATATGGTTTAATCACAGCCTGAGTATCTAAGCAGGACTGAGCAGGTCAGAGAAAGTTGTTATCCACTGATGCAAGTGTGAGTTAACCATGTTTGTGTAACTGGACGAAGGGAGTCACTGACAAGCAGATGTAAGGACTGATTAAGTGATGCGTGAAGGAATTGACAAACAGATGTGCTGATCAACAAACAAAGCAACGTGAAAATGAAGGAAGTACCAAACTAACAATGTTGACATATGTATAAAGGAAAGAGTTGCTGACAGGCGGCTACAGACAGGTGGTCTAGCACTTGGCTGGCTTTTGAATATGCTGGGCTAGCTTTAGCTCGCTAAGTTTCCCAGACTCTGGAACTGCTATGTGTGGAACTGTTTTGTGGTTGGTTAGGGAATGCTAACAAAAGCACTACCCAAGATTAGACATGATATAGGTCCAGTGAATATTTAAGCAGTTATCTTTTAGCCTTACATCGATAGTATTAGTCTTACTCTGCCAGAGGTCGCTGGGTAAAAATCAATTGTATTACAGCTCAAATTATGGCTATTTAGTTTCATTTCTGACATATAAGCTCCCCCAAAAATTAAATCACAAACACATAAATGTGCGTTTAAGATTGTAGTAACTTGAGGTTCCTGCAGATGCTGTTGAACACAGATGGTGGGGCTGTAAGTGCATGTAGGGTGTGTGATGGGATTCATAGATTAGGAAGAGGTGGTACAGTGAACAGTTCCTTAGATATGTGGAAAATGGCTCCAAAGCAGATGTTAATGATTGGCTAAGAGGAGTGACTTCATTTAGTGTGCCAAAGACCATAGCATGAAGCAACTATGTTTGGTGTAGCTCAGCGGATAACACCGCTACCCACCGGAGAGCCACCACCACATGTGGGAGACTGGGGTTCGAATCCCAGTCTGGGTGACTATGCTGTGCTACACCAATAAGAGTCCGTGGGCAAGACTCCTAACATTACACTGGCCCACCTGTAATATGAATACCCTTGTAATTCGCTCTGGATAAGAGCGTCAGCTAAATGCTGTAAATGTAAATGTAAACTAGCTACATTTGCAGGTGTATGGAAGCGTACCATCATATGGGTGTACCAGCAATGGCTAAAAACCCATTTTACAGGAAACTCTCCTCGGAATTGTACCAGGTAAAGCATCCACCTAATCTGGCCCAACTGTGCAATGCCAAATTCCAATCACAGCTGTCATCCGTGCTCATGGAGGTCTTACACGCTATTAATTGACTCATTTTTCTGTCTGGTGAGCCTAAGTGGCTAAGTCATGAAAATACCTTGAAACCCAATATGGTGTCGGAAGACTTTACGGAGTCAAGTTCCAACCATAATCTGCCACTCTAGCTCCTGCTAATTAACGTCTTCAGAAGATGTTGCCTGGCTGGATCAGATGCATTAGCTAATAGGAAGGAATGAGAGCATGCTGGATGCTGATTACAGCTAAACTCTGAAGGGAAGAGGATCTCCAGGAGGAGGGTTGGGGACCACTGGAGTGGAGGATGGTGGACCAATTATATGTGACAACAGATGAGCCACAGTCTGTAATTGTGCTCTTATATAGTGGCCCTATAAGGTAGTTGTGGATGGTGAGTATATGTTATAGAAAGGAAACAGGCCTTGCAGCCCCAAACTTTCCATGTAATGAACTGACTGAATGACAACACATATTCGCTGTGCACAGAACCACAGCACCACCAATAAATTGGCCCCTGTTTTACAAACTTTCTGACGTCCAAGAGTAGAGAGGGAGGAAGGAAAAAAAAAAAACGACTGGCTGAATTTACTGATGCACGAGTAAAGGCAGGTACAACATCTTGAGGTAAAGAGGTGTGCATTTTTTCTTCTTCTTCTTTTTCTTTTCTTCTTCTCCCTTTTTCACATTGAGTGACTCAATTTCATGCTCCATTGCCATATCTGGGGCAATGCTGCATGAAATCATTTCAGTTCGGGGATTTCAAGGTAACTGAGTGTTTCAAAAACTCCCCAGATAAAGGCTTGTATTACTCTCGCCCAATCCTGCACATTATGCCTACACACACACACACACACACACATATATATGCACACACATATATAGCTTTAGTAGCTGTGCCAGACAAACACACCAGAAAGGAACCATAAACCCCCTTCTCTTTCTTAAAGGGGAATCCCATCAAGCTTTCAAAATTTCAGCATTAACGGATCTTTAAGATGTAAACAAAGTCGTCCAGAGAAGTTTGGTGGGAAATGCTCTGTTCTAGAGAAACATACTTTCTCTTATTGAAGTCTGAATTGTTCACTATGGTGGGGATAAGAACCAGACATCTACAAAGTCTCTAAAAGCACCTTCACAGTAATTTTATGAAATGGTAGTGCTCAAGTCTCGGGACCACAAACTAGCAATCTCATTATGGTTAAATGCCTGGACCTCATTTGGACCCAAGTGATGACTCCGACTGAGGTAACTGGAGGAAGGATTCAACAAAACCAGATGACACAGAATAAAACAGTACCTTTCCATATAAGGGGTTGACCACAAAAGCCTCCAGGCATTTAACCATACATTTATTATGTATTAATATATACAATGTATAATTTAAGAGGACCTATTATGCTTTTCCAGTTGTTTCCCTGCCTTTAGTGTGTGAGAGGTAGCATTTTGTAAATGTAAATGGCCCACAAAGAGAAGAAGCTCCGTCTCCCAGAAATCATTTTTTCCGGTTCCAGCCCTTTACTCTGTTACAAGGTGACATCATCTTGTAACGCAATACATATTACCCACATACTGGCAAGCTTGACTCACCCTCAGAGAGCTAATACAGTTTATACATCCCACTTTGAAACATCCTGTTCCAGTGTAGCTTGCTATGGTGAATCAGATCTACCAGCTTGTCTACCGGACTTTCAGGATCGGACTGATACAGCAGAGTGGTTTAGGACTGGAACTTGTAGCAGGTTGCCAATAAGAACACAGTGGACAAGCTGACCAGTCAGACAACATTGGTCTCAATATTAGGGGGCTTAAATACACAGACACTGTAACAGAGATGTTTGGAGATAGGGTGAGTACAGGTGTACAGTATTAGAAAGATGAGGTGTGGTGAAAACTGAAGCATGTAAATCTATTTTATTACACCCCCACCCAAAAAACAATTATCTAGTGATAGTGAATATACAGTTAACTACAAAAGAATTTAAATTTCATATATATATATATATATATATATATATATATATATATATATATATATATATATATATATATATATATATACACACACACAGTGGGGAGAACAAGTATTTGATACACTGCTGATTTTTCAGGTTTTCCCACTTGCAAAGCATGTAGAAGACTGTAATTTTTATCATAGGTACTCTTCAACTGTGAGTGATGGAATCTAAAACAAAAATCCAGAAAAATACATTGTATGATTTTTAAATAATTAATTTCCATTTTATTGTGGGAAATAAGTATTTGATCATCTATCAACCAGTAAGAATTTTGGCTCTCACAGACATGTTTACTTCTTCTTGTAAGAAGCCCTCCTGTTCTCCACTCATTACCTGTATTAACTGCACCTGTTTGAACTCGTTACCTGTATAAAAGACACCTGTCCACACACTCAATCATTTAGACTCCAGCATCTCCACAATGCCCAAGACCAGAGAGCTTTGTAAGGACATCAGGGATAAAATTGTAGACCTGCACAAGGCTGGGATGGGCTACAGGACAATAGGCAAGCAGCTTGGTGAGAAGGCAACAACTGTTTGGTGGCAATTATTAGAAAATGGAAAGAAATGCAAAATAACGGATAATCTCCCTCGGTCTGGGGCGCCATGCAAGATCTCACCTCGTGGAGCATCAATGATCTTGAGGAAGGTGAGGAATGAGCCCAGAATTACACGGCAGGACCTGGTCAATGACCTGAATAGAGCTGGGACCACAGTCTCAAAGAAAACAATCAGTAACACTCTCTACGCCGTCTAAAGGATTAAAATCCTGCAGTGCACGCAAGGTGCCCTTCCTCAAGCCAACGCATGTCAAAGCCCGTCTGAAGAAGTTGCAAATGACCATCTGAATGATCCAGAGGAGGAATGGGAGAAGGTCATGTGGTCTGATGGGACAAAAAATATAACTTTTTGGTTTAAACTCCACTCGTCATGTTTGGAGGAAGAGAATGATGAGTACAACCCCAAGAACACCATCCCAACCGTGAAGCATGGCGGTGGAAACATCATTCTTTGGGGATCTTTTCTGCAAAGGGGGACAGGACGACTGCACCGTATTGTGGGAAGGATAGATGGGGCCATGTATCGTGAGATTTTGGCCAACAACCTCCTTCCCTCAGTAAGAGCACTGAAGATGGGTCGTGGCTGGGTCTTCCAGCATGATAACGACCCAAAACACACAGCCAGGGCAACTAAAGAGTGGCTCCGTAGGAAACATCTTAAGGTCCTGGAGTGGCCTAGCCAGTCTCTAGACCTGAATCCAATAGAAAATCTTTTGAGGGAGCTTAAAGTCCGTGTGGCCCAGCGACAGCCACGAAAACCTGAAGGCTCTGGAGAAGATCTGTATGGAGGAGTGGGCCAAAATCCCTGCTGCAGTGTGTGCAAACCTTGTCAAGAACTACAGGAAACGTCTCATCTCTGTAATTGCAAACAAAGGTTTCTGTACCAAATATTACGTTTCTTTTTCTGGTGTATCAAATACTTATTTCCCACAATAAAATGGAAATTAATTATTTAAAAATCATACAATGTATTTTTCTGGATTTTTGTTTTAGATTCCATCACTCACAGTTGAAGAGTACCTATGATAAAAATTACAGTCTTCTACATGCTTTGCAAGAGGGAAAACCTGAAAAATCAGCAGTGTATCAAATACTTGTTCTCCCCACTGTATATATACAGGGGTTGGACAATGAAACTGAAACACCTGGTTTTAGACCACAATCATTTATTAGTATGGTGTAGGGCCTCATTTTGCAGCCAATACAGCGTCAGTTCGTCTTGGGAATGACATATACAAGTCCTGCACAGTGGTCAGAGGGATTTTAAGCCATTCTTCTTGCAGGATAGTGGCCAGGTCACTACGTGATGCTGGTAGAGGTTCGTCCTTCTTGGTGGTATGCCGACATTACCCTGGATACCGTGGCTCTTGATACATCACAAAGACTTGCTGTCTTGGTCACAGATGCGCCAGCAAGACGTGCACCAACAGTTTGTCTTCTTTTGAACTCTGGTATGTCACCCATAATGTTGTGTGCATTGCAGTATTTTGAGCAGAACTGTGCTCTTACCTGCTAACTGAACCTTCACACTCTGCTCTTACTGGTGCAATGTGCAATTAATGAAGATTGGCCACCAGGCTGGTCCAATTTAGCCATGAGACCTCCCACACTAAAATGACAGGTGTTTCAGTGTTATTGTCCAACCCCTGTAAATAATCATCTTAGTGTGGTCCTGCTCTAGACTTTGAGCAATCTTGGCTATGAAATGTTCATGAATATTGCCTGATGACCAAAACATAATTTTCATAAGATTTGTGGCCAAATTACGTTTTTAAAAGGCATTTCAAGTGGCAGGATACATGTGGGGCTTTGTAAGGAAAAACTGTTCACCCCCAAAATGTTTTTACATATTTATTTTGTACCATTCAATCAGCATCACATATAAAACCAGGGGTGTAGGTTTGGTCTCAACATTGATAGTGACACAACACAAACACACCAAAAAAAAAAAAAAAGTATTCTGACAAAATTACAGAGACAACTCTGTCCTCCAAAATGTCACGTGGGTGTCAAGACGAGAAGGCAGGATGTAAGCGCGAGGATTTAACAGAACAGAACAAAATCAAGAAAACTAGAATCACTGAACCAGCTTACAAAAACAACAGACATGAGGACAAAACACCAAGCAAGAACACAGGGGACTACAGGGAGTATAAGTGAACAAGGACTAACTAGCAGAGCTACAAACCAAGGACAGATGAGGGGACTGACAAGTGGGTGGTGGCAGGAGGAGGAGCCAAAAACCAAAACAAACAGAAGCACATGGAACAGGACAACAAAAGGCACATGGAAGAGACAAGAAACAACCAGAGAAAACAGACAAACAAAGGCAAGGCAAGGCAGGATGTGACACAATATGGATAGGGACGTATCACTACTGTCCATATGCCAACCTACACACATGTATAAACCCAGAAGATGTGCAAGGATAGTCAAAAATGGCTATGTGATGTGGTAAGGTGAGGCCTACCCCATCACCAGCACATACCAGCCCCTATACAGTAGTTACCTGTGTCTTCCTGTTAAAGAGGATTGGCAAAAGGGGGACAGCAGGGAGACCCACTTACCTTATCCTTATCGGGAAGAGCGGGGGGTCAATTCATCATTTAAAATCCTGTGGGAGAAAAGGGAATAATTAACTTGTAAGCTGATGGGCCCAGACAATGGTATACTAGCAATGATTTGTTGTAACCTAGTTTGTTTGTATTGAGCGCTGATATTCGTTTTGTGTATGTTACTGCAGTATTGTAACCCCTTAGTAGGGAATGGGATCTCCAAGGGCGGGGCTTCGGGTTTAAGACCTGCGGGCTCCCCATGACACTAGACGCTGGTAGTGTGGGAAGTTATAAAGGACATTGGGATACAGCCTTGCGGCTGCTTCCCATGCTATAGCTAAGCCTGATGCTTAGTACGCAGTGTAAATACTTTATTTCCCGTTTATGTTTTGTTTTGTTCAGTGTTTGTTTCTTGTACTACGTCGTGTCAATAAACTACGTATTCGTGCACTCCAGTTTTAGTCCTGTCCATCCATATTGGTCTACCCACCCTAACAGACCTTACCAGCCAGCCTCACGTAAACCCTAAAACCCTCTTCACGGGGTTTAACATCCTCACAGGCTACATGTGAGACAGTGTAGACATTGTGACTACTGGTTCCTGTCTGAGTCAGTAAGTTTCAGTACACTGAACCGTCTCATTTCAAATCACTCTGAATGACATCTCAGCAACAGAATCAGAATCAGAAATCATATAGAGTCAATGAAATTCACCTTTATGAAGGACATCTCTAAGGAATGTTAGCATAATGTTGGTAACTGATTGATTTGGCACTGTATGAGCACAGCGGCCATCTTTCATAATTTCATAACGCCCAGCAACGTCTCACAAACAAACAGGAATTATTTATCAAAGTCACGAGGAAGCAGAGCGACAATAGTGCCTGCGGAATGTGTTTTCTTTCTTTTTTTCCCGTGTCAGTGGGTGTGTGCATGCGTGCGTACTTTAGCAGATGTCCCATTCCTAAAATAGCGGGTTATAAATCCAATCAGCGCTCGTGCACATCAGAGGAGGTAAATGGTCTTGAGCAGGTGCGCTGGGAAGCGTTTACTCTCTAAGTGCCTTTAAGTCATCCTAGTGTGGCAGCAGAGAGGAGTTTCTGAAAGCACGCCGGGCAAACTGTGCCGCGTTTCAGAGGCTGCAGACTCCGAGCTCAGCTCAGAGCCTCCGACGCTGAAGATGACAAGTGTGTCATAAAGCGAGCAAGCTGAAAATACAAGGCGCATTACACGGCCCTAACGAGGGATCTGACCAAACTCCGCGGCGTACTCCATCATGTTCTCCGTTCACTGCTTTCCACCCCTGATGTTTTCTGCCTCAGCTGAGAAATATATACAGTATAACTCATTAGAAACTCTTGTGGGGGTGCAGAGGGGAAAAAAAATTAAGCCACATAAATCTCTGCCCTTGTTAAGTTGCTTAAAGAAGTGGTAAAGTGGTCCTTGGTTTTTATAGCCCTAGTCCAAATGAGCACCACATCTCTGGGAATGTTTCAGTTTTTAAAAACACATTCAAGGCCGGGAGGCACATTCAGGGTGCTGGAAGGCAAAATATTCCCCAAGAAAAGCCCAGAGTTACTGCTGTTTTGCTAGCATTATACACACTCATTATCTAAAATATCGTGGCACCCAGAAGGAATCAGCCGATAGCGTTGTAACTTGGTGGGTAGGTTTGACATCATGAGACATGTGAACGATTCAAGTCTCACGCTCAGCAACACATGACGTAAGCAAGGATGGGTCTTATCGCTGTACCTGACTGACCCAACACTCACGATTACAAACACCCAGTGAACAGTGATGCCCTACATGTGTCATCCTGTTTGTGCCAGTCGCATTGGCAGAGGGCTGCGGGATTACAAGCACCCAGACCATTACGACAACTACCCTGTACACCACGTCCACACCTGAGTGAGTCATGGAGTGACCCAGAATGGCCGTGACGAGTCCTGCTTTTGTCTTGGTGGAGACAACTCGTATGTGGAGGCACCATGGTCAGTAACAAGATGAACGGTTTGTTGTTCAGAAGACCCGGTATCACTTCACCTCCACCCCTACCGCACACTCTGCAGGAACTGTGTGAGAATATTCAAGCTGCATGGGATGGATTATCACAGGACACCATTAGGAACTTCTACAACTCCATGCTGCTGAGACATTACTGCTGTATGTGAAATGAATATTGCCCATATCTGTCTAGATTTATCATCATTTATTGTTCTTGGTGACCTTTATCCTCCTACCCAGTGGCATTGCAATCAGACAGTTCCTTCTGGGTGCAGCACTTTTGTAGCTGATAAGTGTACATATCAAAAAGCAATTTGAGACTTTAGGGTGTTTTCAGTGTTCTGGAGTCAAAATGGTTATACACATTGTAAACATCACCGCCACTGTAAACAAGCACTCAAAGTAATCACCAGTAAGTATGTTTATAATGCGTCACGTCACATCAAACCACTCTGAATGTCCTTTTAATGACTGAACGAAAAGCTAATATTGAAGAATCACTACCAACATCAAAAATAATAATAATAATAATAATAATAATAATAATAATAATAATTAAATTGAGAAAATACAGCTTCAGCCGTCCAAAAAAAATAATACTTGCATGGCCAAGGTTAACAAAACTGGATATGCTGGCAAATGTTAAGTCTCTGTGGTTGTAAAACTCATGCAGCAGCTAGAGCACCTGTCACACCCTGCCCTGTCCTGTTCATGTTCGTCTGTCTTATCTGGCTTTCTGTTTCTGTCTTGTCATGTCCATGTGCTGTCTGTCACTCTGTTCCATGTGCTTCTGTTTGTTTTGGTCTTTTGCTCCTCCTGTCTCCATCCTCTGGTCAGGCCCCTCACCTGTTTCTGGCTCCGTCCCTTTTACAGGTGTATCTCGTTAGCCCTTGTTGTTTTATACTCCATGTTGTCCCCTTTGTTCTTGTTTGGCGTTTATTCCCCTGCTGGTGGCTTGTTTTCATGCCCGTTGTTTTGTCTCCTTGTCTGTAGGTTTTGCATTCCTTCCGTCTGTTGTCTCCCTCCTGGTCATTTGTCCTCATGTTAGTTATTTTTGTAAGTTGGTTTAATGTTTCCTAGCTTTTTGCTTCTTTAGAGTTGTTTGGTTTAGTTTCTTCTAGTTTGTTTTGTTATTAAAACTTGCCTTTGCATCCCGTCTCCACGTTCTGTCCGTGTGTAACGGCACCTAATGTTAACTTGGTCGTCGGTTCCTGTTCCACCTTAACTAGTCCAGCAGTTAGGTAACAAGCGCCTTGAATTTTTTTCAGTTCACCTTAAATGGTGTAGCAGTTTAACACCGGTGCCACATCAGGGATGAGGAACCACCTCCTTATGACTTTGAACACTGTGTCCATTCACTGTCCACTCAACTGGACACTGTTGGCTGGATAGTTTTGTTTGATGGACGATTCTCAGTCCAGCAGTGACACTAAGGTGTCCAGCAGCACTGCTGTCTCTGATCCACTCACACCAGCACCACACACACAGTAACACTACCATCCACCACCCACGTGATATGTGCTGATATGACCATTGAAGAACAGGATAAAGGACTATAGTCTGTGATTACTGAACTACAAAGTGCAACTATATGAAATATAGAGTGTAGATATTGTACCTAGTGAAGTTGCCAGTAGGTGTATATACATAAACAAATAAATACACAGTATATTAAAATAAAAAGTAAGTATATTGACAGGGCCTGAAATTCAGCCCACCAAAATGCCCCCAATGAACCGCAGCTAAGTTAACTAACTAACTTAATTGCAGTGCCAGTTGTGATTCACCAGTGAAAATCAATTTAGTCCAAAAGGTCAGTAGCCTTGAAACACCAAGCCGATGAAGAACTAACGCTAGCCAAGGCCAACTGCCTTTGGTCATATTCCGTCTTCTGTGAAAAGTTGTAATTGAACACACAGCCAAGGCTACACCTGACAGCCAGCAAGCACATATTTCACACCTTCTAAGTTTAAAAGTGCACATTCGGGACCCGTTTTTATTTATGAACTAATCTGTTATTGTTAATAGCTTTATATTGATTTTAGCTCAATGATGAGGTCAATTGAAGAAGCAGTGCAGTAGAACTGGGAATACTGGAGGTCAGGCAGTTGTTAACAAAACTAGCTGTTCTTAGCCCATATCAAAAGGAGCTTGGTGTAGCTGTAAGTACTCCTGGATCTGTATCAATGCCCAACAACACCAACAAACTAAGATTCGTCTTCTAGTTTTGTGCTCCTCAAAATCCAAGATTTCCAGTCTCCCGCTAACTTTTCTTAGAACATGTACGGTGATGGAAGGCAGTTATGTCGGAATATAGTCCCAAGGCCCTTAAACCTGGATTACAAGAAGTGACTCACTGTTGGCATTGCAATTTAGCCCAAGACACAGCTGATGGTATGTTATAAGAATATGAAAGCATAACAGGGGGCTTGCTAGTTTTCTCATTAGGCCTGAAGGACCACAACTAGAGCACTAATGAAGGGATAGACGCTCCAGTCTGAGAGGTATATAGGAAACCTCATAAAACAACAGTGACTTCTATGCATACCAAACAGCCACTTTATTTGAAAGCCCTAGCTTTCCTTCATCCTATTAAAGCAGCATTATGGGAGATTTGGTATCCGTTGTTCGTGGTGTCCCCCTACTGTTGTGGAGTGTCATTCACTTTTACATCACTGTTGTAAGTACGAATCATGCTCAGTAGGTCATGCCATGGCATACAAAATCACTTCCTATATTCTCTCCCTTTTAAGCCAGGGTACCATCAAAATCATTTTAAACTGGTGCTTTAGGGCTACGTTGTTATGCAGTGTTGGTTTGTGTTAAGTCCAGTCTTTGGTCATCTCAAGGCTAGACTACTGCAACTCGCTTCTGGCTGGTCTTCCTCTTCGGGCCATCAGGCCCCTGCAACTGATCCAGAACGCTGCAGCTCAACTCGTCCAAAGTTCACCCACGTCACTCCACTGCTGCGCTCCTTTCACTGGCTTCCTGTTGCTGCCCGCATCAGATTTAAAACTCTGATGCTGGCCTACAAAGCCAAGAATGGACCAACGCCTCCCTACCTTATGGCAATGGTGAAGAGTCTGTTTGGGCAGTGTCTGAGCTCATGGTGAGTTTTAGGCTCTAACCTTCCTGTACTAGCTGGAATATTATCCAATGGAACACTGAGCACGGTTGTAAGTCGCTCTGGATAGAAGCGTCTGCTAAATGCCTTAAATGTAAAAGTAAGTATTCTCTGGCCCTTTATCTGTGGTCAGTGTCAGGCTCCTGGATGTTTTGGGGTTGACCACCGAGCCTTCTGTTGCAGCTAAGAGAATTTTGGGTCATTTCTGTTCATTCATCATGAAATCTTGATACCATGTAGAGGGCAGCTGTCCAAAAAAATATCATCCTTAAAGAAAATACCTTTCATCACCGTACATTTTCTATGGAAAAAAATAAGAAATAAAAATTCGAATAAAAAATAAATAAATAGATAAATACATAAAAAAAATAAAATAATAATAATAATAATAATAATAAAAAAAAGATACATTTATTAATTATAAATAAAAATAATAAATACATACATACATACATAAATTAGTTAATTAATTAAAGGGGGGGGGGGTTGGGGGTGGGGGGGATGAGATACAGGGTTTGGTCCCACAATGTCCATGTGCTTCTGTTTATTTTGGTCCTGTGCTCCTCCTGTCTCCGCCCTCTAGTCTGGTCTCAGTTCTAGTATATTGTGTTATACCCGATGTCGTGCCCTTTGTTCTTGTTGGGTGTTTTGTCTCCCGGCCGGTCCTTTGCCTCTTTGTTGTTTGAGTGAATACCCCTGTAAGTTTCTCCTTGTCTGTTGATGTGTAGCCCTGTTCCCTTGTGTAGTCTCTTTGGTTTTGTTTTATTTCTGATTCATTAAATGACTTGCATTTGCATCCTGGCCCCCCGTCCTGTGTAACATTATGCAACTAATTTATCCTCCATTTTAAGAAGATGCTCCCTGTCTTCTTTTAAATTGAATGGTTATTTTTCTTTTGCTATCTGCTCACACATGTATAATTGCCAGTGAATTGCCATTAGCCCTAGTAAGTCTTCTTTAGGATGAGTTATTAACTCACTCTAGGCTGGAAGACACCCTGAAGATGCAGACAGAAAACTGACTTTTGGTATTTGTCCACAGTTTATTGCCTATATTATTGATTACACTGAATACCGATTTCAGATCTACTTATCGAAAGTGTTCCCTTGGGTACCTGTTTTACTGATCCCAAAGACAACACAAAGTATAGTTGTTAATATGAGTATTCATAATTTAAGTTAAATGTAATTATAATTTAAAAATTTAAACAATTGCTCATCTTTCATACTCATGCATCCAGTCAAAATGAATAAATGTCTGCCTTAGATTAGGACTCAAGTACGGAATTCCTTTTTTTTTCTTTTTTGGCTCCTCAATATATTAACAAAGTCAGACCGCATGGTTAGATCCTCACATTGACTGTATTTGTGGCATAAAAATCCTGGTGGCTGTTAACGCTGTTCTCGAAACATTACATGTTGCCCACGCCCTCTACTAAAAGATATCTGTGAGCTTAAGCCATCGTGCCACATCTGCTGTTGTTTGTAATGACACGTTTGATGCTCCACTTTGAGCCCTGAGCTTTGTCACATGTGCAGTATTGTCTGTAGGCTAATTCTTCAGTCTGCTGACAGCATATTTTCCCAGTGACAACCGTATGTAATATTTAGAAGGGCACTTTCTACAATGCCCTTCAACTCTTCCTGCAGTTTTAATGCAGCCTTAATGGGAGAAAAGTCTTTAAACGGGCTTCTGATGGAGCCAGACATTTTAATGTTCAGCTGGATAACGGCAATTTCCACATTTAGCCACGGCGGACTTTATGGCATTTTTAATAAGGCATGGGCTGAGCATTAATTGTTTAGCATGCACAGGGGTTCATTAAGGGCTTTATTTGATACACTGAGGTCATTATATATGCTCCAGCGTCCCTTAGTCAGAAATGTGCATCTTCACGTTCACCTGTTCAGGGGCTGTTTGTGTGTCTGTGTGTGCACTGAAAACAAAAGCTCAGCTTCTTGAAAAATAACACGTACTGCAATTTTCAGGCACTATAAACCTGCATTCATTTTCATAAACATGCCAGCAAGCTTAATTAGATAATCACATTATCATTGCAACGTCATTTGTAATGTTTGATTATATTTGCATTGTCTAAATTTACCAGCCTATTGGGGGAAAAGCAAGGTATGAAGTACTGGGTGTCAGGGGCCGTGTGCAAAAATACACCGTGGTATTCAGGAGCTCCCATGTTGGCTGGCTTCCTCAGTGTTGGCGGGGTGCTAACTTTCTCACCATAGTGGCACTGATTGGTTTAACAATTCTTCTTCTGGTAATTGCTTTTCCACACATTAATTGAGATCTTACACGTCTCCTCTTTTTTCTTCAGTTTGAAAAATGGCTAATAAGTTCACTCATTCCACCAAACTTTTGGAAAATGAGTTGGGCAAGTTTTTAGTTTTGCAAATATGCCATTGCAGGTGGTAAGGTTTTTTGGAGCATGGGGCTAAGCTATGAAGGAGATGCAGCTAAACAATGTGCCCCCCAACATTTCACACCATATATAATTTATTTGTATTATATTCTTTTTTAAATATATTATTGAACCAAAAGCAGAAACCAAAAAACAAGCAAAGATCAAAAACCAAAGCAAACCAGAAACAGGAAAAAGTACTCAGAAAGCAAATGAGCTTGACAGTAAGGTGCAAGAAAGAGGAAGAGGATCGGGAGGGCAGTTCATGATTGGTGGAGCCAATGTCAGCATGTGCTCATGACATCATGTCTAGGTGCATGTTGGGAAATGTAGTGCATGAAGTTGACAGGTGCAGGAGGATAGTCTGGAAGTGTGACATTCTTCTACTACTACTTCTTCTTCTTGGTGGAAATATTTTTGTTCACTAACCAGTCTGACAGTTTTCAAGATATCCAGATATGTTCGGTCTGTTTGGGCATGGTGTGCTTGTATACAGTTTTTGATCCAACTTAATACTTAATATTCTTAATACACTTAATGATTTTTCTAATATGAATGAATGGGGTGGAAAAGTTCACACCTGTTTGCTACACTTCACATACAAAATCTCAGGACAGACCCCCAAACACAAATTCAACATTGGTCTGACCTGCACTTGTCTGCTTGTCTCTTATTATCTAACCCTATTGTTTCCTTCAACCTACAGCTGCATGTACAAACTGCATGTACTCATTCAAGGCAGATCCCAATTTATCAGCCATACTGACCCACTCTCCTCTATGTGTTGTTTATTCATCCATCATTAGTGACCACTGCCTGGTAATAAGTGGGAACCATTTATGTTGGCCAACCTTCAGGATTTTTTTTTGTTTACATTGTTGTTAATGAATGAGCCAAAGCAAGTGTTCCAAATCACTTGAATCACTTTAATAACGTGACAATTTACATAAAAATGATGTGCAGATTTGAATGAAGTCAATTCACTGCATTGTTTTTTTTTTCATTTTAGAGAGCAGAAATATAAGCTGAATCTGACTCTGGTTGTATATGTACCCCTACGGCATAGAGGTGGAAGAGTCAGAACAGAGGGCTTTTGGCAGTGAGGGAAGAGGGGCGGCTGATTCCATATGCCATGTGTAGGTTGCCATTTCCATACCATGTTGAAGTGGATTCGGTCCGGGTGCCCCGCTATAACCTTACGTGTGCGCGCCTTTGACTCATGAGGTGAAAGTGATCTTGACAGTCTCCCATGGGAATTGTATAACGGAGTAGAAAAAAGAAAAGCCTAAACAAACTAGTTACTAAAGTTACTAAAACTAAAACATAAATGGACAAATGGATAAATACACAGAGCCCTGTGTGAGATACGTCAAGCTGACTTTAATGGCTGAATTGAGGATTGAAAATGAGTGAAGGAAAAAGTGTGCTCTTGCTTTATCCATTGGCAAAACCAGAGAAAAACAAGGTGATGTGAGATACAGACTCGGGTCACATTATGAACACCAGCTAATAGCCAGAATAACCAGTGGGTGCATCCCAGACAGCAGTTCAGGTCCTCATTGACTCAGTAAGGTCCTGGTGGGTTGTCACAGGTATCTGAAGACATGCTGACTGCAATGCATCCCATAGCTGGTGGAGGGTACGTGAGGGAGAATCCACAGAGCAAACACGAAGATCGAGGTGGACCCTCGTCTGGGGAATAACGGGGCCAGAGTCATGCTTCGAAATCTTATGCTCACAATATTGGGCATTTCTTGCCATGTGACATATCAAATTGTCTTGCTGGAAGATTCCATCCGGCCCAGGGAGGACAATCAGCATGCAAGGGTGTATGTGATCTGCGAGGATGGATTCATACCCAAATCTTCTAAAAGTGTCTTCCACATGGAAGGGTGCGCCTGGAGAATGCCACTAAAACATGACTTCCTTCATGAACTGCATACTGCATCAGTCATAAGTAGAAAGGTCATAATAATGTGACTCGACTGTGTATGTGATGTGCTTTTATACAAAAGCTACATATGTTGTTTCTGAAAGCTGAAAAAAAAAAAAAATCATTCAGCATTACTTCACTCAGCCACTGAGGGATTTTTCAAAACCCAACCATGGGCTCTCACTACAGTTCCCAGAATGCATTATACAAATACTTGATTGACCTCACCATATAACAGTTGCCCCCTAGGTATTAGTGGGTGTGTCCTGGCCAGTGAGCACTAGGATAGGCTTCAGCCCCGCCTCAGGACCCATAGGGATAAAGCGGTTTAAAAGAAGAGTGAGTGAAGAGTGGAGACTATTTTGCCTTACACCACCCTACATCAGGGGTGCTCAGTCCTGGTCTTGGGGATCTACCACCCTTGAGAGTTCAGTTCTCACATGGCTGGCACATGTAGTCAGAAATCCTTGAAGGCTGTGATCACCTGGATCAGTTGTGTTAGATTAGGGTTGGAGCTAAACTCTCCAGGGCCAAGATTGATCACACCTGTCTTACATGTATTCTTCCATGAATAGATTAAAATGAATAGATTAAAATACATTTTAAGCCAAAGCGTGCGTATGTCAGACACTAGGCAGAGTATATTTAACCACTTGATGTAACGTCTTTCTGTGAGGACGCTTTTAGAGCCATTAAACTCTTTAGACATATGGTTCCTATCACCATCACTTGGCAGGTTTCTCAAGAACGGATCATTTCACACCAAAGCACTCTCAGTGGCTTTGTTTACATCTCAACCATTTAATTATGTAGATTTTTTTAAAAGAATATCTCATTATAGAGACATGTTTTCTCAGAGGACATGTTGAGATTAGGATCAAATGCTCAGGGTATCAAATGAGGGATGTTGCTATTGTTTCTACTGCTTTGCCAGGAGATAGAAGCCTCGTCTTTAACAGGTTCAGCCCTGGCGCAGACTAGAATGTAGTGGCTAAGCATCAACAAACCTGCATGATTAATAGAAACCCAATAAGGAGAAGTGCACTGGGGAAAACAGTGAATACCTGAATATATAAAGAACTATATTAATGGAGCACCTTATTAGACACTGTCTAATTATATTTTATTCATTTTACGATAGGGACCGCTGCAGCACTATGAGTAAGCGTGTTTTGAACAGATGTAGTGATAGGCCCATTTTTCATTTTGGCCAGAATGTCCATTTTTATGATTAGGTGAAATTTAGGCCTAGAAAATGGTGCTAAAATGCCAGGCTGAAGGGACATAGACTAATCATCATAAGAATAGTTGCACCCAGAAGGAAGTGTGGGATTGCACAGCTATAGGGAAGGAAGATAAAAGTTATCAGGAAGAATAAATTATGATAAATTGATGATATTTGATGATATAATTGATATTTATTAAGCTACATATTGTAACGCACTCAATAGTTGGGTGAAGGTTCCCAGGGAGGGAGATGCAACAGGGGGTTAGCTGTTTCCCCCGACCTCTATAAAGAAATCCAGGCGAGACACAGCCGTTTGGAGTACTGGAGCATTTATTGGGCAGAGGAGAACAAACCTCATGGTTACAATCCCAGACAACACTGCAGCAGAACATACAGGTTACAAAAACCAGTGTAACCATTCCGTGTGCCATACTTATATAACCGTTAGCCTTGTTCTCCCTCTCTCGCTCACGACGTACAGCGCACATGCGCTCAGTGACGGCACTTAAAGTGACCGTTACAATATACAGAAGTAGAGTCTCTTAGTTGCTAACTCAACATGCCAGATGTATGGCCTGGAGCTGTAGAGGTTCCTAATGGTGTACAGTGGTGATCTATCCCATGCAGCTTGATGTGGCTTAGCAGTTAACACCACTACCCACCAGAGAGCTACTACCCCATGTGGGAGACAGGGGTTCGAATCCCAGTCCAGGTAGCAAATGCTGAGCTACACCAATAAGAGTCCTTGGGTAAGACTCCTAACACTGTACTGACCTACCTGTAAAATGGATAAGCTTGTAAGTCGCTCTGGAAAAGAGCCTCAGCTAAATGTAAAGATTTTGAGGTGGAGGTGGAGGGACACTAGACGTGTGATGCATTACAACAACAAACCATTCATCTTGGCACTGATCATGGTGCCTCCACGCATGGACTCGTCTCCAAAGACAAAAGCAAGACTCGTTAATAAAGATGACCCGCTGAGTCTGGCACCGCTCCAGGCTTTGGCGACGTTGATGTGGTGTTACTGGCAGCCATTGTAACAGTCTGCATACATGTAGTTCTGTGTCTTGCAGCCGTCTGCAATGGTGCTGGCACAAACAGGATGAGTCACGAAGGGCATCACTGCTCGCTGAATGGCTGTTGCATCAGCAATAAGGCCCATCCTTGCTTATGTCACATGCAAAGATCAAGTGGTGCAAGTCTACATCTACGGTATTTAGCTGACACTCTTATCCAGAGCGACTTACAAGGTTAATCATATTACAGGTGGGCCAATGTAGTGTTAGGAGTCTTGCCCAGGGACTCTTATTGGTGTAGCACAGCATAGTCACCCAGAACGGGAATCGAACCCCAGTCTCCCACATGGGACGGCAGCTTCCTGGTGAGTAGTGGTGTTATCCATTGTGCCATACCAACCACCACAAGTCCTAAATGCTCCTCCAGCAAACGTAGAAGTTTTACTTCTTTAGTTCCTCCACTTGTAAACACTTCCTCAGAAGAATAGATGCTCTGACTGAAGAAAGAGGACAAACTCCATACTAATTTTCCGAAGGCATGCTGGATGAGCAGGTGTCTATGAACTTCAGGATATCTTATTAACTATAAAAATATGTGTGCGTTTGTATGTGATGTGCATATTGTTTTATTTCTATTCAGGTTCAGAATGATAAGAAAGCATACAAATTGTGCTTCTGTGTGGGCGTACTGATAATCCTCATCAGGAAAAAATGCCTTTTCTTTGAAACGTAAAAGAGCCAGAGGATTTCCTTTCAGCGGCCTAGCCCAGAGCTGCGTTTAAGTGTAGGCATAGCCGTATTATGCATTGATGCATGTTTCAGTGGAATTGCCCCATAAAGATTAGAAGAGTGTGCGTCTATGTGGGTTTGTTTGTCTGTATGCTGTGTAAATTTGGGGGGAGGTGGGGCAGGAGCATAAAACTCTTTACACTGCAGGACCTTGTTCTTATTTCCTTGTTTCAAGCAAAACCATAAAGAAGTCGTAGGGAGCCGTGTGAAGTCAGGGCCTCGCAGGCTGGTGTGTGGGTTAACTCCAGCTATTGAACCCGGCCTGAGCGGTTCGCAAAACATGAAACAGAATGCATGGTTTTAGCCGCAAGGCTGCGGCGAGTCCACCGCTCATTATTTGTTTACCACGGTTCCTCGGCGGACAGGTTGAGATTACGATCAAATGCACTGCTAAAGGTGTGAACTGAGGCACATTGCCATTGTTTCTCGAGCTTTAACATGAAGTAGCAGCCTGCTACGTTTTTGATTGACTTCAGCAACAACCCCATTGGAAAAAAATAGCTTACAGACACTATTTGCTCCCATTCTTAATCCAAAGGGTTTAATATAATGCTGCGCCAGCTGCAACTCTTCTGGGAAGGCTTTCCACAAGTTGTAGGATTGGTTTATGGAAAATTCTTGACCATCCTTCCAGAAGCGCATTTGTGACGTCAGACTCTGATGTTGGACGAGAAGGCCTGGCTCGCAGTCTCCACTCCAAGTCATCCCAAAGGTGTTCTATCGGGTTGAGGAGGTCAGGACTCTGTGCAGGTCAGTCAGGTTACTTCACACCAAACTCGCTCATCCATGTCTTTACGGATCTTGCTTTGTGCACAGTCACGATGGAACAGGAAGGAGCCATTCGCAAATTGTTCCCACAAAATTGGGAGCATGATAGTCCTAAATCTTGTGGTCTGCTGAAGCATTAAGAGTTCCTTTTACTGGAACTAAGTCGCAAACAACAACAAACCCCCCCACTCCCCCCACCATAATCCCCCCTCCACCAAACTTTACACTCACGTCAATGCAGTCAGACAAGTACCGTTCTCCTGGCAGCAACCAAACCCAGACTGGTCCATCGGATTGCCAGACAAAGAAGTGGGATTCGGGGGTCTCTACTGCTCTAGAGTCATTTTATGTGGTCTACCCCTTTTACTTTGTGGCTGAGTTGCTGTCGTTCACTATTGCTTCCAAATCCCACTGACAGTTTACTGTGGAATATTTAGCAGTAAAGAAAAAAAATAATGACTAGACCTGTTGCACAGGTGGCATTCTATCACTGTACCACTCTGGAATTCTCTGAGCTCCTGAGAGAGACCCATTCTTTGCAGTCATGCAAACACTTTGTTCCCTACACCATGGGAACTTCTTTCTAGGAAAAGAAAAAAAAAATGCTTTTATATTCAAGTCAATATAAAAAAATATATATGTTAGGTCTCCTTTGTTGGTGAAATATCTGTATAATGTATATACAGGGGTTGGACAATGAAACTGAAACACCTGGTTTTAGACCACAATCATTTATTAGTATGGTGTAGGGCCTCCTTTTGCAGCCAATACAGCGTCAGTTGGTCTTGGGAATGACATATACAAGTCCTGCACAGTGTCACAGGGTGGTCAGCCAGGATTTTTAAGCCATAGTTCCAGGTCACTAGGATAGTGGTGGAGGTTCGTCCTTCTTGGTGGTATGCTGACATTACCCTGGATACCGTGGCTCTTGATACATCACAAAGACTTGCTGTCTTGGTCACAGATGCGCCAGCAAGACGTGCACCAACAATCTGTCCTCTTTTGAACTCTGGTATGTCACCCATAATGTTGTGTGCATTGCAGTATTTTGAGCAGAACTGTGCTCTTACCTGCTAACTGAACCTTCACACTCTGCTCTTACTGGTGCAATGTGCAATTAATGAAGATTGGCCACCAGGCTGGTCCAATTTAGCCATGAGACCTCCCACACTAAAATGACAGGCATTTCAGTTTCATTGTCCAACCCCTGTATATACATATGTGTATGTATAAAGGCACCTGCTATTTTAGGATTGATAAAATTAATTAAAAACAAAAGCTATATGGTGGATTATTTTTACAAACCATTTCATTTCATTTGCCATCCCCATTTTATTATTGTTAGCTGGAGGATGTGTATGCGTGTTGGTGTCTGCCATCATGTAGAGCTGTGTGGATAGCGGTGACCTGGCTGCCCTCGCAGCCATTCACATGGTGCTGGGCAGTGGTTTCTCATAAAGCCTCATGTTTGCTATGGCTCCTTCTGCACAGATGCCACATTCCCCCTCATCTTGAGTGCAATATTGAAGTACTCCTTGGCAGGTGGTGAAGAAGGCAACACAGGAAACATAGCTCTTCAGGTGAATATTCTTTCATCCAACACAGTGGCAGGAGAGAAACCGCCGCTCGGTGCTTCCTAGAGGGCTGGGATAGTGGGGCAAGTCACCTCTTACCATACACCATGTCTGTACATGGTGACCAACAAACAGACCACCCTAACTGGTGTGGTGGGTTTACACTCTTATGGACTTCCAGACATGAATGGCTGTGGCATTGCTAGGTATCGAACGCTGTAAGTTTAATAAGGCAAATGCTCAGAAAGTCTTGCCGCTCAGGAGCGCCGGACTTGCACTATGCTGTTATTGCTATTGATAAACTTAAACTTTGTGAATTCTAAGAATGGAATTTATCGCTGCAACCCGCAGAGTTGCCAGAATTATTGACGGAGAGTCAGAAACGCAGGCCTGTTTTAACCGCACGCAGCAGGACCGGCCAGGCATCTGCTCTCTCAGATGATTTCGCAAGGTCCAAGCTTCAGTTCAAATTTGACCTGACATGCAAAAGCAAATATCATCCGCTCGAGTGGTCATGGCAGACAAGCAATTACGGCCCTGTCGACAGAAAGGGATGCCAGGTCCTCTCCTCCGCGTGCGCACACACACAGGAAACGCTTCGTACACACGCTCAAGGTCTTAGGAGTCAGTGGTCCTTTTCGACAAGGACCGAAGGTGAACATCCCCAGCAAACAACAGCCCGAAAACCACTGCACCTAAAACAACAAGAAGATTAAAACCAGCCCGAGCATGAAAGCTAACCTGATGAGGGGGAAATTAAAAGAGCCATTTCAGAGTAAATGGGACAATAAATACGTCTCTGGCCTGCACACTACAGCGTGAGGGCAGGGAGAAAGTAAACAGCCATGTGGGAAAGGAGGAGAGCGCAAAGGTGTGCAGGAAAAAACGGTAAAATAGTAGGTAGCCTACAGTATATCCACACTGCCCAAACAAGGACCTACAAAACGGCAACTTCACAGGAGAGGACAACAACTTGGAACAAATAGCTTACAAACACTATTTGCTCCCATTCTTAATCCATAGGGTTTAATATAATGCTGGACCAGCTTCAACTCTTCTGGGAAGGCTTTCCACAAGGTGTAGGATTGGTTTATGGGAAATTCTTGACCATCCGTCCAGAAACGCATTTGTGACGTCAGACTCAAAGTCTGAGTCTCCGCTCCAAGTCATCCTAAAAGGTGTTCCATCGGGTTGAGGAAGTCAGTCAGGTCAGTCAGGTTATTCCACACCGAAATAACAAAAATAGTAGGTAGACTACAGTATATCCACACTGCCCAAAACAAGAATCTACAAAACGGCAACTTCACAGGAGAGGGCAACAACCTTCATTTAATTTTATTAGTTATTTGCAAAACATGTCAGGACATTTATGCATTGAAATGCTTGTGCTGAGGCTCAGGTTGATACTCTACAGCAGGACAACATTAAATACATGCTAAGCACATTAAAATAGAGATATAAAAGAGATTATTAAAATATTAAAAATACAAAATATACAAAGACACAAGGAGTCAGTAGAAATTCTCTAATATGTACATTTTAATGTAAGTCAATGGATCCTTTTTTTTGCTTTTTACCAAGCAATTATGGGCCATTCTGTTGGTCCATTCATCATGAAATGCTAACACACTGTGAACGGCAGCTCAGGTGTTCAAATGCTTAAAAGTAAAAAAAAAAATCGACAATCAGGTTTTTATTGGACAGTGCTCATATTAGTTAGGCTTATTACTTTACAATTGTCACAATAGCAATATAAATGTATACTGTAATGAGACACAAGTAATGTAATTCCAAGTGTTCTTTAGCACCCCATGACCCAGAAAGATATGCGGTTTAGTAGATATGGCTGAGGTTCTAATCATAAATTGCCCCTGTCCCAACTTTTATGGAACCTGTTGCAGGCCTCAAGTTCAAAATGAGCTGATGAGTTGATAAGACGTTACATGTACAGTTTTATCATCAAGTAAAGCTTTTCAAATCATTTTTATTTATATACTGTCAAAACCTTCTGGAATAAGGTTTCTAGATCATAATGGCTTAAGGAATTACAATGTGGACTTTAAAACTCACGGTTCCTATCACCACCATGTATGTTTCTCTACAAAGAACTTTCATATCCAACTTTGGATGATTGTTTACATCTCAGTGAAAAAAAAAAGATCTGTGGCATTTATGGCTGTGACTCATTTACTGCTTAATAGATTATTTTAAAGCAAGTCAGTAAAAATGGCTGATAAGGGTATAAATAAACAGGTGCAAACATGTTTATTTAATATACTTAAGGCTTCACAGATTTACTTTCCTGTTTAAATGTGTAGCATTACAGTGAAATTTATGGTATGTTTGTGCTTACTGCCTTATTACTCTGGATAATTAGCCAATTATGAGGCATTTTACTCTGCTGTTTTTCAGCTTAATTGCTTGACACCGTTAGACATGCCAATATAACGTAGTTAGACTGTTTGAGTTCTTTCCCAAACTTTGTCCAAATGAACTGTGTAATATTTAGGCTTTGTTCTATACACTGACCCGGTTAATACAGAGAACCTATTAGGCATTTCAGTGAAGTATGTGAATGTTATTTATTTACATACAGATCACTTTACACAGCTCCATATAGGCCTCTATGTAAACTAAGCTCCATTAAGATCCTGTTTTGAATTCATTGTTTGTGCAGTGTCACAAAATCCAACACTATGTACATATATCTGCTAATTTAGCCTAAAGGCAGTTTACCTCAGCCAGTTTCATTCCTAAGTAACCCAGCCTGAACTGCTTTTTGGACAAGGCATAATGTAGGCAGTCAAACGGATGTTGCTCCGTTATTGTTGTTTCTGCTGCATATGTGCATTTTACATGTAGACTTTTCAAAGCCTCTGACCAGAATCTGCCTTGTCTTGGAATAATGTAAATGTGTAAAGATGTAAATGCAGTTTTCCATTTTATGGCACTTTTACATGGTCTAAACCAACGCATGACACTTACTGAGTTACTGTACACCAACACACTACTTACAGTACACTAATGCATTACACTTACTGAGTTACTGTACACCAAAACACTACTTACAGCACACTAACACATTACACTTACTGAGTTACTGTACACCAAAACACTACTTACAGCACACTAACGCATTACACTTACTGAGTTACTGTACACCAACACACTACTTACAGTACACTAACACATTACACTTACTGAGTTGCTGTACACCAACACACTACTTACAGCACACTAACGCATTGCACTCACCGAGTTACTGTACACCAACACACTACTTACAGTACACTAACACATTACACTTACTGAGTTACTGCACACCAACACACTACTTACAGTACACTAACACATTACACTTACTGAGTTACTGTACACCAACACACTACTTACAGCACACTAACACATTACACTTACTGAGTTACTGTACACCAACACACTACTTACAGTTCACCAACGCATTACACTTACTGAGTTACTGTACACCAACACACTACTTACAGCACACTAACACATTACACTTACTGAGTTACTGTACACCAACACACTACTTACAGTTCACCAACGCATTACACTCACCAAGTTACTGTACACCAACACACTACTTACAGTTCACTAACGCATTACACTCACCGAGTTACTGTACACCAACACACTACTTACAGCACACTAACACATTACACTTACTGAGTTACTGTACACCAACACACTACTTACAGTTCACCAACGCATTACACTTACTGAGTTACTGTACACCAACACACTACTTACAGCACACTAACACATTACACTTACTGAGTTACTGTAAACCAACACACTACTTACAGTTCACCAACGCATTACACTTACTGAGTTACTGTACACCAACACACTACTTACAGCACACTAACACATTACACTTACTGAGTTACTGTACACCGACACACTACTTACAGCACACTAACACATTACACTTACTGAGTTACTGTACACCAACACACTACTTACAGCACACTAACACATTACACTTACTGAGTTACTGTACACCTACACGCTACTTACAGTACACTAACACATTACACTTACTGAGTTACTGTACACCGACACACTACTTACAGCACACTAACACATTACACTTACTGAGTTACTGCACACCAACACACTACTTACAGTACACTAACACATTACACTTACTGAGTTACTGCACACCAACACACTACTTACAGTACACTAACACATTACACTTACTGAGTTACTGTACACCAACACGCTACTTACAGCACACTAACACATTACACTTACTGAGTTACTGCACACCAACACGGAATACAAATCCAGTAAGACTGACCAGGACATACCTATAAGTGCTGCATTGACAAGATCACTGCATGTAATATTGCATTGCATGCATGCAGAAATATTTACATTCCACAAACTGAACTACTTCTATGAATACATATTACACTGATTTGGTTTGACCTTTAAAACTGGACTCCCATGTGTTTTCACACAAATGCTTATTCACATAACTACAGGAACTACATATCCGTCAGTTACAGAATGAAGGCTTTTAAAGCGAGATCCGAATGATAAGTATGCAATTTATTAATACGTTTGATTAAAGTGTACGTATAGTTACAGTAAACACTTCGATATTAAAAGACAAATTAAATATCAGCAACCAACATAAGCTTGGCAAAGTTCTGAAGTGCATCCGGTGGATTTTTTTTTTCCCTTTACTTGAAGCTCCTCTAGCACTTATCAAGGCCTTAAATGCCTCTGTGATATTTTAGTTCCTGCACTTTAGAGGACATGCTAACACTTAACCTCCTGCTATTAATTTCACAAATGGACTTAAGCTAATTGGAGGCCATTATTCTGTGTATGATACATTAGTACAATGGTCACCTTCAAACCTGCGCTGACACGTCTTCTCATTTGGGCTATTAAAAAAAATCACGTCCGGTCCGTGATGTAGTAGCTGCCCCATTGAGCAGCCTCGTCAGCCTGGACGGAAAAGAATACGTCCTAATAGGCCTGACGGAGGAGCGTTTCCTCGTTCACATCGCTAATGCCTCCTGACATGCTTATCCTTCAAAGATCAAAGCGTCTGTGACGTAATGCACTTTTTACTTTGAGGTTGCCAGACTTTGCCATGTTTAAAAGATGTGTTCTCTGCATAAGTGCCGTAATCGCTGCATAAACACTGTCAGCTGCAGGTCAGCATATACAGCCCTTACGCTTTTATGATGAAACTTGGTGTCATGGCACGGTCCACCCATGCCATTTATCATCATGAAGGGTATTACAGGACGTGCTGTTCACCTCATGAGGGTGAGGGTTGAGGGTTTGTAATGGCCACTCAAGGGGCCATGTGAGGAAATCTAAGCGGTGCGACTCAGCCGTGTTAAAGATCCTGCTGGACAGGGTTTGATGGAGCAGTTAAGGTGCTTAAAGTATACGAGAAACAATAAATAAGGCCAGGCATCAATACACAACCTTCAACACAGACTAAATGAAACCTTTAAATTAGGATTAAGGGCTTAGCAACATTGACTGGGAGCTGGACATGCTTGTAAGCTTGTGTATAAAAGTGTGTGTGTGGAGATTCTAGTGTGGGGTTGACCAGAGGACTTTTGACTTGGCACATTTGGCTTACCTTATTTTTCTTTTATGATTGAATTTAACTGCTTTTAGGAATAAAATCAAGGGGAAATTGGGAAAACTGTTAGCCATAAAATCTATTGTCCGTTGAGCTATATATGTGCATGTTTGGGATGCCTTATAAACACACACATAGACACATATACACACATATATATATATATATATATATATACACATACACACATACACACACACACATACACATATATATATATACACATACACACATACACACACATATACATACATATATATATATATATATATATATATATATATATATAACAACAATGCAGATAAAGTAAAACAGCAGGCAGGTTTGTTATCTTGCTCCGTGCTCAGTAGTGTATATATGGTCATGCTTAGACCTCTTGACATACTGTATGCTAGGCTAGGGGCAGATACGGACTTTCACGGTGGAACCATATAGGAGGGGGCCAAGCACCTCACTGGTTTGTATTAACTGTGGGCTCAGCTCGTAATAAGGTATGACTGGAGCAATGTTGGGACATGGTGGCGTTATAAATGCTTGGTGTTGGACTCCTCTTGAGAAGGTTGCTCTATCACTTCATCCTGTTGTGGACCAGGGTTCTTCTCTGGATCTGGATTTCTGAGAAACCCATTTCATCAAGGTATAAAACCTGAATGCTATCATGACCACTGCTTGAGCTGGACCAACCATAGACTCATGGATTGAGCTGCCACATCCCCGCCCCCAACCAACCTCCCCTTAACAGGTAATTCTAAAACTCAGGCTTCAGGTGAGTTGGCCTCTCTGTGGGTCCAACTAGATTTAGGCACACACCTTAAATTAGTCTCACGTCAAACGGCAACACGTAGGGACAGTGTGTGTCTTTGTTGCAGACAGGACTAGAAGGAGTCAATTAGACCTTGGACAGTTTGATTGCTTGCTTGTTTATATAAGTGGTACCCGGGCTTGGACCACAATATTTCATTCCAAATTACTGTTTATCGATTTGTTATATTTCTGTATATAATATCTTTGTGAGAAGAATGTTAGGGTGGGTTTTTATTACAATATGGTGTGATAGTTTCTTTTCCACTTCCAAAAACACATACTGTGAAACAAAAGCTGGTCTATAAAAGGTCTATGAAAATAAAAAAATATTTAATAGTGTAGTATTTAAAAATCAGATTTTTTTTTGTTTGTTTGAATCCAAACCATTGTGGTTACTTCTGAATTCATATATCTGAATGTATATACATTAATGAGAATGAAATAGAATAGCAGACAGTTTTGTTTGACTGGAAAATCAAATCACTTTGTCATCTGAGGATAACTATTGGAAAATATAATTTTTAGTCTTTCAATCCTTAAAAAATGTTAACCAAAGTACAGCACTGAAATATTGGATGAACCTGAAAAGACCAAAGCCTCAATTAATTTATGTCCTTATGATTCTACTTTCTACCATCTATCTTTACATTTCCACCTCAAAAAAAGTTTACTGCTTTCTCTACAATCTTTCATAATCATATCGTCGCTGTCCAAAGAAAAACATGCATCTCCATTTTTGTTAATTTTTCCATTGACTTGCATTAGAATCAAAGTAGGTTTTGGCTTTGATTTTGGTGTACAGCCCACATTGTTTTTGTGTACATCTATGGCTTTTTATGTTTTGGTACACCATAAGGAAAACAGAGATAATGTTGACAAAATTCAGGGACCAACAGTATTTCATTATTTTCTTTGGTAGCCTAATAAATGACCCACCTACTGACCCAATAACAATGCTTCAGATATTGTTCTTTAAACCTAACAGCCAATTACAACTGCTATTTTTCCATTTTATACTCAGAAATATTACACAAGTAGTTGGCCAATAAAGTTGTTTGTTTTTTGTAAACCTTTGTTTATTTTGTAGACCTATGCATTTATGTATACATTGAAAGCTTACCAGTTCCGGCTCAAACAAATGTGATTTGGTATGGACTGAACAAGTTGGTGGATGCCTTCCCTGGTGAAGTGTAAACTGGGATTTTAGCCACTGCTGGTAGACCCGTATGACCATACACCTGCAGATTCAGCTACTTCCTTCACACTGTGGTCTTTGGCCACGCCCAAATGCAGTCCTTCCTTTTAGCCAATCATTAACATCTGCTCTGGAGCTGTTTTCCACACATGGAACGAGACATTCGCAGGTACTAGCAGGGTATAATATACATAATTAGACCTTTATATAAAATGTAGATTAATATATGTTAATTTAATATCTATAGTTCTATTGAAATATAAAGGTGACAAGTGATTTTTTTTACTGCATTGTAAAAATATGATTAAACCCACTTTAATTTCTCTATTGTTTTTCATTATAATGTATCATGACATCATTACATCCATGTGATGGTCAACTTGTTCTGAGTACAAGCTATTTTTGTTTTTTTATGTTATTCTAATGATAGTGGTTTTGTTCTTCATGTTTGCATGTTTTGCACTTTGTCAGGCAGAGATTTTCACAGATCATAAAGGTGTTTCTTTTTAAAATGCTTTGTTCTCATTTCAGAAATAATGACTTTTTGAAACAATAACAACATTTTGATAATTATAATACATTTTTGTATCTGTGAAGTCTACTCCCAACAGCACCCATTGTGAAAAGGTCTGTAAGATGTTCTATATGTATAATATTAATTATTCTACAATATTTCATATTTTAAAAAATAGTGTATATGAAGATTGTTTTAATCAAGAGTTGTGGTTGGCCGTGAATGTGCATATCTGACATCTAGTTCAATAAATAATACACTTGAAGTTATTATGAGTATTTCTACCACACATACAGTGACGAAATAAAGGCAATCTCAACAAAGCCTAGGGGTCCATTCAGATGAGGGAGGGGACCGAGCCCATCGGCATCAACACTCAGCCGCTCACTCTAAATAAGCTCTGTTTGACATCAGCTGCTAGCCATCCATTTTTCCAACCTTCACTGACAACCAAGACCACCGACTATAAATACTGTCTGTGAGGAAGTGAGCGATATATCCTGGATCAAATATACAAATGTGTTTTATGGAGGTCAGTGTGGAACTGGCCGCATCTGGACTTTGGATGGAACATAACTTTAATTCAAGGTTATTCCCCCCGTTCTGTGTCGGTACAGCCAGTAAAATAGCATGCCAAGTTTTTTGTTTTTTTTTTTTAATACAAAATGAGCTTGTCTATACAGGGCATAAAAAGGTCGTGCTAGCTGAAATCGGCTGCATCCTGTACCTCTCTTTCTCTCTCGCTCTCTCAAAGTTAATGGTGTTAAAGAAGAAAGAAAAATGCAGCCCACCTCTTTGCGGCAGGGCAGGTTTGTGTTCGCTAACTGCCAGTGAGAAGAATTTGCTCTGACAGAGCGAAGGTTTCATTAGGCCTCTGGCATGTATTTGAGACTGACAGTATTCATTGAGATGGACGGGTGCAATTTACCCACAATGCAATTTTCATCTCCTGTTTATCCTGTAAGTGGGAAAGGGACAGGAACTGGAGGTTTGCATTTGTAAAAGCCAGCACTTCATTTGCCCATGTCTGCAAGACCCCAAAAACAACCAGCAGAACTATTGCCTTGTCATGGAAAGTGATGTCACCACGTTCTTTAATCAAACTCATAAATGGTGGGGCATGTGGTTGGACAGCTGGGAGACTTAACGAAACGGGGTATAGTTGTGGGCATTAAAAAAAAAAAAAACTAATGAAGAGAAAAGCTAACTGAAACAGAATGCAACAGGTTATTATCGGCCTTCCTGCTACGAAAGAAGCGGTTACAACCGTTTGTTCATTTTATAGTTTAATCTTTTGAATCATCGCAAATTATAATGCAGAAATTAGGGATACATCACCAAAACTGGTATCAGGCCAAAACTACATTCCCCTTTACTGTTTACAATATTAATTAAAAAAAAAAAAAAAAAAAAAAATTATATATATATATATATATATATATATATATATATATATATATATATATATATATATATATATATATATATATATATATATATATATATATACATATATACACACACACATACATATCGTCCCTGTCCAAAGAAAAACATGTATCTCCAATTTTGTTGATTTTCACTTTTATGCCTCATTTGATCACATGAGCTGCTGTTTACATTGTGTAGAAATTTCATGACTAATGGACCAACAAGAATGGCCCAAAACTGCTTGGAAAGACGTCTGGTTCCATTGACTTCCATTGAAATTGAATAAGGTTTTGCCTCTCCTGCAAAAGTTGGCATTTTGGAGATACCTGTTTTTCTTTGGACAGCTACGAGAGATTTTATATATATATATATATATATATATATATATATATATATATATATATATATATATATATATATATATATATACACACACACACATATACATACATACATACATACATACATACATACACATATATATATATATATATATATATACACATATACATACATATATATATATATATATATATATATATACATACATACATACATACATACATACATACACACACACACAAAAATATAACTAAGTTTACATTTACACGTACTTATATTTGTCATTATAAAACAGGAAGTTGTTACCGCCCATATAAACCATTTTTCTTCACCATGTATAAAACTTTATCCAATTATGACCTGCACATATCAGTCCTGTATAGGTGGCTTGTTATATGAAATCAATTTTTGTGTACAATAAACACTAAGTAAATCCACATCTAAATCCATATGAAGTCAGCACACATTTCGCAGTTCATGATTACTCTAGGTTCTAAGTAATGTCAAATAACTTTTGGAAGTTAGTCAATTAGAAATGAACAGATTAGTTACACACCAATGTGTGTTTCGTATTCAGAAGTGTACAACTGTTTAATGGCTAAACTTTAACATATACAACACAAATCTTACACAACTGATGAGTCATTAGGCTCTTGTTAGCTCTTATGCCTTAACCCAAAAGGAAGTTACACAGTTAACGTCACGGCACGGCTGGGCGTATAGACCCAAGCACAGGGCGGGAACCCGTTTGGGGCGGTGTACAGATTCAAATTGCAAGCAAACAAGTCTCCTGGATACACGTGAAACTATGTGTGCGGGGAGTGAACTGTTTGGGGGAATGTGTTTGAATATCATGGTCTAAGCGTGGATCAAACCCCCGACCTCCGGCATAATAACCCCACCAGTTAGCACTACGCTACGCAGCAGTACACGAGAGGAAAGTTATAAGGGGTTATGTGAGGGAGAGGGAGAAATGGCGGGAAAACCAAACAAAGGAGACACCAGAGACGACGTGCTCGACCCACACGCTCCTCTCTATTTATATATTTATTTAATCTTTCATTTCTTTTGTTTTTTTCCCACTGCTTTTCTCTCTTTCTTTTCCTTTGTGCTCGCTCCTTTTCCTTTCTTTTGTTCTCTCTTTGTCTTTGTCTTTGTCTTTGTCTTTGTCTTTGTCTTTGTCTTTGTCTTTGTCTTTGTCTTTGTCTTTGTCTTTGTCTTTGTCTTCCCATACCAGCTACCCCTCTACAAAGGTGTAGCAGTGACTGTTGTTTGATGGTGCTTATATGGTGGACGCCTCAGGTGCAGCTTGTTGGCTTGATTAGCCCGGGGCATTCTGGGGGTTGGAGTTCTGGGCTGTAGTCCCCCCCAGAACGGCACCACTGCTGTCGCCCTCTGCTGGCTGCAGGCGGCACAGCCCGGACCCTTACACTCAACAACACTTAAAACCTATAGGAATCAATCACTGTCAATAATGAGATGTGAATTTAGATAATTATTCATTCTAAATAATGTGCTTAACATTGTTTGTTGTGCATCATAACGCAACTATCGATGATTTTCACCTACAGATCTCCAGGTCATAACAAATACAGTATAATGTTTCGTGAATAAGACAGTTCAAAGTGTCTTTTTATTTAGGCTTTACTGAGCAAAGAACAAAACCTTATTGGTCAGTTCCACCCATCTTTTGTTCATTCGACCATCAACATACAAACATCTGAAATGGTTCACTGAATGGAAACCGTTCCTCAGGGTGTTCTGTGTTTGTGTTTCTTTTACATTTACATTTAAGGTATTTAGCAGACGCTCTTATCCAGAGCGACTTACAACTGTGCTTAGTGTATCTTTGGATAATATTCCAGCTAGTACAGGAAGTTCAGAGCCTAAAACTCACCACGAGCTCAGACACTGCAGGAAACAGGGGCCAGTGCTGGTACCTACAACAGGCAACAACAGGAAGCCAATGAAGGGAGCGCAGCAGTGGAGTGACGTGGGTGAACTTTGGAAGATTGAAGATGAGACGGGCTGCAGCGTTCTGGACAAGTTGCAAGGGCCTGATGGCCCGCAGAGGAAGACCAGCCAGGAGCGAGTTGCAGTAGTCTAGCCTTGAAATGACCAGAGACTGGACAAGCAGCTGGGTGGCTTTCTGAGAAATGAAGGGTCGTATTCTCCGGATGTTGTAGAGGAGGAATCCGCATGACCGAGTCAGGTTCACTATATGAGCCGAGAACGATAACTGGCCATCCAGAATCACTCCAAGGCTTCTTGCACTCTCAGTCGGGGTGATCAACGAGTTCCCAAATGAGATGGCAAGATCACGAAGAGGACCTGAAGTGCTGGGGATGAACAGCAGCTCAGTCTTGCTGGGATTGATTGGAGATGCTAAATTGGTCTGTGTGTGTAAAGTTGTGTATGTACTGGCAACCTGTCCAGGGTGTTCCCTGCCTCCCGCTCAAGGCAGGCTCAGGTGATACAAAAATGCTGGCATTGTTTGATGAATACAAAAGAAATACCCTCATCGTCAAAAAACAGCCTCACCCAGAAGGAATTGTGGGATGGCAATGCTATTGGAAAGATAGTTTACCAGAAACAACGAATGATGATACTTTTAGACTGATATGGGAAATATTTATCAAGCTAGACATACAGTAGCAGTGTCTCTCACTAAGCCAGATGTCTTGGCATGGAGTTGTAGAGTTTCCCAACAGTGTTCTCTAATAATCCATCCCAAGACTGAAGATGACCCTCCTTGTCACTCCTTGAAGGTGTGGCATGCACCATTGCCATCATAGAAGATGGTGACCTGGTGTTAATGGCAGTCATCATAACAATCTGGGTTCTGCATTGTGCAGATGTTTTCAATAGTGCTGGCACTAAGGGAATGACTTAAGTGTCACTGTGTCACTGCATGTTAGTGTTAGCCTGTTAGCCTAACCTTTCTTCTTTGTCCCACCTAAACCCAAAACTAGCTAGCTAGCTAATAAGCAACCAAGCAAAAACTTAATAGCTCACATATATATATATATATATATATATATATATATATATATATATATATATATATATATATATATATATATGTGAACTTTAAACAAAAGTCATGCCTTCAGCATTCATGGTTGCATTCTGGGGTTAATTGGCATAGTTAGAAAACCAGATACCATCCCCACCCACCAACCACCCACCCCCCTACCAGTCTGCTATGATTGGCTTACAGCTTACATGGTCTGATTTGATTGGCTGAGCAGGGCTTCCATATTATCCATGTATAGTTAGTAAATCTCTGGTAACACACCGAGAAAGCACTGGGAGCCCGTGCCTCTATCTAAAGCCCACTTAAAACTCACCCACCAATGCCCATACCACTCTGAATGACTTGAGTTTACATCCTAAGCATTTTAATTATGCTGAACTTTTGGTCTTTGATGGAATGTCTCTTTAATAAACCTCACAATATGCTTAATATAGAGATACATTTTTGAGGCATAATAATTATAATTTAGTTTTTTTCCCATTCATGTCTGTACTGAAGCTAAAACACTGAATATATGATTATATGGCTTCACCACACCATTACCAATAACGCATAATATTTGCCCTGCTGTGCTCCAATGCACAGGAAGCCATTGCTGCCTGTAATTACTAATTTGTAAATCACAGAGGACGGAGGATAGAGGCTACGTAAGCTAATGTGTCCTTTCCCGGCCTTTCTGTTCAATGTCTGCCCTGACAGTATGTCCATATATCCATGGTAACTCACCCCGGAAGGAGCTATGTTGCTTCACATTGACGAGGTGAGGGCAGTGCGAAATCCACAAAGTCCAACTCTGTCTGGAACCTGTACTGGTGCCCAATTAGTCCAGTCCAATAAACCCCATTTTTCGATGAGCCGCGTCCATATCATTCCATCTGGGACTGGACTGGATCCCAAGTTACGGTAAAGGGGCCAGGGAATGTCACCATTAAAAATCAATGGTTAGACCTGTGCCTGGTTCGAATGTAAAACACACAGCTATCTGAACATAATGCAGCTTTCCTGTAGCTTATCTGAAAAATGAGTGCTGGAACATTAGCAATCGTGTCTACCAAATGGAATATGAATGTATTTCTGACATGTTCCTCTGGCCTTAAGATCATGGTCCCCTTTCCTACAGATGATAAACCATTTTTCCATCCGTATTTAACTCTACGTGGAAATTGGGTTTCTGTGCTCTTGGGTTTTTTGCTCTTTGCAAACTGCTTACAGAGGGAATGTACAGTATATCGGTGAATTTTCTTACAGCAGCTGATAAATAAAAGAAAACATAATTATTATGCTCAGCCAGATAATCTTATTTTGTCTGTAATTTTGGTAATGTTGTAACTTCTACTGGTCAGTCCGCGGTTCCCTGTAACAGTCATAGGAGGGGCAGCATGCCATATTTTACAGACATTTAAGGCAGCTCAGATCTGACAGTTAAAGTGGCTGGTGTTCAGATATGGAGGCAGAAGACAGGATGTCTGTTGACTTAGACGGGAGTGGCTATTTGAAGGTGAGTACAGTATGTGTTTTACTAAATCCAAAGCCAAGTTCATGTTCCATCTTGAGTTATAATACTGCCAGTAGACTGATAGGGTGAACAAGGCTTTGTAGGGTTTCATATCCCATACAAATCAGATCAACTTTTTGCTTGTTATTATTCCTGCAGATTTAATCAGAATAAATCTCATTAGTTTTGTAATTTTCCCTTCATCACCTCATCAACTAACAGAGCATGGGTTACTCCCTTGAGCCTGGGCTCCTCTCAAGGTTTCTTCCTATTACTCCTGGGGATTCCGGTCTCTACATCTATACATGGACTTACATCTATTCTGTAGATGTTTCGGTAAAGACTAGTCCACTACTATGGTATTCTAGGCAGTTGCTAAGGTGTTACTAGGCTATTGCTATGGTATCATGGCTAGTTGTTAAGGTGTTGCTAGATCATTGCTATGATATCCCAGGTGGTCACTAAGGTGTTGCTAGGCGATTACTATGGTATCCCAGGTGGTTGATAAGGTTTGACTTGACCATTTCTGTGGTAAGCTAGGTGGTAGCTAACTTGTTGCTAGGCCACTGCTATGCTTTGCATTGCTATCTCAGTTGGTCCCTAAGATGTTGCTAGTCCATTCCTGTGGTAACCCAGGTGGACACTAAACCATTCGTATGGTGGTCACAAAAGTGCTACTAGGTCATTGTTATGGTATCCCAGGTAGTTGCTATGGTGTTGTTAGACCATTGCTGTGGTATTCCAGGTGGGGGCTAAGGTGTTACTAGACCATTGATATGATATCCCAGGTAGTCACTAAGGTGTTGCCAGACGATTACTATGGTATCCCAGGTGGTTGATAAGGTTTGGCTTGACCCTTTCTGTGACAAGCTAGTTGGTCCCTAAGGTGTTGCTAGTCCACTCCTGTGATAACCCAGGTGAGCGCTAAACCATTTGTATGGTATCTCAGGTGGTCACGAAAGTGCTACTAGCTCATTGTTATGGTATCCCAGGTAGTTGCTAAGATGTTGTTAGACCATTGCTGTGGTATCCCAGGTGGTTGCAAAAGTGTTACAAGACCATTGCTATGGTATACCAGGTAGTTGCTAAGGTGTTGTTAGACCATTGCTATGGTATCCCAGGTAGTTGCTATGGTGTTGCTGGACCATTGCTGTGGTAGCCCAGGTGGTTGCAAAAGTGTTACTAGACCATTGCTATGGTATCCCAGGTAGTTGCTAAGGTGTTGTTAACCATTGCTGTGGTATCCCAGGTGGTTGCAAAAGTGTTACCAGTCCATTGTTATGCTGCCTGTGGTGATTGCTAATTTTATCAGTTTTGGCAGAGTGTTCAGTCTCTTATATAAAGTCCTATCAAGTCCAAACATTTCGTAAACCTGCATCTCTATGCTACACACTCTCTCATGCAGATAGGGTTCTACCAGTGAAGGCCATGCCAATCTCAACCAGAACACCCACAGGGTTTCTGTTAACCTAAAAAAGCCAGGAGGCCTGATTTATTCACAAGACATCTCTTTCTTTGGAATCCTAAAGCCGTGCAGCATACCACCACCCACCCCACCATATTTTAAAGACATATTTTATATTCATCCATATTTCTGTATCTTATATCCAGAACTATTTTCCTATGCCATACTGTCAGCGGATGATGAAAGAGATGTGGTGGCCAGATTCTGAGTTACTATTCTTGGAAAAGTGCAAATAGTATCCCCTCGTTCCCCTAGCGCAGACTGCCAGTATCGATCTTAACGTGATTGACTCCTGGCAATCACCGGCCCTGATCGCATTAAGCGAGCGAATGACGCATATATTCAGTGCCAACTCTGAGGGAGAGATTTTTGTTGGAAAGAGACAGACGACCGTGGGGCTCCCAGCAGTGAAATATGAATCATTTCTGCAGGCACTGCTATGTGCCCTGGGGGCAAGGTAACTCACAACTGGTAAAATCTCCATGGCTGCTGCCTCCCTCTCTCTTTCTCTCTCTCTCTCTCTCTACCCCTCCTCTTTCCTTTTACTCTTTAGCAATGCTTGGGTCAATAGAATTCCCAGCCCACTCATTTTCAGCAGATCCCCAGCATTAAGCCTTGGTTTGGGGCAGACTAATTCGAATTCAGATGTGTCTCTTAGCCTTGACTTCTCTGCACCTCTTAGTCTGCTCAATAAAGGGAGCGCACTCATTAGGAAAAACTCCCTCTGCTCTAATGACCCTGGATGGAAATGGGCCCTAACGCTGAACCAGGGCCAGCTTTCCCTGCCCGTTTTTTAATATTAGCTATTACCACAGAAATGGCAAATACTGATTACAGATCAGCCTGAAAGTGCAACTTCCAACAACATGCCTTTAATGAGCGAGAAAGGCCCCGGCGCTCTCCCTCCGCTGCCGGTGGGGTGAGCACATCACAATTATCAGCTTGTGTTTGAGCTGGTGTCCAGGTTTATGCACGGAGTAGTGGATTTCTGCCTAATGGAATTCCAAAGTTTGAACTTACTTAAGTGCCTAGAAGTTAGTTTTAAAAAATGGTCAGGACTGTCATGTGAGGAGACTCCTACAGCATTAACGAGTGCTTTATGAGGGCTGCCGGTGGATTTATAATAATTGCAATTGATCCAGCATACACAGTATGCTTAAGGCTAAAGTATTTCCAGCCACTCGTCTTCAATCGAATGACAAGAAACCCCCAGCGCTCAGTGCTCAGTCCTGCCCACAAAGTATATGTATGTATGTGGTTGCAGTGACTCTCAATGCTTGCTCATGCTCTCAGTGCTTATGGACATCCTGGGAATAAATGAGTTCTTCACATTATTGATAAAGGTTATTCTCTTGGATGAATATTAGTAGAGAAACTACAGAGCAATTGCACATGGGTAGCTGCCACAATAATAGCTTTGCAATAGACCGGCCAATAAAAGAGCACCAGCTTGGTGGAGATATACAGTCCTGAGACCACCAGTCAAAACAGCCATTAAGTACAAATTATTTCGTGTGAGGAAAAAAAGGAAACATTTATCTAATAGGGAATAACACAAAAGCTTCCAACCCCAAATATAAAATCAAATCTCTCAGTGCTTAAATTGTCCACTCTTTCTCTCTGTGCACCCTACCGCCACTTTGTCTTCCATCCTGCCAGACTTAAAAACCAATTGCATTACTGCTGTGTCCTCCAAACAAAAGCTTTTCCCAAAGGTGCCACTGGCAATACCTTCAACTTCAAAGAGACACCAAGGGCTTGTTCAGAAAGGCAGTTTAAACCTGAAGTCCGAGCGGCAAAAAGGTGCATGAAAACAGACTTTTCCCAGTCTGATAAAACAGAGTGAAGCAGCCCTGACCAACGTGATGTCAGTCCTCTCCTGACTGTCGTGCCAGCTGCCTGACCTCGAGTGAACAGTCAGCTAACAACACCGCATGTAGACCCATAGTGGTGTGTTTTATTTCCAAGGCTTCTGGGAAACTTGAGAGTTTAATTTGTAAATGCACAAACGTGGTAAGTAGATAAATCCCTTCATGTAATCCATTCAGAATACCAATGTAACTGTATTCTGAGTACTACCTGTTTACATTGCAACTGCATCAGCATACAGTTACTTATGTTTTAAATTCTAAATGCGTAACCCCATTACATGTATTCTGTTACTCCCCAACACTGAATATGACACGTTCTAATAGCAAGTACTTATCATTAGTGGCTCTACCTGACCAGCATATGCCTGTGTGAGTCAGGAACGAAGAACTCGGCTTGTGCAGAGCTAAAAGTCAAATGAGTTTTTTAAACAGTCGACAGTTGAGCACAACAGCAAAATCCAAGCAAACATAACAAATGGGCAAGTCAGGGTCATAAACGGAGAGACAGGCAAGGGTCGAAAACCAGGAAATCAGATAGACCAGCAAACAAATCCAAAGGCGTAATCCAAGAGAGTAGACAGACAAACCAAAAGAATGTCAGAATCAGAGATAGCAACAAGAACGGCAAGCGAGAACCGCGGCGTGATACGAACTAGGCTTGGCAAACCTTTGCAAAGAGTGTGTTTGTGTGGGGTTTAAATGCAGCATGGGGGATGGGAAGCAGGTATGTGTATCAGTACTACAGGTGAGGAGAAACGTGAGAATGAGATGTGATTGGGTAGTTATTGGGTAGTACACTCTGGGAAATGGAGTTTGGGAAGGCCTGCCGTGTCAGGGAAACCCAGAGGCGTGACAGCGTGCATCATTAATACATTAGCAAATGTGACTGACCATACAAATCAGATTTGGTACTTGCAAATTGAAATCCCAATAATTAGTCCAACAAGTCAGACAAAAGAATCAAATCCTATTTGCCCTGCAGTGTGAACAAAGCCCAATGCTGGCACAAGCATCTAACCACACACCGCTTAGCGGCCATACAGATTTCTTCCTCATGTGCAGCTAAAACGACTGAAATATATCTGAAAGAGGGAAAACCAGGCTTTAAACACGCTTCAAATCCCAAAACATCCACAGGCATTTCTATGCAACCTTCCACTGTGAGAAGACAAATGAATAACTTGTCCTTGGGCCATTTAGACTTAAAATGAAATAAACTCATCAAAAGAATAGCTGCACAAATAGTTTGTTGCACCCAGAAGGAATCAACGACAGGAATGAAACTTGGTGGGTAGGTTTGATATTGTGAGACATGCCAATGATGTAAGTTTCACACTCGGCTGTGCATGTGACGTAAGCAAGGATGGGGCTTTTCGCTACACCTGAGTGACCCAACAGCCAGGCATTTAGGGAGCAGTGATGTCCTCCATGAGTCAACCTGTTAGTGCCAGCACTATAAGCAGACGGCTGCAAGACACAGGACCACATGCACACAGACCATAACAACGACCCTTAACACCACATTAGTGTCACAAAGACTGCAATGGTGTCGTGTCAAACTGTCATGGAGTGACTCAGAATGGCAGCAGGTCTTCTTCAGCGAGTCCTGCTTTTGTCTTGGTGGAGGCGACCAACGAATCTGTGAGTGGATGCACCGTGGTCTGCAAAATCTGCAGGAACTGGGTGAGAATATTTAAGATGCATGGGATGGATTATCACAGGACACCATTAGGAACCTCGACAACTCCTTGCCAAGATGTCTGGCATGTTGCATTGGCCAACATTTACATTTAGGCATTTAGCTGACGCTCTTATCCAGAGCGGCTTATAAGGTTAATCAGGTTACAGCTGAGCCAGTGCAGTGTTAGGAGTCTTGCCCAAGGACTCTCATTGGTGTATCTAAGCATTAGCTTCCTAGACTGGGACTTGAACCCCCAACTTCCACATGGGGTGGTAGCTCTCCGGTGGGTAGCGATGTTAACCACTAAGCTACACCAACCAACATGGTGGCCTGATACCCATACTGAGAGACACTACTTCTGTATGTGTAGCTCGATAAATATTATCCATATCAGTCTAAATGTATCATCATTTATTGTTCCAGGTAACCTTTATCTTTCTTCACAGTAGCATTACAGTCTGAGGCTCTGGGAGGAACTATTCATTGTTATTGCATGTACATAAAAGGGTGGTCTCTGACTTTTGCACAGAACTATAGCAAAAGCAAGTAAACAAGCAAATTGCATCGTCATTTGTTTATTCATTCATTGAAGGAGATTTGCATGGGGGCCCTGGTAAACATACTGCACACTACTCCTTTCCCCTGTAATCAACATGACGTAACATCACTACAGTCGTGCCTGTCCTCTACAAGGTCCCTACGGAGCTTCCAGTCAGTCCTTAGTCTTCACCCATGTGGAGAAGTAGCCACTCCTCCTTTCTACCCACAATGTCTTAAGTGCTTCTGGGAAGTAAATCACTCTCCTGCTCATGCTTTATAGGGCTGGCCAGAGCACCGCACACATCTTACGAGGCCAGGGAGTGTGCTAACGCTTTTGCCTGTGAGTTATTGGGGAGTCAGTCCACTGGGGAAAGGTTAAAAGGGTACGGTCGGGTGGTGACATGCTTGCAAAGATGGCCGTTCCACACTAAAACACAAGGGAGTCACAGTGTTTAGCCTAGTTTCACTGCTCACCTTTAGCAGTTTAACCAGCCTTCCTGATCTCGGTGCCTTTTACACCCATGAAATGGAGTATAATGGAGTTATAATGGGCCCTTATCTGACACTGTAATAAATATTTGCCTTACAGGGACACATATATATATATTTTTAAAAATGTTACATAATACAGAATGCTAATAAGGACTGCATGTTTATGCCCATAGGCAGCCCATAATTAAGGAAAAGTCACTGAATATTAATACAATATATTCAGAAAGAACAGACAGTTCTTTTAAACAGATATGAATTCAGATATAATCATATGCAAGAGTACGAACCCATCCGGGCAGATGACACGTTTAGTTGATTTTCTGGGATGAAATAAGTTGACATCCATTTCATTGGGTTCAGCATATTGGAAATTAGTAGAACATAAAAAAATGTACCTCAACTTTTTTGCAAAGACCACAATTTTGATTCAGTTGGTAACACTATAGGGTACTATTCCTAAGGCTACATGACACATTCATAAGCTTGTCATAACCCTGACATAACCCTACCTAGGTTTATATATGCTTATACATGTCATGTGCCATAAAGGCTACTTTAGCTAACCTGGTACGAAACTGGGAAATATAACCTGTATCGCACCTAATGCTTACTAGAATAAGCAGTTATGTATAGTTATGACAGCTGTCATGACAAGCCAATGTAGGTGTCATGTGGCCTTATGAACAGTACTCTACGGTGACATTTTACCCTAGATTATTTTTGGCCCAATTTGTTAAATTCAGTCAATATTAGTCATTTATATATATAGTTATAATATAATTAGCATCCACATCAGTGTATTCTCTGTAGAAGCCATGCAATCTGAGTGGGGGTGCTCCAACTTTTGTTTGGACTGTTGTGACTTCCTGTTTAATTCTGAATGAAGAAAAATCTACAGATGTTTTGAGCACTAAACAGAGAGCGATAGCGGTACTTACTACTCACTGCATTCTGGTTTGGTTGAAAGTGACATCTGGGTTTGTATTACAGAAGCTTCCTATCTTTAGGCCCAGATTAGAATTTGAGAAAGCCTAGATGCCCTGTGAAAGCAAATCTGGTAGCACTTCTTACGAATCCGGCATTTGTAAGATGGTAACTGGCATACATTATGCCTTATAATGCCTGGTGCAAGCTTGTATAATTACTTATAGCAAGTTATTACATGCATAACACTTTATAAAGCAAAGCAAGTTTATAATATCAGGTTTCATTTACGGCATTTAGCTGACGCTCTTATCCAGAGCGACTTACAAGGTTAATCATACTACAGGTAGGCCAATGCAGTGTTAGGAGTCTTGCCCAAGGACTCTTATTGGTGTAGCACAGCATAGTCACCAAGACTGGGATTCGAACCCCAGTCTCCCAGATGTGGTGGTGGCTCTCTGTCGCGCAGTGGTGTTATCCGCTGAGCTGCACCAACTATTATAGTTATTATAGTTTCACAAAGAACTATAATATCTGTTCCTAACAACAATGTGATCATGACTGTTACAGTACAGTATGTTAGCTATGACTTCAAACAAGCTAAATGAAGACATTAGCATTTTCACATTGTATTTGCAATATTAACAGTTCTATCAATCTTACTTTACTCAGAGGCTGTAAAGACCGCTTATAATGCATGATGAGCCATGGAAATGAAACAACAGTGCTCTTATGAATACATATCATAAGATACATTAAGTTATGACATACATTAAGTTAACTAATCTTAGTTTTATTATTAGTTGACTAATAAAGTATTATGCATGCAATTATAAATACTAAAGAGACATTATACAAGCTTAGGCCAGGTGTTAAGGTGTTATAAGGTGTCATGTATTGTATATAATGCCTCATAAATGCATTTATAGTAAACTATGTAGGATTCATAGGAAGTATTATTGCAAAGGTCATCTTTACTTAGAAACAATGTCCTGTTTTATGGCATCTTATGCCAAGATTCCTCAACTGAGGTTGCATGTTTTATGAAACCTATTATAATAAATGTGGTATGCTGTCTGTCACTTTTACAGCTGCCTAAAAACAATAACATTCTCTTCTCGAGAAGCTTAAACTAGAAGTTAGGAGATGGGAATTTGGATAGGATAAGGTATTTAGGAAATGTTGTCTAGTTAGGATGCTTCTTATATGGAGTTAGGATAAAGCATTTAGGAGCTGTTTTCCTTTAACAGCTACATCGTTCCACGTTCAGTGTGTAGTTGTAGCAGTTCTTCTGTCTACAGCTTCTATACTGGCTGATTCTTCATCTGTCGAGAGCTTACTTCAGTCAGCACGATGCTTGCTAAAAAATGGCAGTTTGAGTGGAACAGATCCTTAACCTTGTGCCAAACCGCATCTTAAGTAAAGCCAGGGCACAGAGGTTACTGCTACAAACACATTATTAAAGATCTCCAGCAACTTATCAAACATATATCAAACATTCTGCTGCTTTGTCTTCCAAAGAAGTCTGTGGGTAGACTGACCTTGTTCACATCCCAAGAAAGTACAAAGCTGCACATGTGTAATTTAACAAAAGAGGCCTGAGTTTGTTTTTTCTCCTTCCTCTTTTCAGGTGTTACCATATGCTCTTCAGGGCTTAAAGTCATAATCATGGATAACTGCTTTTTGTATAGTATGCAGACCTTCAGTATATATCAAGGGGGTATATATACGGTATGCGTAAATAGTACACAGGGGGTCCTTGGGGGTCTGCGATCTCCTAAATGTCTCAAAATCAAAATTCTGAAAATAAACATTATGATGTTATGCTGTCTATTAGGGAGTAATAGATGCCCATACTAAATAAGGGATATGTCTTTGTTCAGCTGCTTCACTTATGACTCTGTCTTTGGTATGCTTAACCATCTAGAGCAGTGTTTCTTAACCCTGGTCCTGAAGACCCCCTGTCCTGCACATTTTACGGCTGTCCCTGCTCCCAACACACCTGGTTCTCCTCAACAGCTCATTAACAAACACTTCCAGAGTTGCAGGGGGTGTGTTAATGCAGGGAATCCACTAAAATGTTCAGTGCAGGGTGCCTCCAGGACCAGGGTTCCTCCAGAACCACGGCTAATCTAAAGATGCAACACTGTTCTGCCTCAGGGTGGGACTTGGTTCTCCCAGTCGGTTGATCAAAGCCCAGAACCTGCCTGGAACACCCGTGTGAAAATTTGTAAAAGGCCCCATTTTTTCAGGGCTTGCTGGAAAAAGTGAATTGTTACTCGTTTATCAGACCAAAGACAGCAGAGGAGATGTGTAAGATCTCCTCCAACCAAAGCTGCAGTCATCAGCCAATATGGCACCCCTTTGAATACCAGTGAATGTTTTGGACAATGGTGTTATGACCCATGACAAAAATGCTACCTAGGTTGAGAGGAAAGCCAAATTAAAGCCCCAGAGTTCAAATTAAACCTAAACCCCAAAGGCAGCATGACAAACACCGTCTCCCTGAACCTCCCCTTCAGGTTATAGAGTCCGAAACTGACCCGAGCCCAAAGACATGAACTCAGAATCTGACCTGGACCAGCTCAGTTAATGTTCATTTATAGGAAGGCAGAGTAGGGCGGAGCCTGGAAAGTATGGCGTAACCTGCTCCCCTAGGCCCAGCTCCTGCTGTGCATCAGCAAAGAGGAGGCCTCAAGAACAGAGGGCTCAGCTGAGACAGGCAGTGATGATGTGCTCCATCGGCTTAAGATCAGTCAGCAACACCTCTCCCTGAGGCAGCGGTCTTCCTGTCAGCCCTACATGGAATGAAAGAGAGAGATTTAAGATTCAGAGCGAAAGAAAGTCAGAGGAAGACTCTGATCCTCCTAGGCTGTTATAGGAAACCCACTGGAACTCCAGGTGCTGGGTGCCCTGGTGGCAGTTCCTGGGCCACTTGGAAATGAGAGTGTACAGGTGATTATAGGGGGATGGCACCTGCCACCACCCCTGGTGGCATCCTTAGCTTTGCACAGGGCCCTTTCTGGGACATTAGGTAAGCATGTGCACAGGTACTTCAGTACTCAGTTGGCTGTACGAGGCGGCAGTTTTTGAAATGCAGCAATCTTCCTTGTATTGGAGAGCGAGGATGTTACTCCAAAACACAAGTGCCTTGCTGTGAGCAGACTGCCAAGGATGCATTGTTAAAGACGTGGCTGAAAAGGCAGAGATAGTGCAGCTGTGTGGCTAACAAGGCTAACTGCTCTAGTGGTGTCAGCTATGTCCATAAACAATGGAAAATGAAAAGCTATCTCTTTGGAAAAAGATATTTCTTTGACAAATAACATGTCAGCACATCATCCTCTGAAGGAAATAAGCCATCGTGTCCTCAGCAGCAGAGACACTTCTAGTTCTTCAGCTGGTCTTTCTTAGGGCCCCCTATCTTGCTAGCTGGTGTGCTGTAAAATTAGAGGCTAGCTAATAACCATGACTCCCATGGCTGTGCCCAAGCAGAGTACTATAGAATAGAGTCATTGGCCAGATGTGTTTGCCAACAGACAAATTTGTCAATTGCATTTAACCCATCTGTAAAGTGAAACACCCAGGCTAGTGAACACATACTCACAATATGAGGCAGTGAAAACACTTGCCTGAAGTGGTGGCCAGCCCTATCCACACCACATAGGAAGCAGTTGGGGGTCAGGTGCCTTGCTCAAGGGCACTCCGGTCATTACTGTCAGTTCAGGGAATTGAACCAACAACCCTCCAGTCACAAGGCTGGTTCCCTAGCCTGCAGCCCTTGACTGCCCCTCATATAGAATGTTTGAAATTCATCATTGCTTATTACACATAGCTGTGTGTTCACATGTTTGATGAATGCCAGGTTTGTAGTGTGTAATGGAGGTTCTTTCAGATTTAGAGCAAATTCTATTTACACTCAGGGCTCGGGACTTTACTCTCCAGGGTTAAGCATAGGAGAGCTTGTTGTGAGGATCTGTATGATCCATAGATGGCCAGGGCTGTAGGAACTCCCTTCCCTCTACTGTATGGTTGAAGGTGGTCCAGAAGGAAAGGAGTAAGTTCTTTCCTTCCTCCAGTCTCTATTGTTGCCATACAATAAACCCCGCCAATACCACCCCCTCCACCCCCCACCACCACTTCAAAGTATATTCTACAAGTAGGAGAACAACAAAGACCAAGCAAGGCCTTGGAGTGAAGCACAGCTCACAAAGTAACATGTTTTCCCTTTTTTCATTTCTTTTCAGATACATGAGTCATGTAGCAGATGTTCACATTGTGTGAGTGGTTGGTGAAGGCTAAAGGGTCAGCTTGCCAGTGCCGCCATATCTTGGCCATTTTTGCCATATTCCGTATGCTATGGAAAGACAAGTCAGGAGATCAATTCAGTTATTCAGGAATTAAAGCTGATTGTTTCATCAGCATTCAAAACACCACTTTGTAGAGAAGTGTTTAAATTCCACTGGCGGGACCGTGCTACCTAGGCACCAGCCATGGCAAATCCCTCTAGTGGGACAGCACTTGTGAAAAGGTTTAAGAGCACTGACTTTGTTGTAGCTAAAAAACTAAAAAAGAAATGTAAAATCAGATGAACATGAGAATAAGGAGAACACGGTTTACAATTTTCCTCATCAATGTCCAGGAAAAGCAACAGTGGCTGGATGTTCTGCTCTTCAGTTGTAACATCGTACCCTCATTTATGGGTCAGCAACCGTCAACCGATTGTAGTTTGGAGCCAACGTTGTTCTCAAATAGCAACTACGTTTCTTTCTGGTGCTCTGGGCTTTACTTGCCAGTGTTACTTGATGTGCATAATGCAAATGGTAGAGTTGACATACAACCCTGTTTTCAAAAAATATGTTGTAATGCACATAATGTAACTAAAACCAAAATGCAGTTATATGCAAATCGTGTAAACCCTACATTAAATAATACAATAGTTCAACATATCTGATGGTAAAAGATTTTGCCCGTTTTGAATGTGATGAGGAATTTGGGACAGGTTCATGTTCACCACTGTACTCATCGCTTCTTCTTTTAAAATGCTCTGTAAGCACTTGGGAACTAAGGAGCCCAGTTGCTCTAATTTTGAAATTAAAATGTTTCTCATTCTTGCTCGATATTCAGCTGCTCAACTGTTTGGTCTCCTTTGTAGCATTTTCATTTCATTCAATGGCAAATGTTTTCTGTGGGTAACCGGTCTGGGCTGTTGGCAGGCCAGTTTAGCACCCACACTCTTTTACTCAAGCCATGCGGTTGGAGAATGTAAAATAAAAAAAGACCTGGCCTGAAAAAGACGTCATCTGGATGGCAGCATATGTTCCCCCAAAATCAATATATATCTTTCAGCAAGTTTCCCATGCCGTGTGCACCAAAGCCCCTCTGGTATGGTATCATCATAGATGCTGACTTTTAAAACTGGACTTTTAAACTGGGTGACCCCTGGCTCTGACCTTCAAAAATAATAAAGAATTATGGTTAATAGGCCCACAGGACACTTTTCTACTTTGTTTCAGTCCAGCTATAATGAGCTCTGCCCCAGAGAAGCTGGCAGTTCTGTTTATATATGACTTCTTTTTTGCACAGTACAGTATTAGGTTGGTTACACCTCTGCCTCGCAACAGAGTGGGCTTTGATTCCCTACATGGGCATCAACCCTACATTGCAGCAAAAAGACTCCTTGGGCAAGACTCCGAACGCTACCTTTACCTACCTGTGTATGATATGACTGTAAGTAGCTCTGGTCTGACAGATACTATACACGTTAATATTTAAGCATGCGTTTATATGAAGGCCCGAAGAAGAGCAATCCAATACTGGTTTTGGCTTTGTTCCTTACATACAGTGATATTATGTACTGTAGATAACGACATTTACCACCTCCTTCTGTACAAACGCTATTACTGAATTATTGCACTATTTGCCTGCCCAGTCTTTAGTAGAGCAGTAGTTCCTCCCCATTTTTACTTTACTCCGCCTCTTTGGGAATGTACTTTTTTTATATCCAGTAATGTTGCTGACCTGTTGACAATTAACCTAATTAGTTGTGAGACGTTCAAATCAAGTGTTATTTATTTCTTTATGTATTTCTTTATTTTTTTGCATCACACAACTTTTTGCTAGTCTTCTGTTTCCACTGTCCCAACATTTTTGAAACATGTTTCTGGGATCCAGTTCTAATGACCATTAAAGTGACAACAAATCTCACTTCTTCGCCTTTGATATACTGGTTTTAATCATTTGCTTTATTATTGCCAGATTATTACATTCTGATTTTATGTGCATTTTGAGTTTCAACTTTTTTGGGAGACAAGGTCATAAAGTTATAAAGAAATATTAGACAGGAAAAATCATCTTGACACCACTTCAGATGTTATTGTCGGTGGAAAACATGCCAAGCTCAAAGGAAAAAAAGGCCTTCATCATACAATGACACAGTCTTTATTTCATTTCCTTCCAGAGCATTTGGGAATCTTGCCAGACTCTGGGGTGTGGTTGTAAATGGTCTTGGTAGATTGAAAGCTCCTTGTGAACATTGATCCAAGGTCAGATTTCTGACTTGAGTCTGTAATTGAATCAGATGCCAGCTAGAGACATGGCTATATATAGCATTCGTCTTGAAGCTGCTGCTCATTTGAGGGATTAATATTAGCATATGTAATGTAGAGCTTTAGTCATGTAGGCTAACACTGAGCACATCTTGTAGACAGCCTGGAACACCACTCAAGTCAACACAAAGATAGCTAGTTAGCCTGTTTGAGTAGCATGAAATTGCAATGTGGGGAATGCTTTTCAAGGTGGATTACATTTCATGTTTTCAAAAGCAAATCTATGCTACCTGTTTCCATAAAGAGATCAAGCAGCATGAGAACAATATACTGAAGGTTTTGCTTTTCAGTTATCCCAACAGCTGGAATTTTCTATGAGCTGGCATGGAATTCATACCAAAAAATGACCCTTTTTTTTACTTAAATCTTTGGTCATTAAAAGTGCTTTTGAGTTAATTGAGCAGCATTCAGACTCCGCCTACACATTCACAGCACCTCAATCATTACCTCCTTTTACAAGTATACCGGGTCTATGAAAGGCCACCTGACTCCAGATCCATTTTCCCTCTGCATGTCCTCTCAACTTTTTTAGAAGTTCATTTTTGATTACTCAGAAGAGTAGTGGCTTGAAATCCACAGGGCCTTTTGAAGCCTGCGGTTTTAACGTCCACATAAACAGTACACAATAACTACCTTCCATCACAGGGCTTAATTAGAGGCAAGGATTAGGCTAGTTGAATGGGTCTCTAGGGAAAGACTTGGCTGCTCGGGGAGCAGTATGTTACCCTAGGCTCGGCTTTTTAAACTCCCCATGTATTTTAGTGTAGCATGCTAATTGCTTCAGTGATTGCCCATTGCAGTAGACTAACAAATCCACAGCCTGTGTCCCCATACAGCTTCCCAAGAGTGAAGTGGATAGAGCAAAGTACAACGTCCAGGGATGCGAGTACAAGTTAAAAGCTGAAGGGAACTGTCTGTTTGGTGTGTAGATTGCAGTTTGAATGAGGTAAATGTGGTGTATGAATGTAATATGGAGAAACACTCATGTGATTCGTTATTCAAGACGTGTGCAGTCAACTCAAATGACTTTATGTGAAGTTACAATTAGGCAACAGCCAGGGTCATGGGGGGAATAGTGATCATTCCTGGAGTTTTTCAATCTGAAACATGGTGTGCTTTGACATGATGGTATTCATTCATCATCTACACTGCTTATCCACTTGGATCACATGGCGTGCTGGAGCCTATGCCTGCATCCATTGGGTGGAAGGCAGGAATCACCCTGGACAGGCCGCCATTCCATCACAGGGCAAAAACACATAGTATCTTCAACTCACCTGGCTGCATGTCTTTGGACTGTGAGAGGAAACCCATATAGACGTGGGGAGAACATGGGAACTCCACACCGGAAGCAATTTGATCGCCCGGCCGGGGGATCGAACCCAGGTCCTTCTGGCTGTGAGGCAACAGAGCTATGAATTTGTACTACAATACTATCTTCTGATTGATATCAGAAGAATTGATTCAATTCATGTGTGGCTTAATAAGCTCACAAATACTTTCTGCATGTATTAGTAATGTGTGGTCTGACCAATATTTGTATGCAGGGGTTCGAAAAAAAAATGAATGGATATCCGGGTATACCATGAGGAAGGGAACAAAAAATGAAGCCTAATGAACAAATATTATACTAAAACTAAAAAAAATATTTTAAAAAAATACATAAAAATAATGTACTTTTAGGGGACAGTACTGGTATAGCTTAAATATGTAGCAGCGTGCAGAGGAACATGTCTTGTTCCTCAAAAACTGCCAGAAGGACACTTCTACTTTTATAGCACTTACAGCAGTGCTAGACTGACCATTCAGAGAAGGTAGTTTAGCTAGTATACATAGCCTGGAGTCAGAAGTAAAAGGATTAGTTGAATGTCATGAGCATAGCAGTGGTAGGAAAGTAATGAGAGGAAATTGCATCACCAAAAAAGTGAAGGAAAAGTAAAGTGAAGGAATGCCTGACTTGATTTTTGGAACTGCTAAGTCAGAGTCCTGATCTTAACCCTACACCCATTTACATTTACGGCATTTAGCTGACGCTCTTATCCAGAGCGACTTACAAGGTTAATCACATTACAGGTGGGCCAGTGTAGTGTTAGGAGTCTTGCCCAAGGACTCTTATTGGTGTAGCACAGCTTAGTCACCCAGACCAGGATTCGAACCCCAGTCTCCCACATGCGGTGATGGCGTTATCCGCTGAGCTACACCAACCACACGCACCCACTACACCTACACCTGTTTGTGCATTATTGCTTTAGTCAGGCAGTTAGATTTGGTTGGTAATCACTACGGAATTGCAGAGGGGTGCACATACTTTTTCCTGCGACTGTATATCACAGTGCTACGTCGGGATTTAAATTTAATGTGTCTTTACATTTTTTATTCACACACACAACAAATTAAGTGCAGTTACATCCTACAAGGCTCCTATTCATGATTATTCATATGTTCATTCATTTATTATTCATTGCTGGAGCCTATCCCAGTGCTTGCTGGCCAGAAGGCAGGAAACACTCTAGACAGCATGTCAGTCCATCACAGGGCAAATTACACAGACATATACTATCACTCACACCTAGAGGGCGCAATTTAGCATCTCCACCTGATCAAAAGTCAAAGTCAAAGTGAACTTTGTCATTCAGACTTTACAACAGGAGTGCAAAGCTGAACGAGATTGTGTTTCTCCAAACTCTGATGTGCAAATGTAAACATAGTGCAAACACACGAGACATACTAGAAACATAACAGTGCAGACGAGACATGAGTATAAATACAGAAGGGGTGGGGGGGAAAGTAACAAATAGGAAATTATACATCACACAGAAATATTACACTTGTATAGAAAGATATTGCTATGTTTCCAAGTGATAATATTATTGCACACTGTAACATAATGTAAACATAACCCTGTAGCTGTAAACTTGACACTGGAAAGCGATAAAGTGCTTGATTATAATAAACAGTGAGATTTAAGATTTTAATCCCCTTATTAGTCCCACAGTGGGGAAATTTAGTCTCCGCATTTAACCAATCCGTGAAGTGAAACACCCACAAACACACTCACTAGTGAACACACACACTAGGGGGCAGTGAGCACACTTACCCGGAAGCCCTAAAAGAGCAATGTGAGGTGCCTTGCTCAAGGGCACCTCAGTCGTTACTGTCAGTTGAGGGAATCGAACCGGCGACCCTCCGGTCACAAGGCTGGTTCTCTAACCTCCAGCCCACGACTGCCCCACAACTGTTGCACAGATTATTGCACATAATTTAGCAGCATTAAAAAAAGAGATGCGAGTTATATTAATAATATTCACCTGATGGCATGCCTTTAGACTGTGGGAAAAAACCTGAGCACCCAGAGAAAACATACACAGACATGGGGAGAACATACAGACGCCATACACAAAGGACCCTGGATGCCCCAGTCGGGAATTGTACTCGGACCCTTCTCGCTTACAGGTGGTTTGAAGACCAATATTGTTCACCTGTAGTAACAAGCTGAAATTGATTCATGGTCAACTTTCTTTATTTGTTGTCATCTTCTGTGGGTCTCTGTGTTGTTTGTGGAACATTCAGGACATTAGAGGTGACATTTCATTCAGGGCCCACACTTTCCAGTCATTTTAATGTAAGATAAACACAATGAAACATATTACAACTCTCTGGCTGTCCTTTCTGCTGCCGGTCTGCTCCGTTAACTACTAGAATGTGGAGTATGAATATGTACAGCATGCCTGCCTTCATCAGAAATAATCTTCAATTGACTGTACATCTGCAGTGAAAAAGGAATAAGGATATTTTTTGGTTATGCCGTCTTACTAGCTTTTTTATTTCTCTCTCTCTCTCTCTCTCTCTCTCTCTCTCTCTCTCTCTCTCTCTCTCTCTCTCGTTTGCTCTATCCTTTCCTCCTTTCCCAAATGAGCTCCAAAATAAACAACCTTCCGCCCTCTGGGGACTGATTAGGTGAACACTATGCAAAGCAGTGTCATTCCAGCAGTGGCATCGCCAGGCCCCTGCGTCAGCACCTTGTACTCGAACTCGCCTTAAACAGCGAACGCGAGAAGCAAATCAGCGAGCGCTAGCAGAGACCATCAGCAAAACAGCTCCGCAGCGCATTAGAAGCGGGAGCACTGCTACTCAGGTGAGTGATGTTGCTTTAACCATGGCAATTAGCAGCATGCTTTCCACCATGTCACCCTCTCCAGCAGAGCGAGGCGTTGGCAGACGCAGTGGCGATGCATGCGTGCATTGGAATGGTGGCAGGTGTGGGCATTCCCAGAGGAAGGGAAAGGGGGGATTTTGTGTACCTCTGCACACTTTAAACCCTTCTGATCTCTGGCACTGTCTGATAGACATGTGTGCAAATATATATGTATAAATGAATAGTGGCAATACACACTAAAGTATCCAGATATCTGGAATTCAGCTTCTTGTCTTGTATAATCTCCATAGAGTAGAATTGCTGACAGAACAGCGCTGTTTGCAGCAGCCATACAAAAGCCTAAAGTCACAATGCCCAATGCCATGCATCGACTAGTGGGGTATTGGACTATGGAACGGTGGAAATCAGTTCTAGCAGTGATGGAGTGCCATCAAATACCATCCAACATCTGTACCTGACCTTCCTAATGTTTGTAAATGCTGGCTGAATGCAATCAAATCCCTAAAGCAACATGGGATAGAGCAGTATTTCTCACCTCTGGTCCTCAAGGCACCGTGACCTGAATATTTTAGATGACTCCCTGCTTTAAGACACCCTCTGCAACTCTAAAAGGGCTTGTTAATGAGCTCATAAGTTGGATCAGGTGTGTTGGGAGCAGCAGGGGAAAGCACTATAATGTGCAGGTCAGGGTGCCTCCAGTAGCAGGGTTGAGAAACACTGGGGTAAAGCGTGTGCATGAAACAAACTGCCTGGTAAATGCACTTCAGGCTTAGCCAATGGAAAGCCACGATACAGCTAAATCACCACCTAGTCCTAGGTAACACACACTGTGTGTTAGGAAAAATGAAGTAGTCCAGGAACGCTACGATTACCAAGGAAATAGGTGAGTTTCCCAGCACTCATTGGGGTGTCCATCATAGGCAGCAAACTTCCAGACCTGCAGGACATCTACCGGTCCCGCTGCCTGAGGAAAATCCAGAAGATCCTGTTGGACTGTAGCCACCCAGCACACAACCTGTTCACCTTACTGCCATTAGGCATGAGGTACCGCAGCATCCAGGCCAGAACAAACCAAGCAATGAACAGTTTCTACCCACAAGCCATCCGGCAACACCATCAACAACAAGCTGTAAACACTAGCACCTTTTCACCAACACCACCACCAATACCACCAATACCACCAAACCATCCATCAAACACCACCACCAACAAAACCACCACCACCAATACCACCAATACCACCACAGCACCAATAAAAACCACCAACAACACCAACACCACAAATACCACTGCACGCCGGACCACTTCGGATAATTAATACTCTATGTAGCACTGCTATGGACAACATCACGAAGTCACTTTATACAACAGGAATAGACATAAACATACATATTTATATTTGTATTAGCTCCACTCTCTCTCAGACTATACCTGTCTCATAAATGTACATATCAGAATTTCTACAGATCCCTCCTGTCTTTGTATATTCTGTATTTTGTGTATATTTTGTGTATTTTGTATTTATTTAATATAACTTTTACATCTCTTTATTTACATATGTTTAGTATGTATATAGTTTTGTCCTCCTGTAGAGCACCAACCTGAGCCTCACCACAAGCATTTCAATGCATAAATGTTCTGACATGTTGTGCATATGACAAATAAACCTAAAACTGAAACTGTAACTGATGATTTTCATGTATTTCTTGTTGAGAATCAAGCTCAGTTTAAAACGTCTATGATAGATGATAATGTTAGTTGATGCGACTCGAGTGGATGGTAATGACTGATACTGAGCTAACCAGCCTGCTAATGTCAGTCATTCATTACAAGCTAGCTAGGTATCTCAGACAGTCTATGACATCACCTCATCTGTTATAACAGTAACTGGACATTTTTGACAGTCTAGATCAGCTTTTCCCAACTCTGCTCCTGAAGGCCCATTTCCATGAACATGAGTGTTTTCCATGCTTCCAATACACCTGATCCAAATGGAAAAATTAACCAATTATGGAGTTAAAGTGGATTTATTAAAAAAAAAGAAAAGCACTGAAATGTGCAATACTGTGGGCCTCCAGGACCAGGCTTGGGAATTCCTGGTCTAGATTGTTACTACTCTATATTTTCTATATTTTTCTTATAAGATTTATTACATTGTTTCTATATGGGTTAAATGGGTTAAATCTAAAGAATAGTTGCACCCAGAAGGAAGTGTGGGATTGCAGTGCTATTGGATGATGAAGGTTACCAGGAACAATAAATGATGATACATTTAGACTAATATGGAAAATATTTATTGAGCTACACATACAGTAGTAATATCTTTCAGTATGGTGTCGGGCCACCGTGTTTGCTAATGCAGCATTCCAGACATCTCAGCATGGAGTTGTACAGGTTCTGAATGGTGTCCTGTGATAATCCCTCCCATGCATCTTGAAAATTCTCTCACAGAGTTCCTGTAGATGTTATGGTAGCGGTGGTAACTTCTGGATGTATGGCGCATGAAAACAAACTGTTCATCTTGGTGCTGACCATCGTGCCTCCACCTTACAGAGTCATTGGTCATTTCCACCAAGACGAAAGCGGGACTCATCACTGAAGATGACCCGCTACCACTTTGAGTCATTCCATGTCAGTCTAGTACGAGACCATTGCAGTCTTTGGTGGCGCTGTTGTGGCATTAAGGGTAGTCATCATAACGGTCTGTAGGCTTGTAGTCCTGCATCCCCCAGCCGCCTACTAATGGTGCTGCCAAATGTCAAATGTCACATAGTTACTGTAAAAATGATAACTGGTTTCCTGCATGCTTCTAATTCTTTCAAAGCAGAATGCATAAGAACCTCAAAAATATCAATATCAAACCAAATTATGGCACACATACAGTACAGCAGGACAAATAAAAATGAAACAACACATTTTAAGGTCTAAATAGTCGACTTTAAACTGTACGTTTGACTTTAATGAATAAGCATGGTTGCTTTTATACATCGCCCCTTCATTTACACCCTTCTGCTTTTTCTTAATTAATACTACACTTACACATAAAATGACCACAGAGATAGCCTGTGAGCTTAGCTTGAGCTTTTCTTAGAAATATACTGCATTCAGGCTTTTACGTTCAGTCCAGCATTAGCTTTAATACGGCCAGTAATAAGGCTTGTAAATCTTGACATAAAACCAAACTCAGCCCAACATTCATTGAGATGACCTTCATGAGTCGCGTGTTCACCACCTGCATTAGTTAGTGTTTTATTCTCTTCCCCTGGGCCTGAGCACCGTAACCCACATTATAAACACCCTTACCTGCCCGTAACTGCCCCCATAACTCAGCCCACACACTTTACATATGGAGGGCGGAATCATTGGGAGCCTGACAGTGTTACCCTCAGGCTGGCCAAGGCTAATCTCCTTGCTTTTGTATTCCGTGTGGCGCATTCAGCGGTGGAAAAGACTACAGGGGGAGGGAGGGGAAAGGTGAGAGGCCAACGTGTTCATATATTTACTTAAGAACATGAATAAATACAGCGCCTCGGTGTGTAAGCTCTGATTACCATACAGAGTGGCCTATTTGCATGGCAAGTCATTTCATGTCGCGTATATGCGGCTTGAAAGTGTAATCCTGGAAAACCATGTTCGTCCCTCCTTCCTAACGCACTCTTCCCTTTTTTTCCTCGTTCATTGACCCAAATGTGATTGCAATCACAACCCCTCCATTTGCGCTCCTAAAATAAAGGCTACTTAGGTTAAAGGTTATTGGACTGATGTCGTAGAAGAACCATATTATGATCTGTGAAAAATCATTCACTGAAAGGTTCTCTAGTGGATGTGGTTTTATGCCATCATTCCTCAAAACTCTTTTTGATGCCTTCATGTATCTATCTATCTATCTATCTATCTATCTATCTATCTATCTATCTATCTATCTATCTATCTATCCCAATTTTGTCTCTAATTTTGCCATGGCTACAGTTCCTTACACAAACTACCAATTGTATTATGGCACCAAACGTATATAATTTCGGCATTATTTAATTGTTACAATGTAAACAAAGACATTCCAAGAGGTTTGATGTGAAATGCTTACAATCAGAATTGGTCCTAATTCAGTGGTGGTGATGAGAACCAGACATCCATCGAGTTTAATGCCTCTTAATGCCACTTCTTGGATGGAATACCTGCCTCATGCCTGTGGCCTTGTTTTCCAGTAGTTTTACAACTGCACATTGGGTCAAACACCAGGATGACTCATGGTGGGCATCACTGCTTGCTAAATATCTGCAATCGTGGCTGTTGGGTCAGTCAGGTACAGTGATGAGGCCAGTTCTTGCTCAGGTCACATGCACAACTGAGTAGGAAACTTGAATCATTCGCTTGTCTTGTGATGTCAAAGTTTCATTTCTGTTGATTGATTCCTTCTGGGTGTACATGTAGGTTCACATGTGGTTTTGTATAGTGAACTAAATGGCTACAGGGGTTGGACAATGAAACTGAAACACCTGTCATTTTAGTGTGGGAGGTCTCATGGCTAAATTGGACCAGCCTGGTGGCCAATCTTCATTAATTGCACATTGCAGCAGTAAGAGCAGAGTGTGAAGGTTCAGTTAGCAGGTAAGAGCACAGTTCTGCTCAAAATATTGCAATGCACACAACATTATGGGTGACATACCAGAGTTCAAAAGAGGACAGATTGTTGGTGCACGTCTTGCTGGCGCATCTGTGACCAAGACAGCAAGTCTTTGTGATGTATCAAGAGCCACAGTATCCAGGGTAATGTCAGCATACCACCAAGAAGGACGAACCTCCACCAGCATCACGTAGTGACCTGGCCACTATCCTGCAAGAAGAATGGCTTAAAGTCCCTCTGACCACTGTGCAGGACTTGTATATGTCATTCCCAAGAATAACTGACGCTGTATTGGCCGCAAAAGGAGGCCCTACACCATACTAATAAATGATTGTGGTCTAAAACCAGGTGTTTCAGTTTCATTGTCCAACCCCTGTAGATCTGTATTGTAGTCATGGTGACCACTGCTTCTCATCTCCAACACTGTACAGAAATCAGAGCCTCTGTAGGTTTCGCATCAGACCGCTCTGAATGACTGTTTAAATGACTGAATTTATTATTTTGGAATTCTTTTGGAACCGATGCCCACTATGACTAGCATTACTCAGACTGTGAGGGAGAAGAGGCAGGACTAATTAAGCTCTCACGACCTCTTGATCTCAGAGGACAGTAGGATCAGTGGGTGTGTTTAAGATAAGATAATGGCCCATCCATCACAGCTGTAGATAAAAAAATTAAAAAGCAGCCGGAATGACATAGGAATTATATGTCTGATTCATTAAACTGTTGTGTGATGCTAAAACAAGCACATGTCCACTCATCACTGGCTTGCAAAGTGTTGTGCAAATACTCCCCCCATTTATCCTCATATATAATCATAATCAAAAGAATAGCTGCTTCTAGAAGGAAGTGTGGGACTGTAGTGCTATTGGGAAGGAAGATAAAGCTTACCAGCAACAACAAATGATGATACATTTAGACTGATATGGGCAATATTTATTGAGCTACACATACAGAAGTAGTGTCTCTCAGTATGGCACTGGGCCATTTTTGCTAATGCAACGTGCCGGATGTCTTTGCTTGGAGTTGTAGAGGTTCCTAATGGTGTCCTGTGATAATCCAAACAATGCAGCTTGAATATTCTCACACAGTTTCTGCAAATGTTGCAGTGGAGGTGAAGGTGGAGTGACAGCAGGCCTTCTCTAAGGCATACTTTGCTTACAAGGGAATAATTTGCTAATAATTTAAGGAATATATAACTGTTAATACCTTAGAAATAAGGACCCATTTAAAACCCTTATAGTGAGACTAAGAGACAGGATGTACATCTCCGGAATGTACAGACCTCCGTTGTTTACAATTGTTTACAATGCACAAGGCTAGGAGCAGAGTTTAATTTACAGCCCAGGACAAAAAGCGGTAAGGGATAACTGAGTATACAACTTTTAGAATTTAGGGTAGGGGAACCTCTTGAGAAGTCAGGAGGCCTACAAGCATTCTGGTTGAAGACATGGGTTCCTAAAACCACATTAAATGTATGCATCTTTGGAGTAAACCTTGAGATAATGGTAATAAAGCCTGGTTTGGAAATGTACAGAAAAGTCGGCGGTGCATTACATCACCTCCTGAACACATAAGTATAGAAGCTCCACGGTCTATTGTTCCCATCTAATTCAATCCGCCCAGGAGGACGCTTTTCAGCATACACCTGACAGTAGAGCCTGGTGCCTTCTCTCTTTAATCCAGAACCCAGCGTCTGATGGTTTTGTTTAGGAGTCAGTATATTTTCTAGACACAACAGTGTTTTATTTTGATGTCTGGCTTGGTCAATTGGTGTCACTAAGCCACGACACTACCAACACAACAGCATGAGTCAGAATGGAAAAGCATGTGCCACAGGATGGCCTTATATAGTCAGTCAGATACAGCAACAAGGCCTGCCAAGTTTCAGTCCTGTCGCTTGATTCCTTCTGGGTGTAACTATTTGTGCAACTATTCTGTATATACAGATTTTACATGAATCATGTCCTAATTCATGAAGATGTTACAATGAAAGCATTCAGCAGGCTCATGAACCAATGCCTGTCCTTTATGAAAATATCTTCCTGGTCTCAGAAAAGCCTTTCACATGTACGGGGAGCACTGATATCTTCCTGGAGCACTAATTTGGATGTTTGCATACTTGATCCTCAAGCATTATCTGTGACAACATGCCCTGGGATAGACTGACCTGTATAGGGTGTTTCTAAGCTTCTGGCCAATGAGTACTGGGATAACCTGGGATAACTCAGACAGAAGGAAAAGTGGCTTTGAAGATAAATGAACGCATGGAAGAATGAATGAACGTTTTACCATTTAAGTAGAAATACAAGATTCAACATAAACACTCACTTACTCACTCACTCATCTTTCTGTTAAACCGACTGGGTCCTGGGGTGTGCTGGAATAGGGGTGTGCTTTTTTTTTTTTTTTTTTTTGTGCTCCAGGAAGATATCAGTGCTCCCCGTACATGTGAAAGGCTTTTCTGAGACCAGGAATATATATATATATATATATTTATTTTTTTATTTTTTTATTTTTTTTTTGTCTATTGTCTTTGCACTACACTATATATATATATATATATACACACATTATTCACTGCACTGGAGAAGGAGCCTGACCGTGTTTCGCTATACTGTACAACCCTGTATTGGTATAATGACAATAAAGTTGAGTTGAATTAAATTGAATTGAATTGAATTGAATCTATCCCAGACCCCGTAGGGTGGATGCAGGATACGCCCTGGACAGGCTGCCAGTTCATTGTAGTTTACATGTATGCAATAATAATAATAATAATAATAGTAGTAGTAGTAGTAGTAGTAGTAGTAGTAGTAATCATCAACATCTTAGAACTAAAAAAATTGGCCCTAACTAGGTTTTCAAATGTTTAATGTTAAGTACCTGTTAAGAATGTCCAACATTAGTGTGAAGAGATCACACTGCTAAAATGACCCACGTGCAAAAAAACAATGCTCTGCATGGAATACACACTCATCCAGAGGTTTACAATCACGACTACCAACAGATGCAGGTTCAGCTCCAGCTTTGCAGGAATTCCAGGGTCAAGTTCCAATACTTGACAGCTGAGCTTACTTCCCAGAACTTGGTTGAGCTTGCTGTAAAAGGGCACGTTATTCAGGCAGGGCCGCTTCTTTGGTTTTCATCTTTGGTTTCTTTAAACTTTGTTTTCAGACGTTTGACTCTTCTCCTATCACCACGTTTAGACATTCCTTTAAGTTCTCCTTTATTTTCTTTAAACTGAAACCCAAATGTTCTGCTCTGGCAGTTCACACTGAGCTGCATTATCATGTATCACATGAACCATCTCACAGCCGTAGTGCAAGTTCTGCCAGGAAGAGTTCAGTTCTAACATCATTCATTAATTACTCTGGCCAATCACAGTCTGCTGTCTGTCTTTAGAAGGATTTAGTTTACGTTCGTATTTTGCTGCCTTCAAATGCCAACATTTCAGTGTTATCGTCCTCCCCGCAACCACCAGTTTGGTCCCAGGCCTGCTGTCCAGGGAGTAGGCCCTGCTCCTGCTGTCCAAATCTAGCAGGATCTGTGAGGTACCTAATTCTTCAAGACCTGGGCCTAGGACGAGAGTTATCGAGGATTAACATATCGTTTTCCATGACTTTTGGCCTTTGAGTCTTTCTACCAGATCTGTTAATATTAGATTCAGTGTTTCTTGTTGTTCCCACATCTGTGTCACATATAAAAGAAGAGATCATACTTGGACCACTTTTACCCGCTCTGTAAATGCAGTCTCAGTAACACTTCGGTATAAGAGATGATTGTGCCATTATCTCATCATAGCTGTTAAATAACTGCTAATTACTTATTTCTTAACATCATTTTCCAAAGAACTGCTCTAAATAAGCTTAGTCAAACCAGTAGGTGCTAATTAATTGGCTGCTCATAACTCCTTTATTAAGCAATAACTAGGGTCAACAAAGGTAATGGGAAGCCAATGAATAATCATCCGCAGGCTTGCTTAGTCAATTAACAGCTATCAGCTTGATGAGTTGATTATTAAGGGCTTAATAATGGACACCATAGCTGCTGTACAAAAGACTATGATGTTTAATGCCCCAGTCAGCACTCCTGAAACTTCATACTAGTTATTGCTTAGTGAAGTAGCAATTAGCAGTCAGTTCATTGGTTTGATGAGGCTTCATAAGAGCATCATAATGTCCACCTATACTGAAGTTATAACATATCTTCTGTTTGCATTGTTATTTCTGATAACACTGATAATAATGATCACAATTTTGGTGTTTTAATGATTACGCCCTCCATCCAGTCGTGCTACTCCATCCAGTCATGCTACTCCATCAGTTGCAGCTGCATTTGGAGTAGCATGACTGGATGTAGGGTGTAATCGTGCTACTCCAAATGTAGCTGCAACTGCTGGAGAAATTTCTATAAGCTTATTTAACTCATCAGGATGGATAGTATGCAACTTTGATGAATAAGACTCCAAATCATGATGAGTGCAAACCGTACACCAGAAAGTAGAATCAAACAAAGGAGAAGTATATTCCCACTATCTTTCTCTTTCCCGTTCTTTCTTTCTGACATTGCTCTGAATATGCATGCATGGATATAGACTCATAAATCTCATCCGGCACCTGACACGGTGGTGTCTTTTGCTATCGGGCAGTGGCGCAGCCGCCTTTCTCCACATACGCTGCCATTACTTATTCAGAGTGTTTGGCGGGAGCCTGAGTGTCTGTGGCAGTGCTTGCAGGGCCAGACCTATCGAACTGGGCCATAATGGATGTAATACATCAATGCGTTTGAGCTCGGCTGCTTTAATTAGGCTTTCCTGGTCATTTCATCAATGCACCCCTCCCAACCTTCCCCTCCCGCTCCTCTCCCCACCGCTGGGATTCGGATAATACCAGGTGTCCTGCGCTGCATGTGAATGGCCCAGCAGACCTGTCCGTGGGCCCGCCCTGTCTGTAACACACATGAATGCAGAATTCGGGTGGAGGTGTGCTGATACGGCCTAGAGTCTCCTTTATTTAACATGGCAGCATTAGCAATGTGTCCACCTCGCTGCTCTGGCAAAACTCGTGTTTCAAGCACAGTGACACAGCAGTCTGACTTGCATACAAGCCCAGGCGATGCGCCCTCTCCAGTCGATAATTCGCCATTGTGCTGGTTAGTAAATGCGAGGCGCAATTAAAACTGATGAAGTATATCAGGAATGGATTAAGACTGGGCAAATTGTTATCATTAAATTGATCAGAGCATTATCATTTCATCCCCCGATGAAGACAGCAAGCGCTTTCCACTGTCAGGCTGCAATAATGCAAGCAGCAGCTGCAAAACAGCGTGTAGGACTGCTGGTGACAAACGATCAAAATCCAAACACATGGCAATAAATGTATTCGCTGCATCATCTCTTAGCTTGTTTGGGTTTAATTCTCTCTTCCAATATTTTCCTTCTCAGCAGAGAACAAGAGCCCCGTGCAGCTTCTTTCCCCGGGCCTTAATCCTCCTAAATAAAGACCCTTTCCACATCCCACTACTGTGATCATTTGCACATATGCACTGTTCAGATCCAGCAGAATCCAGAAGACTGAAGGGAAAATGAGCATTGAAATTGTAATAGGTGTTGTAAGTGTAATACCGAAAAACAACAGAGTGCGAAATGAACAGCCAACAACAAGTACCGAAAGTTCTTCACTACTTCTTAGTGATGAAATTGTAATCACCAAACCACTTACCCATAAAGCCAAATGCTGCATACTTACCCTAAGAACTTTCTCCAGCTGCAATTTCACAAAACCTCTCTGTTTCTCTGAACTTATTTGGCTTAAAGAAAGTTAACGGTAAATATATGATAACCCATGTGTACACAAAAAGAGATATGACCACCAAACAGCACTCGGTGCCAGGAAGCTAAGTTGGTCCTCATTCACTTGTTTGGTCGGTGTAGCTAAAGGACTGACCTCAACCACAAAGTGGAAAACACAGTGATATCAGTGTAGCTAAATGGTGCTAATGGTTCATAAAGGCTATGAATGCAAATATACATTAATACAAACTGGTCATAAACACTATATTGGGCAGTCAAATTGGGCATCTTTGATACCGAACGAGATTCTTTATCTTGTGTTGTGGAACGAACCCTGTATTAAGTTAGGCAGCTAAAATAGCTATGGAAACACTGCAACCCCACAAAACAAAACCTGGCTCCAATATACAGGGGTTGGACAATGAAACTGAAGCACCTTTCATTTCAGTGTGGGTGGTCTCATGGCTAAATTGGACCAGCATGGTGGCCAATCTTCATTAATTGCACATTGCACCAGTAAGAGCAGAGTGTAAAGGTTCAGTTAGCAGGTAAGAGCACAGTTCTGCTCAAAATATTGCAATGCACACAACATTATGGGTGACATACCAGAGTTCAAAAGAGGACAAATTGTTGGTGCACGTCTTGCTGGCGCATCTGTGACCAAGACAGCAAGTCTTTGTGATGTATCAAGAGCCACTGTATCCAGGGTAATGTCAGCATACCACCAAGAAGGACGAACCTCCACCAGCATCACGTAGTGACCTGGCCACTATCCTGCAAGAAGAATGTCTTAAAATCCCTCTGACCACTGTGCAGGACTTGTATATGTCATTCCCAAGACGAACTGATGCTGTATTGGCCGCAAAAGGAGGCCCTACACCATACTAATAAATGATTGTGGTCTAAAACCAGGTGTTTCAGTTTCATTGTCCAACCCCTGTATATAGTAATTATGTATAGTATATATCGCACATATTTTGCAATAACGCACATTTCTATGCTAAACAGGTTGGAACTGCAGCTTGGCGTGTCATTTTGAGATAAGCATGAATATTCCTGAAAAAGATGGCGTCTTGAAGGCAGAACTTGCTGCTTCAAAATGTGTTGAGGATTAATGGTGTCTTAACAGATGTACAGGTCATTACTCACTCGTGTCTTCCATACCATAATATGCTCTAACTTTACACGGGCAGCAGCAATCTGGATGGTCCCTTACTTTAATTCTGAGGTTTGCACATATACCAAATCAGTCTGTGGGTTTCTAAAGACCTGTTAAAATTAAAATGGCTAAAACTAGTCTGAGGATGTTCGTTAACCTCTGCGTACTGTGAAAACAATAGCTTTTCAGTTGTTTTCTTGTTCATTTTTCACTTGTTTTTTTATTCAGCAAGGTTGCATTGAGATGACTAATGAATGTGTGTGTGCGTGTGTGAGAGAGTGAGAGTGTGTGTGTAGGAAAGTGGATGCTCTACAAGAGGAAAGCCCGAGAGGAAAGCAGCTGGACAAAGCACTGCAGCCTTGAAGAATCCTGTCTTTTATAGAGAGTATGAAATAAAGCAATTAAAAAACAGTCTTGACATTTCAAAGAAGCTGGTCATGTTCCCTGCAGCTGCCTCGTGTATTCTGCTTCTGAAAGCACAAAGGTTTGTAACTGAAAAATCAAACTGAGAAAGATAAATGATGGCAGACTACAAGTTGCAAGACACAAGTGCCTTATGCTCTGATCATGAAGGATTCTCTGTATAGCATCAGAGATGGTTCTTGTGAAAAGATTTTAAAGTGTGGTTTATTGTGCTTAGTGATAATAATGAAACATGGGAAATGTATATATATATTTTTATATATATAGGAATAAAATTATAATGAAAGTGTTTTGTTTACACTTTCTATTAAAAAGGTATCCATAATGAATTATAAGTGCATTCATGAACATTCATAATGCTTTATAATACTTAACATAAGCCTTTGTAACTCTACATAAATGTTTATAATCACGAACATAAAACGTTAAGACATCACAATATGAGGCTTTATAACACAAAATGCTATAACACGCTACAATATGTTTTTATGTATATATATTTCCGGTTTTTAATATTACATCTACGGCATTTAGCTGACGCTCTTATCCAGAGCGACTTACAAGGTTAATCATAGTACAGGTAGGCCAATGCAGTGTTAGGAGTCTTGCCCAGGGACTCTTATTGGTGTAGCACAGCATAGTCACCCAGAACGGGAATCGAACCCCAGTCTCCCTGGGACAGTAGCTTCCTGGTGAGTAGTGGTGTTATCCGTTGTGCCACACCAACCACATATTACCGCTGAGACCCATATCATAAAGTCTTATAACCAATGTTTTCAATGTTGGATGCCCCCTTATACGTTGCGTAGTAGAAAGTGGTTATTTTATTTTCATGATATCGTTATGATGGAGCTTTTTGTGCTAGAATTCACAATGCTAAGGCTCCAGCAATCCAAATATGAGAAAATCTGGCTAATAACATTAGTGAATAACTTAATGTATGATTAAAGGGTTTAAAATTGGTAAATTAGGGATATAGAGTAACTTACTCTGATCCATGTAAAGACAGGACAGTAGATTATCGTCTATGATTTCACTCTGTTAACTCCAGCAAAATTTATTTATTTATTTTTATTTTATCATTTATTTATTTATCTTTTTTGTCAGAAAGGGTATGCATGCATCCAAGTGCACGTGTCTATGTCTATGGACGCATATGCTAAGCTATTATATCTTTTGTCTCTGTGCTAATTGTGTGATTCTCCAGCTGTTGTTTATTTACATGACGCTTTAAAGATCCACAGTGATGCCCTCACTACAACGGGCATGATTTTTAAAATTCATTTATGAGTTGTTATGAGCTCATAACATATCAATAACATCATTTTACCTAAAGTCTGTAAAGAGACCTTATAGATGTCCATTAAAGGTTATGTGCACTTACAAAATATTTTTATTCTGAAAGTACTTGGAACCATTAAAAAGTATGCAAACCATTAAACAATGACTGGAAGCATACAGGTATTACACTTTGTGCTATAAAGCCTTATACTGTGATGTTATAACGTTTTATGTCCATGATTATAAACATTTATGTAGACATATGCAAAAGCTTATGTCAAGTATTATAAAGGTATTATAAAACAAGTATTATAAAGCTTTATGAAAGCTTTATAGATGTTTATGAATGCACTTATAATGCATTATGGATACCTCATTCATAAAAAAGTGTTACCAATATTTCTGTTACCAATATTTCTATGTTCCTTGTTCAGATTATTTTTTTTAAATTTCATGTACACGGCATTTAAACGGCAGGTAAATCCAGTCTGATTCCAATCTGACTTTTTCCCTGAATCTGATTACTCTGTTGGATGTTGAGCTGTTCATGTTCTCTTCTATAGTTGACATTAGTTTGAGCAGCTTCGAAACTGACCCGCATGTGCAAAAGAACAATGCTTCACATGGAGCATACACTCCTCCAGGGATACACAGTCATGCTGACTGCTAACGGCTGCAGGTTCAGCTCCGGCATCACAGGAGCGATCAGAAAGTTCCAAAGAGTGACAGCTGGGCTCATCACCCAGAATGTGTGACGTTATTCAGACACTTCCATGTCATTTCCTTGTCATTCCTGAGAACCTTTGAATCCTTTGGCAACATTTCTTTACGAAACAGAGCGGTTGCGAAATGTGCCTTTGGTCTGTACAGAAGCATCAACGGAAATGATGACTCATCAGCTCAATGATGAAGAATGTCAAGTTGGATTGACGTAAAATTATTTCGAAAAAAAAATCCGACCTGGCTGTTCAAACTGAGCCAGATTGCCACATATTATACAGTGGTATGAAAAAGTATTTGCCCCCTTCATGATTTCCTTTTTTTTATTTTTGCATGTTTGTCACACTTAAATGTTTCAGATCATCAAACAAATTTAAATATTAGTCAAAGACAACACAAGTAAACATAAAAAGCAGTTTTTAAATGAAGGGGAAAAAAATCCAAACCTACATGATTTGTCCCCCAGTTAAAACACATTCTAACTGTGTTTTATCACACCTGAATTCAATTTCTCTAGCCACACCCAGGCCTGATTACTGCCACACCTGTTCTCAATCAAAAAATCACTTAAACAGGACCTGCCTGACAAAGCGAAGTAGACCAAAGATACTCAAAAGCTAGACATCATGCCAAGATCCAAAGAAATTCAGTAACAAATGAGATAGAAAGTAATTGAGATCTATCAGTCTGGAAATTATTATAAAGCCATTTCTTCATTCCATTTCATTTCATTTCACTTCAAGTTTTGGGACTCCAGCGAACCACAGTGAGAACCATTATCCACAAATGGCAAAAATGTGGAACAGTGGTGAAACTTTCCCGGACGACCAAAATTACCCCAAGAGCGACAACTCATCCAAGTGGTCACAAAAGACCCCACAACAATATTTAAAAAACTGCAGGCCTCACTTGTCTCGGGTAAGGTCAGCGTTCATGACTCAACCATAAGAAAGAGACTGGGCAAAAATGGCCTGCATGGCAGAGCGCCAGGACAAAAACCACTGCTGAGCAAAAAGAACATTAAGGCTTTTTTTTTATTTTTGCTAGAAAACATCTTGATGATCTTCAGGACTTTTGGGAAAATAATCTGTGGACTGTCGAGACACAAGTTGAACTTTTTGGAAGGTATATGTCCATTACATCTGGCGTAAAAGTAACACTGCAAGAACATCATACCTACAGTAAAGTATGGTGGTGGTAGTGTGATGGTCTGGTTTCGCTGCTTCAGAACCTGGAAGACTTGCTGTGATAAATGGAACCATGAATTCCGCTGTCTACCAAAAGTCCTGAAGGAGAATGTCCGGCCATCTGTTCGTGACCTCAAGCTGAAACGAACTTGGGTTTTTCAGCAGGACAATGATCCAAAGCACATCAGCAAGCCCACCTCTGAATGGCTGAAGAAAAGTCCTGACCTGAATCCTATTGAAATGCTGTGGCATGATCTTAAAAAGGTGGTTTATGCTTGAAAACCCTCCCAGTGTGGCTGAATTACAGCAATTCTATAAAGATGAGTGGGCCAAAATTACTCCACAGCGCTGTGAAAGACTCATTGCTAGTTGCCGCAAGCACTTGATTGCAGTTGTTGTTGCTAAGGGTGGAGAAACTATTTATTAGGTTTAGGGGTATGTAACTATATAGGTTAGGATTTTTTTCTCCCTTAATAATAAAAACCTTCATTTAAAAACTGCATTTTGTGTTTACTTGTGTTGTCTTTGATTAATATTTAAATTTGTTTGATAATCTGAAACATCAAAGAGACAAACATGCAAAAAAAAAAAATAAATTGTGAAGGGAGCAAATACTTTTTCATACAACTGTATGCGTATTTGAATTCAACGGTGTTGGTTAATGGAATTCTCAAATTCATAGTATTTTTTGCTGTTCACACTGCCAAATGTTTCATCATGTATCATCAAAAAGAATAATTTTACCCACAAGGCAGTGTGAGATTGCAGTGCTACTGTGATGGAAGATAAAGGTTACCATGAACCATAAACGCTGATTAATTTAGACTGATATGGGTAATATTTATTGAGCTACACAAACAGAAGTAATGTCTCTCAGTATGTCGTCTGGATATTGATACTAATGCAACAGTAGTTGCCAGTCGTCTCGCTATGGAGTTGTAGAGGTTCCTAATGGTGTCCTGTGATAATCCATCCCATGCAGTTTGAAGATTCTTACACCGCTCCTGCAGATTATGCATTAGGGGTGGGGTTGGAGTGATACCAGGCCTTCTGGACATCAACAAACCGTTGATCCTGTTGTTGGTCGTCTCCACCAAGGCAAAAGTGGGACTCATCACTCATCTGAATCAATGAGCAGCAAACAAAAAACCAACGGCATAGTGGAGAGCCTCCATGATAACAATAATCCATAAACTGTACGAACGAGAGTGAGGGGCTGCAGTCGGGAAAGAGTTGGAAGGAGGCTGCTTGCTCATATGATGCGTATGATTATTAGATGATCTTTTGTTGATTTTCTTTCTTACAGGGAACAAACCCAGATATGGATTCTTCTGCAAATTCAGTGGCATACGGTTTCTGCATTAAACATTGCTATGTAATGACATACAGCTGGTGGATCGTCATGGTTTTACAAGTGTATAGTTCACAGCATAAACACAACTAAGCAGGAGAACTGGAATATCATATGCTTTATTTCACATTCTGTTCTCATCCACACTATCCCATTAGCAGGTGCACCTCAGTGTTCCATAGACTGACTCAAGCACATAGAGTATAAACTTGTGTATGCTGAATAAATTCTATCCTGCTGTTCTGCAGTAGGAGAATCAAGTGGCAAGAATCTTTTACTCTGCTGTGACTGTGCCTTTCTTCATCTCTACATGTGGTAGCATTTTCCCCAGGTGCAGGGCCTCCATCCACTCCACCAGTTACGAATATTAAATAGTACTTCCGCATCATGATGTACTATACATGAGCGGCATTCCCTGCGTCCACAGAAAATTGGCTCTTGTGAGGATGGACAGACAGATTGTGAGCTAAAGGCAAAGCTAGGTTTATTAAACAGGCTCGTAGCACAACACAGCAACAGCAAGATACAAGCGGACATAACCAGGAGGGCAAGGACTGAATCAGAGTAAGGAGACAAGCAGAAGTCAGAACCAGGCAAAACAATCAGACCAGCAACAGTATCCAAAGGGGAAAGACAAAGAGTAAACCAGAAAGTCAAAAATAGTCAAACCAGGTCAGCATATGAGAATAACACCAGAGAGGGAAACGCTCAGTACGCACAAGGAGGAAATACTTCGCAATGGGTCAGTGGGAGAGAGGAGTATTTGTACAGGAGGCTAATCAGCTACAGGTGAAATCAATATTCTGGAGACTTAGACCTGAGAGACGGAGCGGGATTGGGAGATGGTGGACATGTGACAGTGATGTCTTCAAGTGGTGGATTATGAGAAACGGAGTCCGGGAGATTGGGGATAAGAGGAGAGCTATGTGCTTTGAGTTGTCATGGTTTTATTAAATGAATAATCCTACCAAATAAAAAAAAAACAACAACTTAAAAACACATTATGGACTTTTAGCTTGTAGAATATTGACTTAAATCTTTTTACGTTGAATAACCTATAGTAATTTTTTTTATTTTGTCAAAATAGGATACATAGAAATAGGGAGTGCCAATGACCTATGGTGTCCCCCAGGGTTCTATTTTTGGGATGCTCTTAATCAACTTATGTGCTTCCTTTTGGTCAAATCCTGCAGGACTATGGGATGGATATCTCATCACAGCTACACTGATGATGCTCAGATCTAATTGGCCCTCTTCCCAAACAACTATGGTCCCCGTTGACTCACTTTGTAAGGGCCTTGATAACATAACTAATTGAACAGATGAAATTTGCTGCTGTTGAATAAAAAGAAAACAGAGACTATTTTCTAAAGAACAAGCATGTGACCTTGGTGATTTTTTAGATGTCCAATAACACATTTACTCCAACTGGTTCTTATGCTCACCATGTGATCGTGAGGGACAGTGAGCTCCTACTCTAAAATGCAGGGGCATGGTAAAATAAGGCTTTGTCTACAGACTAGTTTCAGTAGTGAGATAAAAAGATTTTAAGGATTTAATGAACATGATAAATCTTAAATCTTCATGACAAAAGTTAGTTATTATTAAGGTCACAGGACAAAAAAAAATCAGACACCTCTTGTATTTAGGGTGGTAGTAATTTCAGGCCCCTGTAGATGACTTTGTACAAGGATGATGGGGCTATCTGATGTGGCCTGCATCCAGTTAGTCATGCTTCTTGAGGTATTACATGCTATTAGATAAGTTATAGATCAATAATTATTTGTCTGGTGACCTGGTGGTTATTATTATTATTATTATTATTATTATTATTATTATTATTATTAATAATAATAATTAAAAAATATTATAATCATATAATTTATGGAAACCAGCCTTGTGACTGGAGGGTCGCCGGTTCGATTCCCTGAACTGACAGTAACGACTGAGGTACCCTTGAGCAAGGCACCTAACCCCCAACTGCTCCCCGGGCGCCTTGGATAGGGCTGCCCACCGCTCCGGTTAAGTGTGCTCACTGCCCCCTAGTGTGTGTGTTTACTAGTGAGTGTGCTTGTGGGTGTTTCAATTCACGGATGGGTTAAATGGGGAGACTAAATTTCGCCACTGCGGGATCAACAAGGGATTACAATCTTAAAATCTTAATCTTATGTTAATTTTAGTTATATGGTATTATTATTATTATTATTATTATATTTATTATTATTATTAAATAGGGTTTAGGACAGCCATGTCCCAATAAAAGAAATACCTTGCAGATGATGATGTGTATATATTTAGCTTATTACTAAGTCATAAAATAATCCTTTTAAAAATCTCTATTTAATTATTTATTTTATTTATTTTTATTTTATTATTATTTTTTTTTATGTGGGACCGCAGTTGGAAGTAGTTGGTAGCATGGTCCATTTCCTTTACTAAAGAACCCCTGAGGATCCCTTTTCTAAGTCGAGCGAGAGTATAGAAGCGAACTGTGTTTTCACCACAACTTTTCAGCAGTGGCTGCTTTTCCCCCCGCTGTTCCGACGGAGTCAAATCTTCACACTGTGGTGTCCAAGTGAATGTAGAGGGAATGTTTTCCAACTCTGTGTGCGTAACAGGAAGCCGAATGTGGTAGAACTGCGATGGACATGTTCACAAATGCTGTCAGCATCCTTCCTATAACGAATGGCAACATTGTCATCTGCACTGTAAAAGAGAACGACCCCTTTATATAGAGACACATGCAAACAAGAGGATGCACAGTTTTGCATCCTGTGGCTTGGCATAATTTTCCATGGACGATGTAAATCTGCGGTCGCTAATCCTGTAAGTCGTTTGTTAATACTGCATATCCATTATAGGAGTGAACAACAGAAGCTTAGCCGTGCTCAGTAAATAACTCTTGCTAATTGAACGCAGAACATCCATCTTGGACAGTGCTCTGTTAGCAAGATGCTGAATTTTACTTGAGCTAGCGTGTTTTTCTCCCTTGTTCATCAGTATGTACTCTGGTAGCAGAATGACAGTGTGCTGTAAATCATAAAGTGAGGCATACGGGCAGTAGGAATATTATATCAGCTCATCTTATTTAGGGGTGCTGAATTGTAAATCACATTACGCAAGTAGAATGAGAAATGCTAATCGATACATAATCAGGAAACCATTACAGCAGAATTATACGCATATATGGATCTTAACCTGCCGGGTGACACAAGTGGCAAACTCTTGAGACTCACCAGGTGTTGCTCTCTTGTACTTAAGCGAGCGCTACAATTCACTGGGGATGAATGGCACTGATATAATGGTTCTCAAAGTCACTCGTAGACTTTTGCTTCCTTTTGAGTAAAAAGAGTTATGGTAAGTGTATGACATCGGTTACCATTCAGAGTGAAGGAATTAGCTGCTGGCGGATACAAAACGAGATGAAGTGCTAACACAAAGAGGAGAATGTACCAGAATGACCCCAGAAGGCCTCTACCTGTATGTAAACGTACAGGTCTAATGAAAGAGAAGTACGAGCAGGAGTTTAAACACCATGGAGTGGCAGAAATTGAGGAACATACAGGGGTTGGACAATGAAACCTGAAACACCTGGTTTTAGACCACAATCATTTATTAGTATGGGGTAGGGCCTCCTTTTGCGGCCAATACAGCGTCAGTTCGTCTTGGGAATGACATATACTGCGTCCTGCACAGTGGTCAGAGGGATTTTAAGCCATTCTTCTTGCAGGATAGTGGCCAGGTCACTACGTGATGCTGGTGGAGGTTTGTCCTTCCTGGTGGTATGCTGACATTACCCTGGTTACTGTGGCTCTTGATACATCACAAAGACTTGCTGTCTTGGTCACAGATGCGCCAGCAAGACGTGCACCAACAGTTTGTCCTCTTTTGAACTCTGGTATGTCACCCATAATGTTGTGTGCATTTCAATGTTTTGAGCAGAACTGTGCTCTTACCTGCTAACTGAACCTTCACACTCTGCTCTTACTGGTGCAATTAATGAAGATTGGCCACCAGGCTGGTCCAATTTAGCCATGAGACCTCCCACACTAAAATGACAGGTGTTTCAGTTTCATTGTCCAACCCCTATAATTCACATGAGGTAACCGCTAAGACACCGGTAACTTTACACGTACAAGAGGCAGCAACCGGGAGGTTGTGGGTTCAAATCTCACCACTGACTAGGTGAGCCATGGCATGCTCTTGGACAAGGTTCTAACCCCAAGCTGCACCATCAGGGCTACTCCGCTGTGCTGCTTCCAGACTGGGTAGTAAAATTATTAATTTTTCTTTCCGGGTCAATAAATTACAGAACGTGATATAACACGAGCGGGACGTTAGACACCACAGCACCCTAAATTTACATGCACTTATTCCATTTCTGTTTGGAGAAGAAAGACAGAGATACAATCCGGTTGTTTCCTATTATTCTATGTGAACACCAGCAGTGTTACAGAGTGCATTAACTCCAAACCAAAGTGACTCCACATCATAGTTTTACATTCAAGTAAACTACACACTGCCAAGGTATTGATCAATATGCTTACCAGCCAATCCTGTAGTGCAAAGCCACTAGACACAACAGCTAAGAGAACTTATAAGAGAAAGATGGAGAGGCGAGTTTTAATGTTGTTGTAAATTACCGATAGCTAACCTCCAAGCCAAAAGCCTTCCCCATGTTTGGGCACTGTCTATGTGCATTTATAAAGATCTACAAGGCATTCATATTGTTTTTGAAGACTTGGCGTAAGACTTTGGAACTGTCCTTAAATTTCATAATCACACACACAAAAAAAAAATATTATAGCACTGCAGGCTTTATAGCACGCAGTGTGTTTTAATTATTTCGAATTATTAATTATATAATATTTGCCCTGTTTATGACAGTATTAGTGAGAGCAGCATCATAAAGCTCTGATCAGTCACATAATGCTTTATAAAGATCCACAGAGATGCCTTGCACTTACAGTGCTTTTTAGGTGGCTACATGCTTCTATTAATGTTGATGAATTCATGGAGCCAATCACTTACATTTCCATTTAAGGCATTTAGCTGACGTTCTTATACAGAGCGACTTACAACCGGGCTTAGTGTTCCGTTGGATAATATTTCCAGCTAGTACAGGAAGGCCTAGAACTCACCTAAAACTCACCATGAGCTCAGACACTGCCCAAACAAGGGCCAGTGCTGATATCTAGAGATCAGCAATTACATCATTTTAGCTAAAGCCTGCACAGAGAGCTCATAAGTGTTCATTAGATGGTCTGTGCACTAGTTGTGAAACATTAGAGAATATGCAAGGTGGTTCTTTCTGGATCATTATGTGAATAACAACAGGCTTTTTGATGCTTATGATGTAAATAGTGAAAAATGTTTATTATAACACATTATGGCATAAGCAGCTTTATACTGTGATGTTTGAACAGTTTATGTGCAGTTAAAAACCTTTACGGTCAGTATTATAAAGCCTTATGAATGTTTTATAGATCTTTATGTGTTCCCTTATAATGCATTATGAATACCCGACTCATAGAAAGAGTTTTCAACTGTTGTAATGAAAGGTTAAACGGCACTCCGGCTAATTCACTGACATGGTATCAGAAGTGGGATGCAACTTTGAACATCAAGTCCAAACTGGATACTGCAGCAGAAAGGCTGAGGGCTTTCCCTCATTACCTAAAGAGTAAAGCCCATAGCTACTACGTCCTAGAAGTGCTACAGGTGGGGTAAGGCCTGCAGACCTGCAAGAACAATGCTAGCTACCCTGGAAAAGAATCCTGATCCAGAACGACTTCCAGGCCAACTAAACCTTATAAGGGAACATAGCGAGAATGAGATGAGCGATGTGTTGAAGTGTTAGTGTTGTTGTTAACTAGTGAGAGCTATCCTGCAAGCGGAGAGAGACCCTTCCACCGTTCCAGCAGCACCATTCAGCTAATTCAGGGACACGTACCAAACTACCAAGATTCTAAAGGGAACTTGTTGTGTATATCTCAAGGCATTTTAGCCAACCTCTATTAGTTAGAGCAGTTGAGAGCAGCAGTTCTTAAACTGCAGTCCGTGGCCCCCTGGGGTGCTCCACGGGAGCATTACGGGGGCTGGAGAAAAATCTTAGAAGCAGTGTCTCCACATAATGATTTTTCATTTTGTCGGCTCATTAAATATACTTTCACCATATTTAAAATGCGGCTGGTTGTTTAAAACTGGTAGGTGTTATTAAACATTATTAAACTGAAATATGTGCCAGGCAATAACAATTCAGGGCTATAACACCCACAGTCCTCAATCGTTAAGTGAAAGTAATGACTTGGAGGGCGTGGGTGGGCGCAGTGGCACTTACCATCTACGAACTGGGCCTCAGACTATATAAGTTTGGGAACTGCTGATATAGAGGGTGATATGTATGCCGGTGAATTAGTGTTCATCTTCGAGCGGAATGTGGGCAAAACTGTCGGGTTTAACAGCCCTGTGCGTGCTCTCTTGCTCAGTGTTACCCAACTCGACTGGTTATTGTGAAAAACGCGATGACGTGCCGAACTTATCCACACATTTTTCAACTTGATCTGCGAGGAGGCGTGAAAGCATTGCATGAAAAACACGTTCCATGGCAGAACAAGCGGAGCCTGCAGAATCCACATCCCCCTATAGGATATAATGGCATTTTGTGCAATACGCTCTGCCATCTAAATGAACCCTGAATTGATGAAGCCTTTCATATTGGGTGTGTGCACGGCAAGTTGAGGCAGCACACACAAAGTTTTGTTCCACTTTGACTGTTGTTTGATTGCCACTGTAATGTAATGCGTGTATAAAACATGGCGGGTTTATTGAAGCATGTTGATTGGCTAGTGGTGCATTTCCCCATCAAAATGACCAATTTGATGTCAAGCTAGACTATCGACTTCTGAAAGTCCTATGGATAGATGACGGACAGAGTACCAGAGAACGGGTGAAAATGTGCAGAAACTCACAGCATGCCACCTTAACACTGAGCTTTTAAAACGAAACCCTCTTAAAACTAAAGTTGCCCAAAACTATTCTTTGGGAGGAAGCCTTAAAAGAACCACTGCTTTCCTAAAGAACCTTCCAGTAGACAGTTGTTTAAAAATCTCATTTAAAACCTCTCACCTGAAAGGTTCTTCGGGGAGGCAGTTCGACCATGGCATCTCTCCAAAAAAGCCTTTTTGGCACCTTTAGTATAATGTTTAACATAAGCATCAGTGCAAGCACTGCCCTGAGGGCAGTTACGTGGCACACGTTCTACATTCTCTTCAGGTGAAAGGTTCCTTTTGTCCCCCAAAGATTTGTATTCGGCAGACTAGTCCATTTGAAGGCTACATGGTTCTATTAGCATGGGTTCTTAGCATTTTCCAGAGACAGAAGGCGCATCCCAGCAGTCCCTTGCTATAATAGGTATAAGCAGTTGCTTTGCGGCGCCTTTTGTTTTTTAATACCAGTTGGCATTAAGATATGGTTCGAACAGTTGGAGAGAGGGCCCCCTTGTGGTTTGAAACAAATGGAGAATGCAGCCTGAGAGGTATCCAAGATAGAGAGGTGCTATGGCTATGGTACAAGTCATAAATATAGATGAATATATATGGGACCCTATTTCATGCTGGCATGAGCTCAAGTGCAATGGTATAATGTCGGCACATTACTAATTTGCTTGGATGCAAATGCGTCCATTCTAATTCATGGCCATTTGCTATTTCGGTGGTCTTGACTGGAGAGGGGCAACAGATGGTGTGACTTGGTTGGAGTGATGCAACAGGTGGTGTGACTTGGTTGGAGTGGTGCAACAGGTGGTGTGACAATCAAAAGCTGCTGGTACAACAGTTTTCCCAAACTCGTTTTGGTCTAAGCAATCTAGGGCTACCACATCCTCAAACCTACTCATATCACAAACACAAAGTGGAAAGGTTACTTCCCCAATAATCCAATTAACAAAGAATTAAATAATCACATTGATGAAATGTGCATATGTGTGTGTTTGTGTGTGTTCAGGTCCACAACAGGCCAGGTATTATTTGGGTGGTGGATCATTCTTAGCACTGCAGTGACACTGACACTGTGGTGTGTTGGTGTGAGTACTGCTGTAAGTACTGCTGACGTGTTTAACACCTCAGTGCTGCTGCTGGAATGAGAATAGTCCACCAACCAAAACCGTCCAGCCAACAGCATCCTGCGGGCAGCATCCTGTGAGGAGTGTCCTGTGGGCAGCCCACTGTGACCACTGATAAATAACAACAGGCTGACCAACACAAACTGACTGTACATCTACAAGGTGGACCAGCAAGGTAGGAGTGTCTAATAGAGTGGACAGTGAGTGGACACAGTGTTTAAGCGCTCCAGCTGCACTGTTGTGTCTGATCCACTCACACCAACACAACACACACTAACACACCACCACCACATCAGTGTCACTGCAGTGCTGAGAATGATCCACCACCCATACAGTACTTGGTCTGTGGTTGTCCTGTATGGGATCCGGACAGAACAGGGTAAAATCTGTCATACCCACACGCACTGCCAGTGCGCTTTAGGGCATCACGCTTAGTACCTGGGAACATGAATAACATCTGCTTTGACTGGAAATGAATTAAACAATACACTCTTTAATACACTCTCCTAACAGATCTCAGCCAAGACTTCACAATGAATAAGCCAAACTCATACGAACATCTCACTTACAGTCACACTACAAATCATGCAGAGGCACCCTTGAAAGCGCCTACCGCTGTTCTTAACAAATATCCGGCAGCAGTGTGAAGTGTGGTAATAAAGATAGACTATAAAACACACACTTCACAATCATGGGAGCGCAGAAGAGTGAACAGAACTTAATAAAAGCACTCCTTCACTCAACATATGGACTGTCACCCCCTGCCAAAGGCTCCATAGAGAACACATGTCTCGGCCCCAGGAGTCACACATACAGTGTAATTATCACCTGCCATTTTTATACTATTACGTCCGATATTCAGTAGTACTATTTTTGGCACTTGCTAATGCACTTTGCACTTCAAAGTTATGAGTCATATGAAAATCCCAAGCCTACAAAGCATCTTCACATATTAACTGATTAGCAGTTATTAGTCAGACCCACAACTGCATCACTGTCATTCGCATATCCTGTCATAAGTGATGTAACCACCCGCAGTGTAGGTGGGCCTGTAGTGAGGGAGCAAGGTTTCTTTTTTTAGCTTAATGCTCTAATTTAGAAGAAGTGAATACATCAAACTATAAAATACTTGGAATTATACAGTCCATCTCTGAGATAGAATTTTAGAGAAGAATACATTTTAGGCAGTTTTGGACCAATTCTATTGGTCTGTCCATCATAAATATTCATTAAATGGGTAACTAGAACTTTTAAACTGTGCAAAGGAATTAGCTAAATGTTTTTTGTGCAACAATATGTATGTACATATCGTCGCTGTCCAATGAAAAACATGTATCTCCATTTTTGTTGATTTTTACTTTTATACCTTATTTGATCACTGAGCTGCTGTTTACACTGTGTAGAAATTTCATGAGGTATGGACCAACAGTAATGGCCCAAAACGACTTTGAAAGACGTCTGGTTCCATTGACTTCCATTCAAATTAAATTAGGTTTATGGCCTCTCCTCTAAAGTTGCCATTTTGGAGATACCTGTTTTTCTTTGGACAGTGACGATATATTATGTTTCTCAAGGTTTCTCATTGATGATATTAATATCTTTGTGATGAATCTGTGCAGAAATACAATCAGAACCTCTCCTGAATTTCTATAGCCTACCCGATTTCATCACGAGTTTGCACATCTACATCCGGAGTCATGATCCCACGAAAAGGGGTTGAGTTACACATCATCTGCCTCTTGCCTGTGATTGAAGGACTCATGTGACTGTAGTATGTCTGGAACTGACCCATGGGCACTCAGGAATTCAGGGACTTACCCATCACGTGAGGAACCTTTCATCCCTACTACTAACGATTACAATACAAATATTAAAGTACTGAAGTAATAAATAAAGAAGCAGAGAAATAAAATGAACTGTGCAATATAATGGCTTAAATAATACAATCTATATGTGTCTGTATACAGCTGTTATAATAACAGCCGAGATTGTTCTGAACATTTTCATATAAAACATGTGGGTATATGTTAATACAAGTGGCTTTTAAGACAAATAAAAAACTTTGAAATGACAGCACTTCTGCTCAAAATACTGCAATGCACACAACATTATGGGGGACATACCAGAATTCAAAAGAGGACATATTGTTGGTGCACATCTTGCTGGCGCATCTGTGACCAAGACAGCAAGTCTTTGTGATGTATCAAGAGCCACGGTATCCAGGGTAATGTCAGCATACCACCAAGAAGGACGAACCACATCCAACAGGATTAACTGTGGACGCAAGAGGAAGCTGTCTGAAAGGGATGTTCGGGTGCTAACCCGGATTGTATCCAAAACACATAAAACCACGGCTGCCCAAATGACGCTTTATTGGCCGCAAAAGGAGGCCCTACACCATACTAATAAATGATTGTGGTCTAAAACCAGGTGTTTCAGTTTCATTGTCCAACCCCTGTATATATATTTATTTTGAACAGTAAAATAACCTTATTATTTTTACACTATTTTTCCAGCCATATTAAATTACATAGAAACCTGTGTTAGATTACAATAATAGTTATTAAATATGGAACACACTGTAGTCTATAATGATTTATGTCCATACCCACAATTTTTAGTGTTTTTCTTTCTAATTTAAAATGTTATTAGTTTTAACACTGTATATTCCTTCTACCAAAAAAGTAGCTTTGGAGAGACAGCTGGATTAATTTTCTATTAGACATTTCCTGGGTAAACAGCTTTGTATCTTCTGTACTGTGTTTCAAGCCTCAATACCAAATGTCACAATGTCATTTTGACCGATTGTCATGCATCTCGTAATGCTAAGTATCTCTCGCTAAGTCTCCGGGCTGGTTTAAAGCCTAATAAAGTAGCATGATTCTGTCAGGGCTAATACATGGCAATAAATACTGCCTCATTGTAGCTTTGGAAGCCATGAAATCGCTTTTCCACTTGCGAATTAGAGACGCAGTCACAGGGAGATAAAAATTTGAAACCTCCTCTCTTAGATACAAGACAGTGCTGACAGAATAAGACCCTAGAGTGTATGTGAGTGTGTGTGTATTTGCCATGGAGTCTCTATAAGTGTGCCAAATCTGACATGAATGCTATAAATATTTAACTGCAGTTGAGCCCATTTGAGAGATAGAAATGCACTTATTATAATCAAGTCAGAAACCATCCCTCAAACAGAATGTGTTTGTCTGGGCCCCATCGCTGTAACTAGGATATTATGTGTGGCATTTCAGAGCCAAGTGGGAAGTTTGATCTTCTCGTTGCTCTCACTCTCTCTCCAGATGTGTTAATCAGTGAATGATTAAGTGATGAAGTCAATTGACCTATCCGTGATCCATCCACAAATATGTTGTTGCCAGGTTAAACTCGCATTAAAGACTGCTGCCAAAATCGCATTCAAGCTAATCAGAAATTATTGCACACAAATCATGTTTTGGTCAAAATACCCAGATTTAGAGTGTGTAATTATTTGGAGTGTTATTTATTTGTATGCGTGTGAAAGGTCACACTGTTGGGATACACCTGGCGTAGTGTTTATGTATATTAAACCTGCCTAGTTTTAATGTGCTACAGCAACAAGTTCATGAGTGGAGCATTTTGAACCGAAGGCCCAACATTTTATTACACTGAACAAACTCTAATGGTGAAATCTTGCACTCATCTTCAACAAGCTAGTTGCACAAATAGTTGCACACAGAAGGAATCAACCAACAGGAATTAAACTGGCAGTGGGTGAATTTGACATGCCATTGATTTAAGTTTGACTTTCGGCTGTCCATGTGATGTAAGCAAGGACGGGCCTTATCACTGTACCTGACTGACCCAACAGCCACAATTACAGACATTCAGCAGACAGTGATGTGTCCATGAGTCATTCAGTTAGTACCAGCACCACCAGCAGATGGCTGAAATGCCGGACTACCTGCACACAGACTTCCCCTAACACCGTGTCAGCATTGCCAAAGACTGCAATGGTGTCAGAATGGCAGCAGGTCATCCTTAGTGACAAGTCCCACTTTTGTCTTGGTGGAGATGACCAATGTATACGTGTGTGGAGGCACTGTGGTCAGCACCACATGGATACATTGATCTCTTAGGATTCTAACAATACCCACAGTATAACAAGTTTCATGTTATAGTTGCATGTAGTAGTGGTATATCACGATTGGGTTGATGAACAGACACATGGTGATGTGTGCTGAGCAAAAAGCAAAGGCATGTTTATTAGGCAGACTGGTAGTACAATACAGCGGCAACAAGATCAAAGCAGACATAACCAAGAGGCAGGGACAGAGTCAGAGTAAGAAGACAGGCAGAAGTCAAAACCAGACAAACAATCAGACCAGCAACATTACCAACACGGGAAAGACAAAAGAGTAAACCAGGAAGTCATAATAGAATCAAACCAGAGAAGCTAACAAGAATAAGAACAGGGAGAATCACTCGGTACGCAGAGAGTTGCAAAACTTCGCAGTGGGTCAGTGTGAGAGAGGCATTTACACAAACAGTCTTAATGGGGAACGTGTATGTTAGTACTCCAAGCAGAAGGATCTGAAACACTGAACCGGAGTGGAGAATTGTGAACATGTGATTGTAAACCTGAAAAAATTTCTATAAACTGCTGTTATTAAATATTCTATAAAGGTTTATGTCCATACCAACAATTTAATGTTTTGGTAAGGACATATGTTATTAGTTTTAACACTGTATATTCCTTCCACCAAAAAGTAGCTTTGGAACATGTGATGGTGACGTCATCAGGTGGTGGGTTATGGGAAATGGAATCCGGGAGATCGGAGGTAAGAGGAGAACCAGCAGGCATGACAAGGATATGCACTGTTTCAGAGATCTCATCAGCTGGAACTGTTAAGTGTAAGCCTATAGAGTCTTTAAGATCATCAGGTGTATCTAAACCTTTTAAACTTTGTTTGTTTATTAGGGGGCCAAGCACCGAAGGTGCTGGAACCCTATTGTTATTTTATCTGTATTTTTCCAGCTGCAGTATTTTATTCTATACATCTGTCTATGAGGTATCTATCCTTCTAGGGTTCCTTACTATGTATGAGTCTTTTAACTCATTACTGTGTATATCAAGTCATTAACTATTCATGTTTAAGTAGCTCCAAATATCTATACATTTATCCAGCCATCCACCTATGCATCCATTCAGATATTTATCCAGCAACTCATGCATCTATCCATATGTTCTTCCAGATATCAATTTATCTGTCCAACCATCCATACATACATTCATCCAGGTATCTATCTATCTATATATCTATCTATATACCTCTTTATCCATCTATCTATCTATCTATACATCTGTCTATGAGGTATCTATCCTTCTAGGGTTCTTTACTATGTATGAGTCTTTTAACTCATAACTGTGTATGTCCAGTTATAACTCATAACTGTGTATATCCATCCATTCAGATATTTATCCATCAACTAATGCATCCATCCATATGTTCTTCCAGATATCAATTTATCTGTCCAACCATCCATCCATCCATACATTCATCCAGGTATCTATCTATCTATCTATCTATCTATCTATCTATACATCTGTCTATGAGGTATCTATCCTTCTAGGGTTCTTTACTATGTATGAGTCTTTTAACTCATAACTGTGTATGTCCAGTTATAACTCATAACTGTGTATATCCATCCATTCAGATATTTATCCATCAACTAATGCATCCATCCATATGTTCTTCCAGATATCAATTTATCTGTCCAACCATCCATCCATACATTCATCCAGGTATCTATCTATCTATCTATCTATCTATCTATCTATCTATACATCTGTCTATGAGGTATCTATCCTTCTAGGGTTCTTTACTATGCATGAGTCTTTTAACTCATAACTTTGTATGTCAAGTCTTTAACTATTCATGTTCAAGTAGCTCTTATGTTTACAGGTTACTTGATGCCTTGCTCACATTGTCCTAGAAGCATAAAATTGCTAACCATACACTGGAGGAGTATGAAAAGACTATTCAGAGACTAAAAGTCGGAACGTCAACATGAGAAAATGACTGATTAATTAGCTCATCATTTTCTATGTGGCATTGTTCTTGTACATTTGCACTTATGCAGCACTTTTATTTTTCCAGCTGTCAATGTCATTCCTATCTATCTATCTATCTATCTATCTATCTATCTATCTATCTATCTATCTATCCAGGGACAAGGTACAGGTTTAAGGTGCAGGAATGCTGTGCAGCATATATAAGTGCCATGAACTGTAATGTCATGCTAAATGACCAAACAGAACATCATAATGTGCTATAATGTGATGAGGGACTACTACATACACACAGAAGCGATTATGGACACCCTGCTCACTCGTTCTGGACAAGCCTTATGTAAATGAGCTCAGTCGCAATCAATCAGATTATGCATGGCTGTGACCAATTGTATCACGCCCACAGTCAGAATGAACACTGGAACTCACACTGAGCAGAGAGCCGTGTGTAAGCAGCCAGCAGTTAGTGGGTGAAGAAATTTGTCTCAATAAAAATACATCACAAATTTAAATAGCACTCGGCCATTGATGGTTTTATATGAATATAGAACATAAAATACTCTAAAGCAGGCGCACGTGGGATGTTACTGCTTCACTACTGGTTTTAAAGCCCAGATCTTTAGAACCGATTCATTTTAGCAATTTCTAATTAGTTCCAATTAAACAATCCTTAACTTTAGGGGTGCAGCCCAACCGTCCGTCCATCTTACCATCTGCCCCTCCAGGTATCTATCAAACCATCCATCCATCCATCCATCCATTCCAGGTGCCCATACATATATCTAGCCATCCAAATATCTAGTATCTATCCATCCATCCAGTTATCCAGGTATCTATCCAACCATCCTGCCATCTATTCAGATATTTATCCATACATCCATCCATCCATCCATTCCAGGTGCCCATACATATATCTAGCCTTCCAAATATCTAGTATCTACCCATCCATCCAGCTATCCAGGTATCTATCCAACCATCCTGCCATCTATTCAGATATTTATCCATCAACTAATGGATCCATCCATATATCCTTCAGGTATCAGTTTATCTGCCCAACTATCCATCCATACATTCATCCAGGTATCAATGTATCTATCCATTGATCCATCCATGCATCCATCTACCTATCCATTCATCCAATTTATCTTTACATACACCTGCCATTATCTATCTATCAATGTAGCTATCTATATATTCATCCATCCATCCATCCATCCATCCATCTGGCTAACTAACAAGCTATGATTTTTCACTACATGTTTCTGATATGTTCTGTGTATGTTAAGCCTTTGCTGTTTAAAAACCTGTTACTGTTAAAACAGCTCGTCACCCATTCTGTAGCATTTTACCTGCTTTAGATCCCTTTTCTCTGCAAACTAGAAATTGGGAGACATCATGAGGAAAAGCATGATGTAGGTATGTAGAGTGTGAGAACAGTAAGCTAACACAGAATGAACAGTGGCACAGTTCTTTAAGCAGATCGTACTGTTGGTGATCTAGTTATGTTAGTTACCTTTGTTAGCATTGAGAAACTAATACATATCAGCTCACCAGACAAAAAAAACAATAGGCACATTGCACACTGCATGTTTAAGGTGGTAGTAACTTTAGGGTCCTACAGATGGTGTGGCACGATTATGATGGATGATCCAAAGATTGAGAAGAGGTGCTACAGTGCAGTGAATGTCTCACTCCATTTGTGGAAAACAGCTCCGAAGCAGATGGTAATGATTAGCTAAAAGGAGTGACTGCATTTGGGCATGGCCAAAGACCATAGTGTGAAGGAAGTAGCTGGATCTGCAGGTGTATGGAAGCGTAGGGTTATACAGGTCTACCAGCAGGGGCTAAAATCCCAGTCTACAGGAAACTCTCCTCGGAATTGTACCGGGGAAGGCATCCACCAAATCTGGGCCAACTGTACAATTCTTTGATGCCAGAGTGTCTGAACATTAATGTGGCCTACATCCAGGAATGTGTCCAGTCCATGCCAAATCCAAACAAAGCCGTTATTAGTGCCTATGGAGGTAGTACATGCTATTAGGTACGGTTCAGTCACAGAGGACCTAATCTATCTATCTATCTATCTATCTATCTATCTATCTATCTATCTATCTATCTATCTATCTATCTTTTTTGTCCAGTGAGCTCATTATCATGCGTGTTTACACTTTTGATAGGCTTAGCTCACTTGAAACAGTTCAGTAGAACAAGTGAGAATGTGGCCATTTTAACTCTGGTATGCACCAAATAAGTGGACCATGACCCCCCTGAGGAGGTCAGTCTCACTTTTCTTCGGTATGAATGATGTGGTTAATTTGCAACATGACTGCAACACAGATCAAATGCAGAATAAACCATCAGCTCCTCACAGATGAATTCCTGATGCTGTATTACTATTTTAATTCTAAATCCAGTGCCGAGGGATCATGGGGCGAAGCCATGATAAAATACCTGGTATGTTGTTGCCACCCATCAATTGTATTATGTCTTAATGTATCATCTCTGCACATCACTTATACTGTGCATTAATGTATCATCCACACACATCAGTTATAATATGATTTAATGGGCCAAGGTTTCAGCGTCTTATGAAAGCAGAAATGCACAGTCTCTCATGACTTATTGATTTAGAATAATGTATGTATGATGCTAAACCAGAGTGATATATTAAACATCCATCAAATCCTGAAAGAAAAAAATATGAGATGAATATGATAAAACACAGCTATCTGAAGACTGTGTGGGCAGAAGAGATGAAGGAACACAAAAATAAACAAAGGGATGGACAAACAATGTTGTTGTGTAAATAAAGAAATGGACAGGCGACAGGCAGCTACAGAGAGGTGGTCTTGCTTCCCAGCTTGTGGTTATGTGGGGTTAGCTTTAGCTCTCTTAGATTCTCTGATTCTGGATTCATAGAAAGCGTCACCAAAAGTTTTTTGTGCAACCATATATATATATATATATATTAGAGGTTGTGATATGGCAAAAATACAGTGTTATAAAATATTATATAGAATATACATCAAGAGTATATGGGTGTGTATTGTTTCAGTCATCTTACCGGTTGGAACTGTTAAGTGTAAGCCTGTAGACTCTAAGATCACCAACAACATCCATTTAGCTGAGTGTATCTAAATGATTGACTGGCAGTGTATTTTCAACAGAAGAAAAAAATTTAAATCAACAAAACAGGTCATGTGACCTAGGGAGGTAAACTTTTACATACATATGAATGACTATAATGATATGAAACTCAGAATTAAGGACACATATCAATTGAGAGGCTTATTTTCTTTGATTTTTTAAATTTAACTAATGAATATCTTCTTACTTTACGGCTTTTAGCTGACGCTCTTATCCCGAGCGACATAGATGGCTAATCATATTACAGGTAGGCCAGACTAGTGTTAGGAGTCTTGCCCAAGGACTCTTACTGGTATAGCACAGCACAGTCACCTAGTACGGGATTAGGACCCCAGTCTCGCACATGTGGTGCAGTTTCCCTGGCAGGTAGCCGTGTTATCCACTGAGCTACACCAGCCACTACACTGACAATTTCTTGATGAGCTGGATCAAGGATAGTGGTATTTTGGGTACTAAAGAGCAGGAAGGGATTTCTCTAGGACGAGCACTGGTAACCAGTTGGTGACTCTTAAAAATAGACGTGCCAAAAAGGAGTTTTCTCACTTGGACAGGAAATACTAGCTTTTTTTCTTAATTTTATAGCCATATTTAAAGGGCATGTAGAAAATAAATAAATAAATGGGACACCTAGGGGAGCTATGAATACAAATGGACCCTTATAATACGAGCAGGCGTAATAGTTGTCCTGGAGAGAGACTCTCAGAGACTCTCCTAAACAGGGTCAAAACACTCATTATACACGCAATTAATGCATCACATGCCTCGAAAGACACTTTTAGGCTACCTCCAGTGGTGTGACGAGTGAAGAGGAGGAGGAGAGAGAAAAATAAGCTCCTTCCTAGACACAATAGACACATTTTGAAGTTACAGTACTATACATCATTGCTGTCGTATCGGAACCTGGTAACTGGATTTTAAAGGCCACTGGAAAATACCAGGTGGCGTTTACACTGTGCGAAAGTTAGAACATAGCAATGGTCCAAAATCATGTTCCATAAATGTTATTACATTAAAGGACCTGATTTTTCTTGATTTTTCTTTGTTTGATGTGACAGATAAACATTGTTAAACTACCAGAACCATTTAGTCCATACAATTTAAATAAGGAAGCTAAACTTTTTTTTTGTGAAACCGTTACTGGCTGATAAATGTCTTTCGGGATCAATAAAGTATCTATCTATCTATCTATCTATCTATCTAAACTGCAAATGCAGGTGGTTTTGAAATTAAGAGTTTTTGCGATGCCACAAAAGTACATTTGCATTACTTTTGCGGCCATTCAAGTAATAGTTATAAAGGGTGCTTCTTCCTGGGCAACTTTTTGAATAAGGCTTGATACCAGGGGTGTCGCCTAAAGTTCACAATGGGCTATAGGTGAACTGTTTGGGGTGCAACATGAAAACCGTGGGCAATAATATTCTTCTGTGCATATACTAGGACTACATTAATACAATATAAAATGTGTTGAATTTATTCATATAGAGGACATAATAATAATAATAATAATAATAATAATAATAACAATAATAATAATAACAATAATAATATTATTATTATTATTATTATTATTATTATTATTATTATTATTTAGAAACCAAAACAGTTGGAAGCATGTAATTGTCTGAACTGTCTTTGTGCACTGTAAAATGAACACTACCCTTCACTGGAGCTAGGGAGCCCAAGCCCTGAGTAGTATCTGGTGGTCAGTCGACACTTGGCATTGTGCATAAGGATCTTAGGCTTTTGTGCAGATGCTCAGCCATGAACCCCATTTGTTCAAGCTCCTGATACAGGTCCTGTACTATTGGTGTTTTCAAAGCAGCTGATCTGGAGACTGACCTCCTCACAGCTCACAGCATCAACCCATGGCGCGAGGCGGCACCAGCAGCAGCACTCCCTTGGCTGCTCTCCGCTTCCTTTACCACCCAGTAGATGGATGCTAGATGTACTGCACACGCTCCGCTGGCAAGACCCATGTCCTCCACAGTCTTCGCTCTCCATCTGTGCCATTCCACTTCCTTCTCGCAGTCTTCAGCTGGACTCAGTCCTCTCCACTGTGATGCCTTTGAGTTTATGGTAGCCTCATACTTTTCCAAAGGACTGTCGCGGGGGTCCTATCCCACCAGTGTGGCATTGGCGTAGAGTCCAACAGAGTAAACTCGTGTTGCACCTTAAGCAAATGCTGTAGGTAAGAGCTGCCACAAGCACTGCCGGCATGGCCAGGAAGGAGTCGGGTCACTTCTAACCACAGAACAGCACTTGTCAACCTACACCAGCTACCCCAAAGGCTAGCCCAACATAGCACAGCCAACACATGCCCCCGTATTTTAGCTAGCAGTAATGATTTAGTTACATTACAGTCTCTCTCACTGTGAGTCCGGTGCTCACATCAGGCTTAGCATTGGTAAAAGAGCCGGTAGTGGGATGCTATAGTGTGCTAAGTCTCCTGAGTAAGGGTTCAACATCTCCATGCTGAACCAATGAAGCTTGATATGGGAGCATTAGCTCCTGTGTTCACCACAGAGACAACACCTGCTGCTTAATTCAGCGCTTCGATAAAAGCCAGCACTTCATTAGCTGTGATGAAACTGAAATAAAAAGCTGCAACTAAGACCATCTTGACAATGCTGCTTTATTTTGATTATTGACACTCTGTTTTGAGTTCACACGACCACAGTGCATAACCTGATGACTGTAAAAGGCCTGTTATCAATATTGATGTATAAGGACATTGCAACAAGGCATCAGGCGGAGATAGGTAACGATTTCTTCAATTAAGCTTTCAGTCGGCCTGCCAGGAAACACGGCTCGGCTAATCAAACAGAAACGGACAATTATCACACCTGTAGAACGGTGGGAAATGGAACGGGTCGAGCCACCTGTGTGATTGTGTCTATTTGCATGCCGGCTTCTCCAGATGCTGGCTTAATTACGGAAACCTTATAGAGAACATGATCTCTGATCAAAAGAGAGTGAGAGAGAGAGAGTTAGGCAGAGAGCGAGAGAGAGACAGAAGAAGGCAAAGCAAAAGTGCTACAAGATTAATCACATCCGACATGAAGATATTTTAATATTAACAAAAAGTAATAACTCGCTTAATTTGCATACAAATTACAGAGGTAATTGATTGCTGGATTCTATTTTCAAGCACGCGCGCTAACACACATGTAAGCATGCAGTGTGTGTCTGTGTGTGTGTTATAGTTAGTGAACGACTGAGCGAGTGCCGCAGGGGAGACGGGAATGAATCATCAGTTTAGCTCTGCTTAACGTTCGAGATTAACAGAACGTCTCATTATAGGCCTTATTAGAAATGATCAATATCCAGCCGTCAATCGCACATACCTTAGAACGCCCTAAAAAAGAAAAAGGCGCAATGATTTAATCATTTCGCTGGCCATATCGACTGACTGTCATAACAGCGATGGATAAGAAAGTGTACAAGACGAAGTTGGCACAGATTCAATTATTAGTTTTCTCTTTCATAATACCAGCAATACTAAAGGGAATGTAGAAAACCCAAGAAGCATACCAACTGGTCCTCAGTTTACTCAGTCTATTACTTTGCGTCAAACATGTTGATTGTATACATGAGTTTTAAACTCTGTTGTCGAGCTCTTATCATAAAAGGACAATCTGCAACCCCGACATGGGTTTGGACCAATGGTGGACGAAGTACACAAGGCATGTAGGTGAGTTAAAGTTGAGATACCCATGGTAAAGTTTTTCTCCAAGTCCCTCCCTTTAGACCTCCTCTTGAGTAAAAGTTCTAAAGTGTTATTCAAATATATGGAAAATAGAAGTAACATAATTCACACTCATCATTCATCATCAACAAATAGCTGAACCCAGAAGGAAGTGTCAGATTGCAATGCTATAGGGATGGAAGATAAAGGTTACCAGGAACAATAAATGATGATAAATTTGGACTGATATGATCAATATTTATTGAGCTACACATACAGAAGTAGTGTCTCTTAGTATGGAGTTGGGCCGCCATGTTTGCTAACGCCACATGCCAGACGTCTCGGCATTGAGCTGTAGAGGTTCCTAATGGTGTCCTGTGATAATCCATCCCACGCATCTTAAATATTCTCACACAGTTCCTACAGATTTTGTGGTAGGGGTGGAGGTGGAGTGACACCAGGCCTTCTGGACATGTGACAAACTGTTTATGTTAGCGCAGATCACAGTGCCTCCACACATGGCTTTTTTTGCTCGTCTCCACCAAGACAAAAACTACACTCATCACTGACTATGCCATTCTGAATCACTCTCTGACAGCCTGGCACAATGCCATTATGGTCTTTGGCAATGTTGACATGGTGTTAAGAACAGTCGTTGTAATGGCCTGTGTGCATGTACTCGCATTATGCAGCCGTCTACCAATGGTGCTGGCACTAACAGGGTAACTCATAGAGGCATCACTGCTCACTGAATTTTTATGCTCACATAAGCCAAAAGGAAGATCAGATTTAGTAATACCGTAGGGGATATTAGGCTTTAACGAGTAGTGGATTTAAAGATACACCAACACACTACTTACAGCACACTAACACATTACACTTGCCGAGTTACTGTACACCGACACGCTACTTACAGCACACTAACACATTACACTTGCCGAGTTACTGTACACCAGCACGCTACTTACAGCACACTAACACATTACACTTGCCGAGTTACTGTACACCGACACGCTACTTACAGCACACTAACACATTACACTTACTGAGTTACTGTACACCAGCACGTTACTTACAGTACACTAACACATTACACTTACTGAGTTACTGTACACCAACACACTACTTACAGCACACTAACACAGTACACTTACTGAGTTACTGTACACCAACACACTACTTACAGCACACTAACACATTACACTTACTGAGTTACTGTACACCAACACACTACTTACAGCACACTAACACATTACACTTACTGAGTTACTGTACACCAACACACTACTTACAGTACACTAACACATTACACTTACTGAGTTACTGTACACCAACACACTACTTACAGTACACTAACACATTACACTTACTGAGTTACTGTACACCAACACAGTACATACAGTACACTATGTAGTTACGTTTACATCCTTAATTTCCATCACTGATTCTGACCACTGGTCCTGACAGTTTTAGGTATGTTTGGTTTCAACATTCAACATCCTGTTGCAACAGGACAAGTCATACAAGAAATCCATTTAACCTAATGTTACAAAACTGCATTCTTTTAAAATAGGCATGTTCTTTATTGGTTCTTGGCTTGGGCATATGGTTCCAGGAACAACCTCTTATTGGTATTGAGCGTTTACATTATGTGGAACCTTTGTAAACTTTCACAAAAAAGGTTCTCACATTCACAACAGTACATTCATAAGGACAGCTGTGGCCTTGTTCCGCTTTCTGATGGAGAAATGGAAATCCTGGCCTTCCCCAGAGAACTATGGAGGACTTGAGGAGAAGAAAGGATCAGAGGGAACTGAGAGAATTAGCAGTAAAGGGGAAACAGGACAATTGATCCAGTTTGACATCATCAGATCTAAGCGTATCACAGTGTTCCCTTGAACGCAAGCCCCTATTACTGCTGGTAACCAGTTACAGTTTGGACACATGGCCAGCTGTGGCATATGTGTGTGGTCTTCAACTCTATGTTTTGTACTGTATTTTCAATCAAGTGCAAATTACCCAAAACACTGAAATTAAACTATTATTAAGTAGTTAAAGTTTAGACACCCAACTAAATGAATGTGTTTGGTTATCTTTAAGACTCTACTGGCTCACACTTTTTTATTCATCTATGTATGCCAAAAGTATTCACTCGTCTGCCTTCACACACATATGAACCTGAGTGACAACACATATTTAATCCGTAGGGATTAATATGATGTCGGCCCACCTATTACAGCTATAACACTTCAACTCTTCTAGGAAGTTTTCCACAAGGTTTAGGAATGTGTTTAAGGAAATTCTTGACCATCCTTCCAGAAGCGCATTTGTAAGGTAAGACACTGATGTTGGAGGTGAAGGCCTGGCTCGGAGTCTCCACTCTAATTCATCCCAGAGGTGTTCTGTCAGGTAGAGGTCAGGAAGTTACTCCACACCAAACTTGCTCATCCATGGATCTTGCTTTGTGCACTGGTGCACACTCATGTTGGAACAGGAAGCAGCCATCCTCAAACTGTTCCCACAAAGTTTGGAGCATGAAACTGCCTAAATCATATGGTTTGCTGAAGTATTAAGAGTTCCTTTCATTGGAACTAAAGGGCAGAGCCCAACTCCTGAAAAACAATCCCAGCCCCAATCCCCTTTAGACCAACCTTTACACCTGGCACATAGCAGCCATACAAGTACCGTTCTCCTGGCAACTGCCAAACCCAGACTCGTCCATTGGAGTGCAAAACAGAGAAGCTGTCTGGATTCATCACTCCAGAGAACACATCTCCACTGCTCTAGAGTCCAGTAGTGGAGCTTTACACCACTGCAATCTCCATTTTGCATTGTGCTTGGTAATGTAAGGCTTGGATGTAGCTGATCGGCCAGTTTGGAGGTCTGTAGCGACTGACTCTGCAAAAAGTTGGCCACCTCTGTACACTATGCGCCTCAGTATCTGCCGTCGCTGCTCTGTCATTTTAGATGGCAGAGTTTCTGTCATTCCAATCATTTCCAATTTGTTATAATCCCACTGACACTTGATTGTGGAATAATTTGTAGCAGGGAAATTTCACGACTGGTTTTATTGCACCAATGCCAATTCTATTAGGTACCACCCTGGAATTCACTGAGCTTCTGAGATCGACCCATTCTTTCCCAGATCTTTGTAGAAGCTGTCTGCATGTCTAGGTACTTGGTTTTATACACCTGTGCCAATGGAAGTGATTGGAACACCTGGATTCGGTGATTTGGATGGGTGTGTTAATACTTTTGGCAATACAGTATAGTGTATTTATGCTATAACATCTTTTCATGATGAGCATAGGTTATTATGGATTCAATGGGATGAATGGGATTTTTTGACCAATGTTCTATAGTAAATCCCACGATGGTTCCTACAGAACGGTACACTAGTTAGCAACCATCCACAAGAAGGTTAAGAACTGTCCACTGAAAGCTTATTCGAGGAACCCACTGTTCTCCTATGGCACTGCCATGATCTTATAGACTAGACTGTTGCTGTAAGTCAAAAATTTCTTTGTTCAGAGACAGGAATGCAGCCCTGCCAAGCCCATTAGGATGTCAGCAGTCTTGTCACTGTGCCTCAGTTGCCAACAATAATATCATCCAGGACAATGTCCACCCAGCATGAGCCCCGGTTTCACCCTGGCATTTAGAACAGCGATCATAAACAGGCTCTTTCTTTGGGTGCAGGGCTGAGTAAGGCACTCCACGGGTGTTCTGGTGTTGGGAGCATGCTGTCGGAATGTGGATGTGAGGATGGCAGGATGCTGTGTCAGTTCCCCAGTGAACGAGGGATCAGCCCCGGCAGCAGATGGTGTGGTGGGAGAAAGAAACAGACAGGGAGCTTTTTCCCACTCTTTCGTTCTTGGAGCTGCAGGCCTGGGACGGCAGCCAGCGCTCGTTGGATGGAGCGAAATGTGACCCGCAGCTTGGATTGGACATGAAACCCACGTCTGAAAGGCGAAAAAGCCCATTCCGGGTCAGGCGTAACGTAACCTTCCGACACTTGCAGAGGAGGAAAGCGTGCACGGTGTCTCTCTGCCAACTCTGCATGCTCACATTTCGATTCCAAGTTTCAGGTGTCAAGCTTACAAGATCTTTACAAAGAAGATGGTATACTGCTGGGTGTAGACATTCTGTTTGGTTATGGTGTTCTACAGGCAGATCAATATCGTTCTGGGTGATCCTCAAAATAACGGTTCCTCTGTGGTTCTAGGCTTAGACAGGACTCTATACACTTTCAAATAATTGGCACATAACTTTTATCAGGTCCTTTAAAGTTTAAAATGATTGTTTAATGCATTACAACTGCAGTCCACACCTTTAGATAGACCAGGAGGGTGGCTCTGGAGGCTGAACTGGGTGGCGAAGTGGGTTAATTAGCTTAGCTTGCTGTTGTTGAGAATTGCTTTATTTCCAAATGGTGAAGTAGTTGGTATTCTTTATAGCCTTATTTGGTGACTTTTCCATGCATATAACACCAAACTGATTAGGTGCAATGGCATCCCCATTGGCGATGAACCCAAACTTCATCTACATGTCACCATAATGTAGACAGAATAAAAGTCTTGTTATAATTTTGTTGATTTTCAGTTTTTCCTGGGTATGAAGCCAGAAAAAGTCAGTCAAATACAGTCAGTTTGTTGATATAATACAATATATAAAAATATGATATGATACAAACCTGTATTTGTAGTTTGAGGACATAATACCGCATTCGCCATGTAGCATGTGTCAATTATCAGAAGAAATACCACATGCTAATATTTCCATGTTCCTCCCATAAGCTGTAATAAAACTATTCTCCAGAATTCTACACTTTTGGAAGACATTTGTACCATTGTTAACACCGTGATCCTTGTTTTCATGTAAAATCAACTATACCATGATGTAAATCAACTATACCGTGATGTTGCACAATATTGCACCAATCTCTAAACTCTGAACTCTAACATCCCACCCCAAAAGACTGGAAAGTAAAAATGTTGCTGCATCCACTGCAAAGCCAATCGATATGTGTATTCCATGATAGCATCCATTGTGTCTATATGGACACCAAGATAACATAGTCAGTTTCTACTTCACTTACGGTAGCTGTCAGCTAAGCATCCAAGAACAACAGACATGCCCAAGGCCATACAGAAAAGTGATGCATGATGATACTGCATGTGCCGTCATTTAAAGAGAAACTCCACCATTTTTTGACAAGTTCTGCAGAATTCAATAGCTGAATTCAATAGGTCTGAACACAGTCTTTAAGGGTGGGTAAATTGGTTCATTGTAGAGAACCATACCAACACACATCCCAAATACAGCCATTTTATTGACTATCCAAAACCACCAATGAACTTACACAGTCTTCTGACTTGTCGATGGTAAAATAGTAGTTAACCCATGAGAGCCCAGACCCATTTCCCCTTAGGGGAAAATAATGAAGGGTCAGTTATAATATTATAAAAGATCAGTCTTATTGTGACAAAGAGGTCACATGGCATCTTCTGTAATTATTATAGAGTCATAATACTGGTAGTCTATGTCACAACAACAACAACAATTTCATAACTGGTATTCCGTCATGGTGTTCTAGAAATGGCGTCAGAATGGGTATATGTAATATAGAATATGGGTATATGTAATACAAAACATGGGTATATGTAATATATAATATGGGTATATATAATAAAGAATATGGGTATATGTAATGTAAAATATGGGTATATGTAATATAGAATATGGGTATATGTAATACAAAACATGGGGATATGTAATATAGAACATGGGTATATATAATAAAGAATATGGGTATATGTAATGTAAAATATGGGTATATGTAATATAGAATATGGGTATATGTAATGTAGAATATGGGTATATGTAATATAGAACATGGGTATATATAATAAAGAATATGGGTATATGTAATGTAAAATATGGGTATATGTAATATAGAATATGGGTATATGTAATGTAGAATATGGGTATATGTAATATAGAATATGGTTATATGTAATATAGAATGTGGGCATATGTAATATAGAATATGGTTATATGCAATATAGAATATGGGTATAAGTAATAAAGAATATGGGTATGTGTAATATAGAATATGGGTATATGTAATACAGAATATGGTTATATGTAATATAGAATGTGGGCATATGTAATATAGAATATGGTTATATGCAATATAGAATATGGGTGTATGTAATAAAGAATATGGGCATATGTAATATAGAATATGGTTATATGCAATATAGAATATGGGCATATGTAATATAGAATATGGTTAAGTAATAAAGAATATGGGTATATGTAATACAGAATATGGGCATATGTAATACAGAATACAGTTATATGTAATATAGAATATGGTTATATGTAATATAGAATGAGTTATCAGAACATTAGGGCTCTTAAATGTGTTGAAACCTTATAGGTAGGAGACCAAGACTTTAAAATGAGCTGGCTTTATGTCTAACTGCACTAACCAAGCACATCGCCATTTTCTAAACAAAGTCATATGTTCACGAACTGTCATGTGACTGCATCCAGGATGCTCGGTACAGGTCACTCAGGGACTCCATGTGTTTAGGTAAAGGATAAAGCTGTATTAAGAACTTTACACACTTTTAAAGAGCTTGTGACACATACGTCACTGTGGGCCCTTATGGGTTAATCTAAAAAAACAAAAAAAAAATTTTGGAAGCAATTTGTCCTGCATGTATGTTTCTGCCAAAATAGGGTTTAAAAACACATATTGGACCAAAACTTCACCTCCAAACTATTGAAATAACAATGTTTAAGGCACCTGCCAGTATACTCATTATTGTTTCATGCAATTACTGTCTGTGAGGGAACTTACACTTTCACTAGGAGATCTGGTTCCTATCGGCACCACTACGAACAATTCAGACTCAGTAATTTCCTTTAGATTAGAGAATTTCACACCACATGCTCCCACAAATACTTGATTATACAGATCTTCAGAAAACACATGGTGAAATTCACCTTACGTTGTGCATCCTACATAACAATTCTAAAATATGCTATTTCTAGTAAATACAATTGCAATGTTGCATGCTCAGAAAGCAGTGGAAAACTGTTTTTTTGCAGAGCACCAGGAACTGGTAGTTTGTCCTTTCTACCTACCAATTTGCTCCCAGTACAGTGAAGGCAAAGTTTTTCCATTTGCCATGTGACAACCACAACTGACAATCAACTGCCTTACTTTTATTTGCGTGTGGTTTTATGTATGGTCTGCTACTTGAAGCATAATCAATATAACAAATTAACAAGTTACATTAAATTAAGATTATTATTACAATTCAGATTATAATTTTAAACATTAGCATATCTTCACCTAACAATATATATCCTACTCTTTCAGGAGGCATTGAGATGGTGTGCTTCTTGAATAATTGAACCAGTGCAGTGGACAGCTCTGAGGTCATGCAGAACTCACGGATGCTCCTTGGTCTCCTGAGTGCTTGTCTGGCTCATACAGCCACCGGTGTGTGAAAAAGTCCAGAGAGGTTCGAAGATCTCAGGCAGCCATGTCTGAAGCTGAAAAGAGTAAGAGTGACATATGGGTCATTTGGTTGTCACCACATCATAAAAAATGGCACTCTGGCACTTTACATTCCACATAGGCTTCATGGAGGGTGGAAAAGGGCAGGCTTTCAGGCTTTGGTCCAAACATTTATTAGTATGGGCCAAAGAACTTTTACTAGGCTGTCACTGTAAAGTGTCCATCTGACATCTGTATTCACCCACTGTCTGAAATGCTTTGTTAGAGGTCCTGTGTCTTTATGCTCTGCCTCCTGACATGCACAACGTGTTCTAACTGGTCAATCTCGCCCGCTCTTTATGACTGGTCAACTGGTACAACATTCAAAACGATAGTGTTAGGTAGGCAATAAGGATTGAGTTACGAGATGACATCATCTTGCAACAGAAATAAGGGCTGGAATTCTAAGTGGTTTTTGTGGGAAAGAGTTTCTCTGTCAAGCATGTATTTGAGCTTTATAACTTTGCAGAACATTTACATGCACTTCTTAACACTAAAGAGAAAGAGAAGAACCAGAAAAGCAAAATTGGCCCCTTTTAGAATATCTGTGCTGCTGGACAGCAATTAAGATACATGTGTATCTTATGCAATTAACGTAATCATGTAAATGTTGGCCTCTGCTTCTTTATGACTAATTCATCAAACTTTTTGGACGTGCATTCGTGGACGTGCCTGTGAGACCAGACTTTTATTGCTCATGCTAATACCTTGACAAAGGGAGAATGCAGGATCAGAGTCAAGGGACAGGCTAAGGTCAGAACCAGGTAGTCAAGCAGCGAGGCAACCAAAGTAGGAGGAATAGACAAGAAGAGTAATCCGAGGAATGAAAGGAGGTCCAAAGTCAGAGAGTGGATCAAAACGAGAAAACTGAAAGGGATGGGGCAAAAAGTGGTGGGCAGGAAACAAAGGGAGTCAAAGCCAGAGTCAAAATAACAAGGAAGAAACGCTCAGTAATGCAAACGGGGTTAGGCAAAAACTTAGCAATCAGAGAGTAGTGGTGGTGGGGGGCTGTCGGGGGCTTATAAACAGACTGGGTGATTAAAACCAAGTGGATTCAATACTCTGTGGAACTTGACCAGGAGTGATTGGTAGACTGGGGACATGTAAGTGTGATGTCATCGATGGAAAGTGGAGTGGAGACAGGGAAACCTGAAAGCGTGACAGAATTTCTGAAACACATGCTGAAATTCACCTTGAAATTGTGTACAATTTGTAAATCCTACATATGTTACAATTCTAAAATATGCTATTCCTAGAGATACAATTGCAATGTTGCATGCTCAGATAGCAGTGGGAAACAGTTTTTTTGCGGAGAACCAGGAACTGGTAGTTTGTCCTTTCTACCTATCAATCTATTCCCGGTACAATCATGTCAAAGTCAAACTGACTTTCTTTTATTTGTGTTTGGTTAAGAACAAATGTTTAATGTATGGGCTGCTACTAGAAGCATAATCAATATAACAAATTGACAATTTATGTTAAATTAGATGTGAGAATTTTGGGAGACACCTACAATCTTTGACTGGCAGCAGCTGTTCCTGCTAACTGACTAACAAATAACATTTCTTAATATCTGTTTTCACCTGATTCCTAGAGAGTACGAAAAAAAACAAAAACAAAAGAAAACAACCAACAGTTAGTCCCTGCTAGCCTAGCCCCTACCTAGTCCTGGAAGGGCAAAAAAAAAAAAAAAACATCTACCTCTTGATGACTCTTCAATGATGGTGTTACATGCTAAGTGTTAGTCAATGTTTTTTTTTTACACTGTAGTAGGAGACAGAATAAAATTGAGGGACTTTAATGGCTCACATTGTACAAGCAAATCTAGAAATGTTGTTTTTGGCGGTTTGGTCTGTTATAAACACTCATTTCTTCCATATCTCATTTCTAGGGACAGAGAAATTATTGCCCATGGTTATCAGCCATATGCAGCAGAAACAACAGATCGAGATCAGGCTGTAAAACACTGGAGTATACCTTTTTCCTTTAGACCCTGGAGCATGCATTCTCTGAGACTTTCCTCTGCAGCTGTCTATAGTAGCAAGTAGTGTGGTTAGAAAACTGCCCAACCCCATATTCCATTTCTACTTATTCTTCCTAAGCATTATAAACCTAATGTGTTTGTATCTGGAGTTCTGCACACTGGGATTGTAACTTGTGTTCTAAAGCACTGAAAAAGTGTCCAGGGAAGGGGAGGGGCTAGACTAGGTCTATTCCAATCAAACCTCTTTAGCTCAGACTGAATTAGATTAACTAATATGAGATAATGAATAAAGTGATACTAATATTCAGCTTTACCTTCAAAACCCATTGGACAATAACTGATTGTAAAAATCCATGTCAGTCAATAATTTAACAATAACTTCCTGACCATGGAAAATACAACAAGGTCCGTGTTGCTAGCCATCACTTCCCATGGATCCAAGACAGACAGAAAATCATTAAAAAATATGACCACGTTATGCTGACCTATGGTTTTTTTTTTAAAGTAAAAAGCTATTGTATGTTTTTTGGTCATATAATGGCTTGGTTGTGTTCACATCTCAGATGAAAGTAGCAAGAAGATGAAAGAAAGTCCTGAAAATAACACTATACTGCCCGTGAGACTGTCTCATGTAATTGCTTTGTAGTTGCAAATGCCCGGATTTCACTCATCGTCAACAGAATAGGAAGTGTCAGACTGCAAAGCTATGGGGAAGGAAGATAAAGGTTACCAGGAACAATAAATGATGATACATTTAGACTGATATGAGTAATATTTATTGGGCTACAGATCTAGAAGTAGTGTCTCTCTGTATGGTGTCAGGCCAACGTGTTTGCTAACGCAACATGCAGACATCTCGTCATGTTGTAGAGGTTCCTAATGGTGTCCTGTGAAAGTCCCATCCCAGGAGGTAGAGTGACACCAGACCTTCTGGATGTATGACTATGACGTGACTAAAAAAGGTCATCTTGGCGCTGACCATGGTGCCTCCACACATGGATTCGTTGGTCGTCTCCACCAAGACAAAAGCAGGACTCATGACTGAAGATGACCCGCTGCCATTCTGAGTCACTAAATGACAGTCTGGCAGAATACCATTGCAGTCTATGGCGACATTGACACTGTGTTAAGGCCAGTCGTTATAACCATCTGCGTGGATCATCGTCAAACCCACTCACCAAGTTTCATTCAAGTCGGATGGTCCTTCTGGGTGTACATGTAGGTTCTCTTGGGGTTTTGTTTGGTTAAAATGGCTATATGTGTGTTGTGAACATGGTGACCACTGGGCCTCATCTCAAGTTTCATTTCTGTGGGTTAGTTCATTCTGGGTACACCTATTCTTTTGACGATGAGTGTAAAAACCCATTAGGGGAATAAGTCTAGAATTATAAGATATGAATAGTGATAAGCTATCAACTCTTGAAGCACATATAAATCCAGGGTAGTCTTGATAGCAGTGAGCGACTGCTCTGAAACAAAAGAGTGTACTTGAGTGTGTGTGTTTAGGGAGGGGAGCATCAATGTCAGCAGAGAACATGCTGCTATGGCACTGTTGTCTCAACTCTATGCGAGAAGTCCACACACTGAATGAGTGCCTTATTATGTGTGTTGTAATTCAGCTCACGCTCTGTGCATGGATTCAGACAGCACAACGGCGCCTGGATGCTGACCCTCTGGCCCTGCTGCCCGAGTGTCCGACGGAAGGAGCGTGCCCCTTGCAACCCCCCTCTGCAGCCCTCCCACCTCCTGTCCCCTTCCAGACTCCCGTGGGGCCTGCCATGTAACTGTGTCCCTCTCCTTATGGCATCGCTCAGCAAGGGCCAGCGGACAGCCCTGTGCAAACATGCACTCGCAGCGGCAGCCCCGTCTGGCCTCCAACTGATGCTACGATGTCCTGACAACGTGTTAGCCCGCCGTGGCTGGGCTGTGTGTCACTGCGCTCCCCCGCTGTGTCCTTTTAACTGGTGTCTGCTTCAATACTGTATGAGGCTATATGATACTATTAGGCATATCATACAGATAAAGTGAATCGGTAGATACAGTCTCGACACAGCTTCTGTACACTCTTTCCAAAAATTAGAGTCCTTTGTTATATTAAATGATGGGTCTTTAGTATTCCAGGGGTTTTTTGGAGTAACGCCACCAAAAAAGTCGAGTGGTTTCAATTGATTTTTTAAAGAACCATCTATTTTAGGTCGTTTAAGGAATCAAAAGTGGTTCTTATGTGGCCCTGTTCCAAGAAGCCCTTGGAATGCTTAATACCAGGCATTAATATAACAAGGGACGCCAAATTTTTGGTACCTTTATTTTGTAATGTAAGTACTGTGCAAATATCAAAGGCCAAAACGGTCATTAGGTATAAGTTAGTCAGGCTTTCAGGAGACGTTTCTGAGTTACAGGATAATTCACTTAGACGAGAGGCTGGACTGGTCAGTAAACACTGACCCCGTCTACAAGAAGGCACAGAGCAGACTGTACTTCCTCAGGAGGCTCAGGTCCTTCAGGATCTGCCAGGAACTCCTGCTGATGTTCTACCAGTCTGTGGTATCCAGCGTCCTCTTATGCTGTAGTGTGTTAGGGAGGCAGTATCAGCAGGAGGGATGCTGGATGACTCGACAGGCTGGTGAGGAAAGCTAGTTCTGTGCTGGGACTAGAGCTGGAGTCCTTAACAGCACTGGCAGAGAGGAGAACCCTCAACAAGCTGTTGAACATCATGGACAATGTTCACCATCCTCTGCACAGCACGATCATCAGGCAGAGGAGCTCATTCAGTGGCAGACTGCTGTCCCAGTCCTGCTCCACAGACAGACTCAGGAAGTCTTTTGTCCCTCAGTCTATAAGACTGTTCAGCTCCTCTCAGTTCAGCAAATGAAAAAGTCTGGGACAGTCTTCCATTCCGGTCACTCCGACGGACACTCCACCATCTCTGCACACGCTCCCTCCTAAATGCCCTATATCTATTTATATTGTATTGTCCTACTCCATTCTGTACTACAGTTTCCACATTTTGCACTGCTTAATTATTTATATTACTGCGTACTTGCACTGTCTGTATGGCTGACAACAGCCATCTTCTTAATTTGCTCAGCAAATGGTATACTACTACCTCCATCTATACTAAGGACTAAGGACTCTATTTTTATACTTTCATACCTTATATTGAATCTCTGTCTCTATCTGTACAACTCTATCTTGTGCCTCTCTTGTAGTCTGTATATATTGTCTACATATATTGTAGTTCTCTCTGTGTAGTTTGTATATCTGCTAGTGGATGCCTTGAATTTCCCTCTGGGATCAATAAAGTATCCATCTATCTATCTCCGTCTATCTATCTAAAGAAGGGGAAGTGGGAAAAACTGGAGTTTCCCAAATATGGTTCTGCAACAGCTTTGTCCCACAAGCAGTCAGACTTCTAAACAACAGTGACTGAACTAAACCCCCCACAACCATGACCCCTAGCATTTTAAATCTTTCTGCATCTTATTTATCCTATTTATACAATCCACACTTTACTACCTCAGTGCTGTGATTCATGTGCGATGTATGCTGTCTGCATATACGTCATAGCATTTTAAACTTCTATGCACCTTATTACCAATACCTACCTGTAAATATCTATGCACCTTACATTCATTACCACTACTCATAACCGAATCTCATGTATTGTATTTATTGTATTTATTGTACTGTCCTGCATGTTGCACTTTCTGCAGTCTGTCCTGTACTGTATTGGTTCTCGTCTGGTTCCATGTGGCTCCTTGTTCTGGAAAAAACGTCATTTCATTTCACTGTGTACTTTTACAGAGCTGTAATGACAATAAAAGCCACTTGACTTGACTTATGATATGATTAACAGATACATAGAAGATGAGAATCCTAACCACCATGCAAGACCTGGTAGACCACACGGACAGACATGCTAACCATACAGTAGAAGTCACGTGGGATCTAGCAAAGAAGGGGTCTTGGCAGGGTGTATATGGCCAGTAATGCTATATTGTTCCTTTAGGAGCCGTCGGAATGTGCGTAGAAGTGAAGTGAAGTGCTGCTATGAAGTAGAACGAGAGTTTGTATGTTGATGTGCTTATGCTGTTGAAAACGTTGATTCCATACTGTGGAACAGAAGTGCCTATCCTTACCCTCCCCCGTTTGTGTACTGGACTATTAAGCATTAGGTGCTCTGCTCTGGGCATGGAAGGCCACAGTCCGATGCATGTATTACAACCCATCATTCGGCAGGTTCCAGAGTGATTCAGCACAGGAATCACCAACTCTGCTGGACTTTGGCTCTCCAGGACCCGAGTTGCCACCCCTGCTCTAGCACCTCTCCGTTATTTCCAATTACAGCAGGTAAAAACGTGACAGCAAACAGCAAACTGGGTGGACGGTGATTGAAGACACGCATCCACGGAGGCCAAAAGGTCACAGCGGTGTCGCCGCTCTTCGGAGCAGGAATTAGCGGCCGCTTTTGACTGACAGTTCCGGTGGCAGCGTGAGTCAAGGCGATGCCACAAAACATTTCAGTGAGGTTAGCCACCTCTCATTTCACAGAACCTCTTTCTAATCATTCATCACATCCCTTTCAGACGATGAAACCTTTAGAAAGATGGTCTGGGTGAAAAAAAAAGGAGTTCATTTTTTTCCACTCTTTTTCCCATTAGAACCTAATGAGATATAACACATTAATTCCGCTCCCTTTCGTTAATTAATTAGCCTGACCATTATATGACGATTATCATAAAGTTAACATTGGAAACAGAACTGTCTTGATGGTTTTTTAATGTTTTCCCCCTCTTTTTTCCCCCTCTTTTCTTTCCTCTGCCAGTGATTAGGAAGCTTTAAGCGATAAATCAGACGCCGGCGTGGTCCTTCTGCATTTAGGAGATCACACCTGAATCTGTTTATGACGCCGTTTCTTGTGTTCCTCTCATGACTGCGGGTGAAGCGGCAGATATAACCCGTGTTTACCTCATCTACATGAATTGCTGTGTCTTCGGATGCCACAGGACGTGTGCAAACTTCAAATTAATCTGATCCAATTACGGTGCTTAGCCATCTGTCATTACACTCTCCTCCATCACTTGCGCTCTTATTTTAATGAGAATCTACTTCGCATAATGCATTAGGCAGCGGTATGGTTGCGGTGTCACCCCCGGCTGTCGCTGTCTCTCGCACACACACCCAGATATATGAGCCGTGATGGACGGATAGATGGATAAATATTAAATAAATGCCGCAGTGTTTGTCCAATGCTAACGCTTCCCTGCAAATATCTGATGCAACAGCCTGGTAACTTAGCACTAATCAGAGGAATACTGAATCAGAAGGAGGAGAAGGTATTAAATAAATAAATAAATAAATAAATAAATAAATAAATAAAGGACTTTTATTGTCCGTATTACCGGGTCCTGTTTTCTGGAAGCAGAAATAGGCGGCGGCCGCAGGCGATGAGGTCATAAATCTTTGCCAAGGACAAAGATGCACATCAATCTCTCGCTTACGGACAGGAGAATTGACCATCTGGCAAAAACATCAGCCTCAAGTACAGTCAAAGGGTACGAGCCCATCGGTCCATCGAGGCGGCGGAGCAATCATGATGTGTGCTATGGGTTTGATTATGGAGATAAATCAATTAGATGGAAATCTGACATTCAAATTATGAACAAGTGCTGTCGGGTGTGACACAAGTAGCACGCGCATCTTCCCTTCTCCGGCACGCGTTGTCAAAGCGTCTATGATCTATACGCTGTTTCTGCGTGCATAATAAGCAGAGCGCAGTGTCGGGAGTGGGTTTTATTTTTCGCAGGCCTCTTTGTGTGCGACAGTGGTAGTGATGGAGAAACAGAGTGGATCTCATCCACATTGTCTGTCTCGGCATGATTGTGGGTATGTGAAGTCGCTCTCTCCCGCTCACTCACTCACACAACCTCCTATCTGCTCTCCAGGGCCGATGAACCTTTCCTGCCGTGGTGCTTTATTCACAATGACACCCCGGCTATCTGAATGCTAAACAGCACGGCCCATGCTCAGTATTCAGGGCATTCAATTACCACTGCAAAACAACAGCTCCAATATATGCCACAAAAAAAACAAAAAAACACACACCAGCATGGGCATCAGCCGCAAAGTGACACCGTCCAAACACCCTCCTTACCCCCTCTTCTCCCAGTCTTTCCCCTCCCTACACCACAACCATCACCATTACCGCCTCCCTACCACCATCTCATTCCTCCAGCTTTTTGGTGTTGAAGCTTGAGCCTGGCTCTCATGTGGCATCAATACGGGCGCAGTAATGACACAGGCAGCGCGTCTCTGCACATGTGACAGCTCGGAGAGCACACGCCTCGTGTCGCGAATGCGAAGCTTGTTTGCTGCCGCATGATGCACCAGGTCACGTGAGAAAACACGGCTGGAGCGGAATGACAAACAAGGCCGTGGTCTCCAGCCCTCAACTTAGGCTTCCCCGCACATACTCAGGCTCCGTGCTCAGACTGGTTGGAGACCAGAGAACAGTGACGCAGTCTAATCAGTAGTAGCCAGTGAGCATAATATCTGATCCATAAAACTTAGTGATAGCATGGTACTAGTCTAGCATGCTAGCTAACTCATAATGCTAATCTGAATCAAAGCTTGGCAGAACTGTTTTTTGGTTTGGACACAGTTAAACATAGCTGTCTCTATGACGTCTTCTCATTCATTATGTCATCAGACACCAGGGGACAAAATAATATTAACAAGTAATGGTATGATTCCTCTCTCACTCCCACCTTCCACCCATCATCGTGTGAAAATGCTCAGCTAGGTCAGACAACTTGTCTAAAAGATTTTTTTTTATTTGGAGATCACAGTCTGGAAAAGTTCTATCTTCCCAGGGTCCTATATTTTCAAGGGTCTGTGATCGCAGGGGTCTGCATTTCCCAGGTTCTATCTTCCTAGGATTCTATATTTTCAAGAGTCTATGTTTCCACAGTCATATGTTTGCAAGGTCATGCATTTCTAAGGTTCTTCCAGGATCTTATATTTCCATGGTAGTATGTTTCAGCATCTTATGTCCTCAAGGTTCTATGTTCCCAGCATTCTGTGATCCAGAGGTCTTATGTTTCCTAGCTACTATGATTCCAGGGTCCTCAAGGTTCTATGTTACCTTGGTTTTACGTTCCATTTCTGAGGTTCCATCTGTTGAGAGTAATCTCAGATCTTATTTTTATTAGCACAACTTTGTTAATGGACTGTTGTTTTTGTCTAAAACACTTTTTACAGCCCAAGTGGTTTAGAAGTTGCGTGCCTCTTTCTTCTGTCTGTTCTTATAAAAACTCCAAAGACCTTGCACAGGAAGAACAAAAGCGTACCAGTTGGATAAAACACAGGCCACAAAATGGACAAATCATGCTTAAGCTTCGTGACCATCCCAAACTCCACTCCCTCTACCACCGTGAAACAGTTCTGAAATGTCTATCTGTTTTGCACTCCTTGGCCACCATGCGATCCACCTTAAATGCTGCAGACTGTGCAGGTGCCTAAATGCAACTGCGCCACTATTCAAGGCGGAACAGAAAACTTGCAAAACAAGTGGGCAAATGTAAAGCCAACCTCAACATCCAGAACAGCTTTCCTTTAAAGGTGGACATTTCACTCTGGACAGTTTCTCAAACCATGGACAATATTAAGGTTTTGCACAGTGTGAAGATACAGGCAGTCCCACTTTTATTAGGATTTAAAAACAGGTAACATTACATAACATTAGCTTCTAGCAGGCTAACTAACATTAGCATATGTAACATAATAGTCTAGCAGTAGAAGGAGGTCTATTTGATCTTCAACATGTTGCATTTGTGTATTCACTGTGGTGTCTCACTGTAAACTAGTCAATCAGAGCAGAGCTCATCTAATTTTTCATGAGCTCAGCAAAAAGGATAACCAACTTTAAGAGCAAACCACAGGGTGTAAATTACATAACGTCTATGTAGAATTTCAGAGGACTGCCATATAAATGCATGCTTTGGCACCTTTAAGTGAAATAACTGAGTATCATTTTCCAAGTATCAACTGTTATGCTATTAGCTGCATGTTCTCTCTCTTGTTCACCGACAGCGCCATTCTGCTCGTCCATCCAGTACCAAGCAACAGGCGTCCATAGCCTGCTTCTGATGCAGCCTACTTCACAAGCTTGATCCTCCGCATGCTCATTTGTACGCACTGCCACTGCTGCATTGCTTTCTCTACTATGACGACTTTCGCTGCATCCAGTATGGAAGTGTGAAAAGGCTCCATGTGGTGTGACTCGCATTCATATATTGGCTTTGTTTTTAATTCGTCAGCAGCAGCGTGATGAGGCTCGAGGAGAGCCTTATTTTCCCGTTTGGCTGTGTGGAATTGGCCTTATTGTTCATTTGTAGCTTTCTGTGCACTGAATGCATCATTGGGGATTTCTAAGAGGGCGTAAGCGATTCCTAGTGGCTTTCTAGAAGGCATTGCATATACCTGCATGTCACGTACACTACACTTCAGGTGCCGTGTTTGGTAAAAGGCCACTTGAACGGAATGAATGAGCTGTCTTCTGCTGCGCCAGCTAATCTGTCAGCAGCTGATTGGCAGAGAGCAGTTAAAAAAAAAAAAAAGGAGATCTGAAAGTATCTCAAAGCTTGAAGCAGCTCTTCCGACAATGCAAAATATGTAGATGAGCCCAAATATAGAATGCCTCTGAGGTTCCGGTTGGAGTTGATCTAGATATTTTACATTTAAATTGACTGTGTATGCAACTCACACAAGAGACCCTGGCCATGGGGACACGGGATATGCGTATGTGGGTTAGTGCCAGCGTCCTGGACGGGAGATTTAACAGGTTTTCATAAGCACCGTTCCCTGTAGATCATAAAACAAGCAATAAGACAAAAGCGCTATGTTCTTCACGCCCAAAATATGGCCTTCATTTTCTGACAAAGACGTGCCTTTTCTCCAGTCCTTCTTTCCACAAGGTTTTTTAAAGATGGGAAAATAGAACTTCCACATGCATGCTCGCTCGAACACTCACTATATCCAACAGAAGGCAAACAGTGGGGGCACTAGTAGAAGAAATATGAACACAGCCACTCTTCAAGGGCACCTCTGGGTCCTTGCTGTGGATTGATAAAAGGCGTGTGAGGGACCGATAGGGCTGAAGCGAGGCGTGATTCATACCCAACAGCACATGGACTGATCAGTCCTCCACTTGGCGTCCAGCTGCCGTCACACAGACGGGAAAAAAAAAACGCTCAGCAGAGAACGTGTGATGTCCTTGTGGGCTTTGGTGATAATCAAACTTTGGGATGGATACACACATTTTCCATTTTTGCATTGCAAAACCATGATAACATCCATAAAACCACTTCCTGTTACAGCCTCGATTAAAAAATAATAAAGAGGGTAGCCTTACAAACATCCATCGCCAACCCAAAACCCAAGCACTTTACCAAAACCCAAGAAATCTATGAGCACACTTAAAACAAGAAGAGTGAAAATGGAGAGTGATTGGGTAGCAATTTAGCTGGTTGCTAAAATGAATGGTAGTGTATGGGAGGAATAAGGGATGAATAAATAACAGTGAGGGTCAGTATGGTTCTGGATTGGGGAGTACATGCTATATACACAGTATATATATATATATAGAGAGAGAGAGTGTTTGTATGTGTGTGTGTGTGGGGTTTATAAACAGGCAGTGTGGAGAGTATCACCTGAAATCAATCAGTATTGGGGCGAGTTAGAACATGACTGATTGGTTGACTGGGGACGTGTTAGTGTAACGTCATAGGATAGAGCATTCTGGGAAATGGAGTCCGGGAGATCAGCGGTGTCAGGGAGACCCGAGAGCGTGACATCTTGAAACAATATTAAAAACATATAATTTTGTGATATATCAAGAGGATATGTGGTATATCAGGGTACATATAGTTTCAGACATCAGTTGGAACTGGGAACTCTGAAGTGAACGCCTGTAGAGTCTTTAAGATCACCAACAACATCCAAAACCTTCGACTGTTACTGTATATAAACCTCCATTTCTTTCTAAAATCATTTTAAAACCGCATGTTACCTGATACACTGAGTGTCCTGATGAATGAAACGGTAACACTGAAAAAGTCTAAAAAGTTTCTCATAAAACCGGCATTTCTGTGTTGCGGTTGTCACGGTGCGGTTGGGGGTGTGAACCCAAGCGCAGGGCAGGAATCCGTTTGCGGCGATGTAAATGTTAAATTGCAAGCAAACGGATTTCCTGGATGCACGTGAAACTGTATGTGAGAGAAGTGAACTGTATTGTGAACTGTGAGGGTTTAGGCAGGATCGAACCCCCGACCTTCCTAGTGATAACCCCACGTGTTACCACTGCGCTATGCGGCAGCACAGGTGAAGCCAGTCAGGATGAGGTTTAGTGGGTGAGAGGGAGAACGGCGGGAAAAACATACAAAGGAAACGCCAGGGCAGCGTACTCAAACAAAAGGAAAAGCTTATAAGAACAGAAATAAACGGTAGAGGGTTTAACCGAAAGGGGAATTCTTGTTAACTGCATGCAGAGTGACATGCTGTCAACTCTGCGCAGTTGTTTAAATATTTTTTAAATATTTATTTATTTGTTTGTTTATTTATTTATTTTTACTTTGCTCTTTTTCTCTTTTCTTGTTCTCTCTTTTCTTTCTCTAGTACCGTATCGGCTACCCCTCTACAAAGGTGTAGCAATGGTGTTTGTGTGGTGGGGGCTTATATTGCTGACGCCCCAGGTGCTGCTCGTTGGCCTGATCAGCCTGGGGCATTCTGGGGTTTGGAGTTCCCCCAGAACGGTGCCGCTGCTGCCGCCCCCTGCTATGACCCTTACAGCGATATTGTGTCATGATAGTCATGACATGCTGCCATATTGTCCCATATGCTCTAAATATTTGTATGGAATTGTTTTTTCCTACAGCATTTAAACACAGCTGATGCTCTTTAAATAAAGCGACACTGTTATGCTCAGTGGTCTGATAAAAATTAAATAAGAACTTTACATTAACTTGCATAAGAGGTTAAGAGTGCTTTTGCCTTTCTCCGTAATCGTACCCATTTGGAGATGCCTGTTTTGTTCGGGACATCATTTATATAGTGATTTACTTGTTTCTTGGGTTTTGTCAACTTGAATCAGCCTCCTTTCCCGTTTCAATAAAAACAGGATTTCAAAGGTGAGCCAACGTCCAAACAAGCTAGAGACAAAACAAACCGGCTGACAGGCGAGAAATGACCCGCTGCATCCCTGTCTGTATTCATTTCCCCAAAAATATGGTGGAGGAGATAGAAAAATAGAGTGAGTGAGCGAGACGGAGAAGTGGAGAGCATGTGTCAGAGGACTAATGATAGGAACATCATGTCCCACTTAGCCAGCCGTCAGCGTCAGGTTTGAGAACAGCTGTGTTCAATATTGGCTCCTCACTTTTTAATAATTACGTCTTTGTCCTTTGTCTGAGGAAGCTCTCCTGGAGGGCTCTAGTCTCTCAGCCTTTTCACAGAGGTGGAAAGAAGGGGGGAAAAGGAGGAACTCTGAAGAACGTTGCCTTTTCTATATGCTGCCTCGTCCCTCCCTTTATGGTTCTTTAGTATCTTTCACTCGCCGTGTAAAGGGGGACTTGATGAACCATGTTTATTCATAAGCTAACCTTTCTGAATAATTCCAAGAGCCTCTCCAACAAAAGACCTCCCCGGCATACTTAATGCCTCATCTCGGTTTCATTATTCAGCGCTCATGCACTCTCTCGCCCGCCCCGCTTGAGATGCAGACCATGAATTATGCCGGGCTTCTCTCTTTCTTTTTCCTAGCACTTCCCGCTACAACGCCCTCTCTCGCTCTCTCTCTCTCTCTCGCTCTCTCTCACTTTTTTGCTCTCCTCTCTTCTTCTCTCTCTTCCTGCAGTCATATCCCACAGGACAGACCAGCCTACTGATTAGTGCAGTAATCTCTGTTCTTTCTCTTACTCAAATATATATATATATATATATATATATATATATATATATATATATATATATATATATATATATATATATATATATATATATACAGTATGTGTCTGTATATACAATATATACAGTATATACATATATTACTGTACGTCCAGGGTCTTATCTCCAGTAATATTATCCCTCTATGTCTCTCTCTCCCACTTGCTCACTCGCTCTGCCGTAGTCACTGTCACTGGATCTCGAATCGTGTCTTATGATCTCCCTCGCTCTTTCCCGCTTTCCTCTATTTCTCTCTCTCTTTCATTCTGTTGCTTGTATATTAAGCTGTCACTGATTTAAATCCCCTCCTCTTTATATGTGATACTGCAGAAGGACTGGCTTGCAGCAGTTCTGCAGCAGGCCAAAGACCCGTTTAGGCCAAAACAACTGTTTTAATGTTGCTGCTTTTTTAGAGCGTGGGCCCATATGAGACCGGGGCCCATACTTTTATTCCTTACTATCATAACAACAAACCACAAAGCTTTGTTGAAGAAAAAGCAGAGCTGGGCAGAGTAGCCTAAAACTGGACTCACAGAAAAGTATTTTATACTTGGGCATACATGAATTTGAATTTGATTGCTCGTGGTGCCACAATCATAGGCGGACATGGTATCAACAAGGCTTACACCTACGTGTAATCCAAGTTGATCATAACTGTCCAGCTTTAACTGTTGCACCACCTGGTTGTGTGCTGATAAGAGCTGATGTAACTTTTATATTGAACTGACTGTTATAGTTAGACATAGTCAAATTGGGTTAGGGTTACCAGTTTAAACAAGTAGATGATAAAATGCACTAACTGGTGTAATAACTGTCACACAAAGCAAAAGGAATACAAAATGACAGGCATGGGAACAAGACACTAACATGGGAACAATCGCCAAGCAAGAACCCAGGGAACAACAGGGAGTATAAATCAACAAAGACTAACAAGGAACACCTGGGAAGGGGTGGGGCTACAAACTAACAACAGGTGGGGGGTCTGACAAGAGGGCGGAGACAGGAGGAGCAACGACCAAAACAAACAGAAGCACATGGAGCAGGACAACAAAGAGCACATGGACATGACAAGACAGAAACAGAAAGCCAGAGAAGACAGACAAACATGAATGGGACAGGGCAGGGTGTGACAATAACCAGTTAACCTCAATAAGTTTTTTGTGTGGATGGTTAGCTAACTAAAGTTACACAACAGGCAAAAATACAGACAGATCACTTCTTTCCAAGTGACTGGAAGAATGAGCTGATGGATGTCAGCATATATTTCCACTGTGTATATAAACTGAGACACTCACTACTGTAGCACACTATATGGACCTTTTCTGTCTATATATTCAATGTGACAGTATTTGCTGCTGCACCCCATCACCTGTATATCACATGTATACATCTTGTACTGGCTGCCAACATCAGTATAGTTCATTCTGTAATGCACTCTGACAGCCCATACCATCTGTGTTAGGTGACTGCCAAGATTAGATTATCAGTATTTGTGTAGCTGGTATAAGAGAACGTAACTGCGGAATATCTTTAAAATATCTGTGCATATATATATATATTTTATATATATTATTATTTTGTATTTGGATAACTTGCACTTTTTTCTACCTCTTGCTCTAAGACTATTTTATCATATCTTATCTTAACATTTGTACATGCCAAGGCCATAGTGTGAAGGAAGCAGTTGAAGTTGCAGGTGTATGGAAGCATAAGGTCATACAGGTCTACAAGCAGTGGCTAAAATCCCAGTCTACAGGAAACTCTCCTTAGAATTGGGCATCCACCAAATCTGGCCCAACTGCACAATTCTCTGACTCCAGAGTGGCTGAGGATGTGGCCTACATCCAGACAGTTGTCCAGTCCATGCCAAATCCAATCACAGCTGTTATCCATGCCTGTGGAGGACTGCACGCTATTAGGTACATTTCAGTCACAGGTAAAAAGTTTTTGTCCAGTGAGTTTATATAAGTATATGTGGACTTCTGGGGTCATATATAATATATATGTGTATATAGACATGAACCGCAGTGGAACTTGTAAGTAAATCAAGCATTTATCAGTAAAGGAACTGGGTTAGTGCTTCTCACTTTGGGACCTTCTAAGTGTCAAATGTCAGAAGTGTGACCAGTTGCAATGCAGTACATATGCTATCACCAACATTACTGGCGAACAATAATAACAATAAAACTGATTGGTAACTAAATATTAATAAATACATCCCAACAGTGCAAAAGTAGATTCATTTTCTGACAAATATACTGCAATAAAAGTAAAAATATTACCAGTTTAAAAAGCTCTGAGGGGTATAAATGAAAAACCGTGGTCTTAAGATTAATATCTGAATATTCTGCAGTTAAAAAGATTCCAAATAAAGCCAATAATCTATTCAAGACTCAACACGAAGGTGTATTTATTTATTTTTTTGCTGTGGTGTCTCGGATGAATTATAAAGTTCTTTCAATACTTTGCCTTGGATATATTATTACACATGGTGGGAATTTTCAACCTGTGCTGTTACAAAATAATTATAAAATGTATGTGGTCAGGTAGTTTTATCTTTAAAAAATTAACTGTAATATTTAAATAAATATCAGACTGTAGAAATGAAATATTAATGCATTTCAGAAGAAATTACAGCATGTGAAGAGTCCACCTCCATTTCATATGGGGTCAAAGCCAATTCTCAATGGAGGCTGAGGTCAGGATGATGACTAGCTCTGACTGTGGCTTTGCCTTGTTTCATTTTCAAGCAATGAAGTTTCAGCCTTGGTCTCGCTGCACTACTAGACGGTGAATATTTAGTTTCAGATTTTCTGTTGCAGTAAACCTGAAAGGCGTTCTCCTGCTGTATCTGCCCAAAGTCTCACTAAACAAACAGTTTGGTGCAATATTAGAACCACATTTAATTCCCTAAAAAAATTAATAGATGGTTGGATGCTGTTTATTAAACCACTTGATATAATATCAAGAAATAACAGTTTTCATGTCAAAGACTTCTGCATATTGTTATATTGTGCTGCTGAAGTTAGCATGCTAGCTAGCCCTCGCCCATCTGGTCTCTTAATACCACTTTGTACCTCAAGAGTCAATAAGAGAGTCAGTGTAGTGGTGAGTCTGGCTTCAGTCCAATATGGCAGGATGTAGAGGTAGCTCTGGTGTGTTCGAACCACTTGGGAATCATGTTGAAGGTTCTGCTCCCAGTCAGATCATCACAGATCAGGGCAGCTAGCCAGTGAAAGGAACAGAATAAACTAAATGATGCCTAAAGCTCTTGGGATGTGACGGTTATTCCCGTGGCTGGCTGCTAAAAACAAATCAGAGAAGCAGAACAAGATTAAATATTGTTTTTTTTACCATGTAAAACGCTCTTGACAAGTGATAGCATAAAGTTTAATGCTGAATTCTTAACGGTTCAATTAGTCTAGTTTACAAACAGCTGTTAAAGCTAACAGTAAAAAAAAAGGGACTGTGCATTTCCTTGTTTCTTATGATAGGGGTGGGCATTAGAGCTTTCTAGTGATTTCTAGATTTCTAGTTGCCCCCTCTTTCCTTGGAATATGAATTTGATAGGTTTCTCATCTTACAAACAGCTTATTTCCTATTTTTAAATAACCTCCACATTTAAACGTTTTAACCTTATAGGACAAATCCACATAACACCACAGCAGACTGACCTTTAGATGGATAACTGAGGCAGCGCTGCCCTGACGACAGGATTTTCTATTTCAGCAGGCTACTGTAAACAATCTTCCTAGATTAAAAAGTTCACAATTAAGTGTGGTTCATTCTTATACACAGTCAAGTCACATTATTATGACCATGCACAAACAGCAGCAACATGGGCTGGGAGTGACTCAGTAAGGTCCTGGTAGGTTGTCACATGTATCTGGAGATGTGCTGAAGACCACACAGCTGCTGGAGAGTGTGTGGGGGAGGGAATATGACGATCAAGGTGGTCCCACAGATGGTCAGCTGGGTTAAAGTCTGGGGAGTCAGGTGGCCAGGGTAGTACTTAGAGGGTAGTTATTGGCCATGCTCATCCAACTAATGCTGGACATTTCTATCCATGTGATATGTCACACTGTCGTCCTGGAAGTGTGCAGAGAACCTATCACTTACCCTATATACCCACCAAGCCAGCCTACAACACGTAACTTCCATCATGAGCTATGCACTGCTGCCATCGAAGGTAGGAGATAATAATGTGATAATTGTGTATTATCTTGAAGTTGCACCAGCAACAGCTGTATATTAATATTCACAAAATATAACTGTATAAATATGATTTCCCACATCCACAGTGGAAAAACAAGAAGCCAAACATAACCCAAGTGAGCTTATGGTTCTAACATCAGTGCATTTTCTACCTGCTTGAGAGAGACCGCATGAATCATTATAATCACCTTGATTAACGACTTTACTGGTCATTTCATGTCACTCTAAAACATCTAACTAGGCCATTTAGCTAGCCTGCTAACGTACCATGTAGCTCATTGGGTGCAATGAACCGATATACTGCTCTACTCTGCACACATTGACTTCTACATTTACACAGAATCGTATGGAGAAACAATAAAACCCTTTAATATTTCTCTGTCCAGTGTTAATATGAGCAAAAACACTTAATAGGGTTAAGCTAATAGGGTTAGCTTCTTATTGCTGGTCTCTTGATGAAATAAATACTGTCTATAAAGTAATAATTCTAAAAATATAATATTATTATTACATAATATTACACATTATCATACCCTCCTGGTTTACACATGATGTAACTTCTTTAAAGTGTGTTTAGCTTCAGATGCTAATGTTAGCAAACACAGTGGTTAATGCAGCAGCTCAAAGCTGGAAAACTGGGGGAAAATTCGATGGAAAAAAACAAAATGGAGAAACGTAAATACATTACATAGACTAGTATATTTGAAATATTGTCAAATGCAAAATAATATTATTGTTGTTGACTATGTTTAATCTGCTACGTGTACATTTGTAGTAAATTGATTTACTTCTGTTCTAACTGGTGCAAGTTCTCCACCTGGATGTGTCCAACGCCCTTTGTTTACAAACATATAATCATTCTATTACCTGGTGCATCTCTAAAAGACCATAATTCTGTTTTTTTACCTTTCGTCAAAATTTACCAAGCTGTCCTGTGCTTCCATCAGGCTTCAAGGTGAGCTTTGTCATACCTTTTTATAATCACTGTATGCTTTCTTATCACCCAACCTTACAGACAAGCTTTATCAGGGCTTCTGTTATTATTGACAAATTGTGCTTTTCTCTTCCCTCAGCCACAAAACTCATTTGCTCCACAATTAATGGCTGACCTTACAGTGGCTGTACGCAAACGCCTGTGTGTTTAGTCGATTCGTTTGGAGAGATGAAGATGTATAGACTAAACTTCTTGTTTGCTAACTCAGTCAGTTAACTAAACACTTACTTTCTTCACACTTTGTACATAATGAGAACTTTAATGTGCTAGTTAAACTGTCATTCTGTAGCACATATTTATAGGTGCATATTTTTAGCTGCATACATAAAACTGCATGTAGCATTACTTGACAGCAAACAACCTTATCAAAAAAATATTAATACAGCAAAGCTGAAATCAGTTTTATATTGGCCAGCTTCTTATTCAAAAGCTCTTGTTCAACCTTTAACTGAGCAGCAATTACTATCTGCTTGTCAAGCTGGAATGTATCGACTTTCACATCCCAAAAAATACTCAGTTATCATTTTACTGTTTATCGTTTTCCTTGTGATGAGAAATAAAGGAGGGAATAGCTGCAGTTGTTCAGTTACATTTCTTTAAGGAGTGAGGAAAACATTTGATGTCAGTGGGCTCTAATGGGCTAGCTAAATTTAGTACCCACTGGTAAAAGACAAGCCGGCCCTGTGCAGATATCCTTGATTGGCTTGTAGGTGAGACGAGGGCTATGGAACTGTATTGCTATCTAGCTATTGCTAACTATCTTTGGCTTAGCAGGGCAACACATACAAACTGCTATCACCTGGAAAATGAATGCGGGGTCATAGCAAGAAACACTCCACAAAACCTACAGCTGATGTCAAGGGTATCAGCAAAGTGCCAGTTTGTGTGCTAACATTAGCTAGGTTAGTTAGCTTGCTAACATGAAAGCCAACTGGTATAAAACTTTGTTCTGTTTGGACTTGAATCAGACTGCGATGTCTAGGGTGCCAGAATGTAACCGCTGTACTATGTAGGGTGGAATGATAAAAATTCAACAAGATAAGCAGCTGGCAAATAGGAAGATGCCATAGATGCTAATGACGGCTAAGCTAAGAGAAATTTTTAGTATCATCAAAACCAATATGAAATACAAGTGATCCTAGGTGGTCTCAGACCCTCAAAATAACTCCCTCAGTGTCTCAAGATCTAAACTCTGAAGGCCCCTTAAAAATTGACTAAGTATGATGTTATGCTTTTAGATGCTTAAATAGGTCATTTTTTGAATGGTCACCTTTTCTTAAGGGAAAGGTCAAGTTGATATTCCTAACCAAGAGATGCAGCACTGATCTACCTCAGGTGGGCGTTGTAAATTGGTCATAGCCTAGCAACTCTAACAATTCCAGGCATTCCTCACTGAATGTTTTTAACCTGAAAATTTCGAAAGAGTGTGGTGGAAAGCGTGAAATTTTTATTCTGAAGAAAAAAGAGGAGATGTGTTAGATCTCAGTTAATGTGTAGAAGACCTACCGAACTAGAAAGGAGCGTTTCCAGAAGAAAAACTTTTATACTGTACACATTCCTGCACTAAAGCTAGCATCACCATCACTATGGACGGCATACTAGAAGCCATTGTGGAAAAACCTGAAACCCACGGGATATTTGACACACTGGTGACAACACTGGTCTGAAAGGATGTGTAGCTGTAATGGATGTAAATCTGTTTAATAGAATAATGGACTGGCCATACCATCAATATGTTTAGGACACCAAATATGTTTGGGATTACTAGGTGTGGCAGAAAATATAGATTATATATATATATATATATATATGTATATATATATATATATATATATATATATATATATATATATATATATATATATATATATATATATATATATATGTATATATATATATATAAAACATATATACGATATTTTACCCCCAGTCAAAATTTAAACACACCCAACTAAATGGATGTTGTTGGTGATCTTTAATACTCTACAGGCTTACACTTAAAGTTTCAAGAGATGAGATGTACAAAACAATACATATCCTGATAAACCACATATACACATGATGTATCACAATATAGCCATGTTAATATCTTGTTGCACAGAAAACAGATATCTCTTTTTTTATTAGCTTAAAATCTCTCTTTTATTGAGCATTTTTTTATATTTTACTCAGTTTATTAAAGATGGACTGACCAAGAGAATTCTTCCAAAACTGTTTAAAACAAGTCTTATAAACTCAACCATCATTACAACTTAAGAAAGCTGTCTTATCTTCCTGTAAACTTCCATTTTGGAGCTTTTTAAGGTGGACTGCATGAATCCATGAGTGCTATTCAATAGTTTGATGTCTTCACTTTTATTTTAAAGTAAAACATTAAGCTAGACATGAGGAGAACCTTCTATGAGTAGCCGTGTGTAAACCTTTGACTGGTAGTGTATTTAGTTATCATAGCCTCTGTGTAATATTCAATGGAATGCATGTTTTTTACTTGTTTTCCACCCTAAAAAAATAAATAACTGCTACATAATGGCCATTTAGACTGGGAATTAAGTTAATGAGGTGCTGCCTCTGACTTTTACACAGTACTGTACACACTTATTAGCATGAATTCCAGCTTTCCTTTTAGTACTGAGGCCCAAAGCGGGGGCTCTTGACTAAAATACAGTATATTCAGAGATGAAAACAATCGCTTCTAAAAAAGCAAAGCCATGCGCGTTTTGCATTAGCCATTTTATCAACACCTAAAACTCCCTCCACTGCACCGTACTACAAGATAGCATCCTTCCGTGATTTGGACTACCCGTGTTTATCATTTGTTGTCATTAATGTTATTTATTGAAGATCTGCCGGCTGATAGGACTTCAAATACCAAAAGATGCCTTGAAGTTAAGACCACTTTTGATATCTTACATCAAGCTAGCCTGAAGAGAATCTGCTCTTGAACTGCACAACAAAGACTTTTTCTTATCCTGGCATCACTTTAAGCCACTAAAAAGATGGCGGGAGAAATCTAGGGATTCCTGTGGGGGGTTTATTTTAGCCCAGAAAATACAGAGATCAGTATTTTGTCTTATTTACACACAAGAGAATTCTCAAGTGTCTGGAGCTAATTGACCATTCAAAACGTGTAGTAGATTAATCAGTGCCTGATTTCTCTGAAAGACAGTGATTAGACTCGCCTCTCCATGAGATTATTGTGATAAACACATTTATGTCATTAATGTTTCATTTGAAATGCGGACTCTTGCTGTTTCTGTTGATACTGATGTTGATGAATAAATTATAGCATTCATTGGCTTTTCAAGGTAAGTGTTTTTTTTTCCCTTTTCTTTTTTCATCTTCTATTTTTTCACATGGCAATGTAAAATGATGCCAATTGCCATATTGATACTCCAAACAATAGGGAGTAACATGTCACCACAAGTTTGTTGTGTAGGAAGTGCACAGTCCCTCCTCCTCCTCCTCCTTTTCTTTACCGGTCTATAAGAGTTGTTGTTAACATTGTGAACTACATAGTTAAGAGAGTGTCTGCATTGGATATTGGTGTACAATCTGTGTAACTGTGTCGCTAATTAGACAGGATCGCTTTTGGACATACAGCACACAAGATCCTTTTATTGGTACTTGTCCTCAAATGATCTAACCTTAAGCTTAACCTTCAACATGAGTGGCAGATGTTAGAAAATGCCATTGGGGTAGCAGCGCTACTTTTGCTATCCTCTTATGTTGGGCTGATGAGACACCCAATGCTATAGTGACTCACCATCACCTATTGATGTACAAAGTGGTATTACGACAGGACACCATTTTCCATATTCTTGAATTTCCCTCTGGGATCAATAAAGTATCTATCTATCTATCTATCTATCTATCTATCTATCTATCTATATACAAACACCACCATACACAAACACTAGTGAATACACACACTAGGTGGCAACGACCACACTTGCCCTGAGTGGTGGGCGGCCTTATCCACAGCACCCGGGAGGCAGTTGGGGTAGAGTGCCTTGCTCAAGGGCACTTGAGTTGTGTCTTATTGTTTCAGGGAATGACTCTGGTGACGCTCTGGTCACTACACCGAGCTGGTTTTCCTGTCTCCAGCCTATGACAAAAAATAATATTTAGCATAAATCAAATCATTATTGTATTATTTTACACATTTTTATTTTTCCATTGTTTACACTCCGAAATGTGCAGGTCCTTATTGCATTACTGTTTCACACTCTCAGACTTCAAATACACCTTTACACGTCACGCCAATAAAGCAGCCCGAACTGAAGCAATCTGAATTAATCACCTGCATTTTGATGCGGCCAGTTTGCTCCACTGGAGCGGCATGTTTCTCAGTTTGACATGGACAGAATGAGGCCTTTCCTGCTGTCCACGCCCATGACTCACACCATCCGTTTCTCTTCTCCTCCATTCTTCCTCAAGATGAGACTGTCACTTCCTCTCAGGAGAGTATCAATCCCTTTCTCCACCCACAAACAAGCCAAAGAGCTTTTTATCCCCCTCATATTCCGACATATCCCGCTAAATTTCAATATTGCCTCATCCATACTAAAATCTTCTATGCTATATGTCCAAAAGCACCCCTGTCTAATAAGTGGCACAGTTACACAGATTGTACACCAATGTTCAACTGACTGCAGTCTCCATAGGCCAACATTAGTAGTAGAACCAAGTACAAAGTGCAATGGCTTTAAATGTGACACTTTGCCATAAGTCAGTTTGTGAATTTTCAGCCCTGTTGGATCTGCCCCGGTCAACTGTACATGCTATTGTTGTGAAATGAAAGTGTCTAGGGGGTCACAACAGTTCAACCATGAAGCGGAAGGCCATACAAACAAACAGAGCACATTTTACACAACTATCTGTTTCCAACTTTGTGGCAGCAGCTTGAGAATAGACCCTCACTGTTCCAGCATTACCACACCTCTGCACACGAAGCGAGCTGCATAAAGACATGGTTTGCGGAGTTTGGGATAAAGCATCTCCTGTGGCCTACACACAGCCCTGACTTCTACCCCACCAAACAGATTCAGGATAAATAGGAACAGCGATTTCTTGTTGATGTTAGTGCCTGACCTTACAAATGGGCTGAATTCAAACAGACATATTGCAATATCTTGTGGAACACCTTTCCCGGAAGAGTGGAGACTGTTTACATGTATATATATGGAGATGCCAGTCCAGACTTTGGCAGTGGCCTTGTTATTTCCAGTCATAAAAGATGACTAAAAGCACTTTCATAAAAAGAGATACATGAACCCAACACTGAAAGCCCAGGAAATGTTTTAAAATATATAATCAAAATCCCTACAAAATTACACAAGTCATGTGCAGCCTTTGGCTTAAATAATTTTTAAGTTGTTCTGGCTACTATGTGCGCGCATGACTTGTGAGGGGGCTTCTTCACACTTAAGTCTTTACCAGTTAGGCCAATGGCTCTTTGACTTGACTTCCCACAATACAGCCGCCATATTGAGCATAACAAGGTGTTTCAACCAGTGGACTGTCCCATCTTTTGATAATGTCTCTGCTGAAGCAGTCCTTGTCATGTGATCAGACTATCTAGCCCATTCAAGACCAAGTGGAACTAGGAAGCATTCTTATCTTCAAGAGTTTTTCACGAGCTTCCTCGAGTTAAAGCCCCATGATAACACATCAAGATGGTGCCTATAGAAAGAGAAGTAATAGCATGTTATTAGCTTTTAGGCAGACCCAGAGACTTCAACATGCTACACTGCCTGGCCAGAATAAAGTTACACACTCTGGACAGCATTTCTTTGGACCACCTATAATATTTTTTGGCTTTGATAGCAGTGAGCATTCACCGTGGCATCGCTTCATCACAACATTTAGTTTTGTCCATAGTTCCATTCGTTTTTGGCCAAGAACTTGTATGGATGGCAGGAGAGTCAATCGACACACTCACAAAGTCTTCTCCAGTACGTCTTTCAATAGGGTTAAGGTCAGGACTCTGTGGTGGTCAGTTTATCTCATGTTCTCTGAACCACTCTTTCACATTTAGAGCCTGATGGATCTTGGCATTGTCGTCCTGGAATATGCCTGTGCCATCAGGGAAGAAAAAATCCATTGATGGGATAATCTGGTCATTCAGTACATTCAGGTGGTCAGCTGACTTCATTCTATTGGCAAATAACGTTCCAGAGCTGAGACCCCACCAACTGAGGCAACCCCAGAGCATAACACTGCTTCCATGGGCATGTACTGTGGCCACTATGCATGAAACGAGGATCGCTTCTTACCTTGACTATAGGAATCACCACATGACCTTTTTGCTCTGCAGTAAACTGAAACTTATTCCCTGTTTGGGAACAAGTGTTTTTCTTAGGGCTACACAGCTGTACTCTGTACTTCTCTGACTTTCACCATTGAACATAGCTGTGAGTTCCACTGTCCATTTTTTACCATTCGACCTCACCAAGTGTTCAAGTGATTTCTGATCACAGTCATTCAGGTTTTTTCCAACTACATTTCTGATGGTTCTCTGCTATCTTTCCTGGTTTTAATAATGGGTTTGGACAGTTCTTAACACAAGTCCAGTCATTTCAGCTTCTTCTTAGACATTGCGGAATGCAGACGGCCACTTGAGTATGAGGTTACACTAGCAGTCAAAAGTTTAGACACACCCAAGTAAATAGATGTCCACATATCCTCTTCATGTATCACAATATTTTATTTCTGCCATATCGCCACCTCTTATATTTATTTTGTTACAGTGTACAGCCTTTGAAGAGCTGTTCATCCATCCACAGCGCCCAAACAAGGGCTACATTGCTGTAAACATCCATTTTTTGAACCTCAAACAGCTGATACTGTTGAGCTAGGAAGTTGAAAGTAAGGCAGAGTTCTTTGTCAAGATAAAACAAAACCAAAAACACTAGGAACACTAAGAAGCAAAACACTACTGAGGGAGAAAAAAACAGAAACTAACAGAGACAAAATAAATGGGCATGGAGACAAAATCAACGGGCATAGAGACAAAATCCACGGACATGAATACAAAACACCAAGCAAGAACAAAAGGCACAATGAGAGTATAAAACAACAAGGGCTAACGAGAAACACCTGGGAAGGGGAGGAGCTACGAACAAGGGATAGGTGAGGGGCCTGACAAGGGGGCGGAGACAGGAGGAGGAAAAAAACAAAACAAACAGAAGCACATGGAACAAGATGACAAAGAGCACATGGACATGACAGCAACAGAAAGCCAGAGAAAGCAGACAAACATGGGCAAGACAAGGCAGGATGTGACACACAGCATTAGTAGCAGCATTTTCTGGTAGCCTGAATAAAATTGCCTAGTAGTTCTCTTTAACTCTTGGAACTCGTGTCGTTAACCATAATACTTGAATAGCAATTGAATAGGCTAAAGTAAGCTCCCTACAGAATACTACACAGGACTTGACCTTTAATGACATATAGGGTTAATGTTATAGTCATTTATGTGCACTTTAATACCGATACAGAAGAAGCATTGATATAATTGGCCAAAAATTGGGACAGCATTGTTTGGTTTACTGAATTCACGTAATGTTATCACTAGTGGGACATCGCAGCTCTTAAATTTGGGTCCCATAGAACTTACCTCGGTTTTCCACCTGTATTTATGACCTTGTCAGCCATGTGAGTGCAGTATGAATTCTAGAGGAGCTCAGCAATGCAATTACTCCAGTTGTATATTATAGCCAATAACATTTTATACTCCAGCATTAAATAAATGTAAATCTGATCCTGCATCTGTTCATAAATCAGGAATACTTATCCACCACTTCTCTGTGGCTGGTCAACTGATCAGAGACACCGGAGGTGAGGTGTTAATTAAGAAGAACGAATATCGCGGATCTTTGCTTCTAAAAGTCAAGCATTAGACGTGCTCGCCTCAGGCATTGTCACTGTGAACGCTAGGCTAACTGATGCGGTGGTGTGTGAATGCTAAACCCTCATCGGGCGCATAAAAATTTCAGAGCCAGGTACAGCGCTCACTGGTCAAGGTCAGAGAACAGCAAAAAGGCATGAATCCACAGCCGCCATAATTTGGCAGAATAAAATATTGAGTTGCCGGTGCTCTGCGAGGAGCTTTGATAAATGGTGCAAGTCACACTGAACTGTTATCGAAAGGGAGGGGTGGGCACGGGAGAGGGTGCGGAGGGGTAGATAGGGAGAGGCAGAGAGAGGGAGAGAGAGTTTTAGGGGAGGTGGCAGGAGAAGTGAAGAGAGATGCTGGCAAAAGAAAATTGCAGCAAACATTTCCACGCCATCATCCAATCTGTTCAGGGAGATGACAGCTTCAGATCTGAGCAGGTGTCTTTCCTCTCTTCCCATTACCTCCACTACGTGTGAATTAGATTTATATAGAATCTCATAAAAACTCGGCCCCCTCCTCTTGTTTTTTCACCCCCCTCTCTAAAAAGTCGCCCTGCTTCTTTTTTCTCCCCCGTTCTTTCATTACGTGCAGTGCTGCAGAGAATGGAGGGAGAATGTAGTCAAAAGAAGGTAAATAGCTGAGGAGCGGCTGCGGCGGGTTTTCTGCTGGGGGAAATAAAAGGTGATTTACAGAGTGGGCTTTAAGCAGTGACGGGCTGTAGAGTGAATAAACAGGTAAACAGGCGGGTGGAGTGGCCTCTTATTTATTCACACAGTCATTACAGCCATGAGACCAGACCCCTCCCTCCCTCCACCCCCCAACCACCCGGGAAAGCCTTAGTCATACACTCATAATCCTATTCTCTCTCTCTCTCTCTCTCTCTCTCTCTCTCTCTCTCTCTCTCTCTCTCTCTCACTCCCTCTCTCTCTCATTTCTTCCCACTCTCTGTCTCAGTCTACATTTCTCTTTCAATTTCATTCCCTTCTTCTCTTTCTTTCTCATTCCTTCCCTCCATCTTTTTATCTTTCATTCTCATTCTACCCCTCTCTCCTTCTGTTGCTCTGTCATTCCTCCCCTCAGTCATTCTGCTTCTCTCTCTCTTTCTGTATCTTTATCTCATACCCTCCCTCTCTCTTTGCCTCAGTCTATACTCTCTACATTTCAGTCTTGCGTTCTCCCCCTCTGAAGTCTCCCCCTAGCTTCGTTAAAGTGTCTCTTTCCATTGTTCATTCTTAACCCCTCTCTTTTTGTTTCCCAGTTTACAACTTTAGTCTCTCTCTCTTTCTCTGATAACAAAGCAGCCTTCTTAAGGTGGAAATACCCACAGCAGAAATGTTGGGGTGCTATCTGGTTTGGCCAGTCAGACTTGTGATGGCAAATGCTTTTCACCTTTCCACTGGTAATCATTTGGCTCTCCTGCATCAATGCATGGCTATAAACTCAATTTGACTTGTCTGCCGTCTCCCGTACCTTATGTCTGTCTCGCCATATTCAGGCGAGGCCCAGTAAACCTCTGTACTTCGTGCAGTTAGGTGCCATCTGCAGCAAGAACTCAATGAAGATGGAACAGTGTTGGAGCACCGCACTGGTTTAAAGATAGGAGAAAGGTAAACATCATAAAGAGAGTGGCTGTTAAGGGACAGCAGCTGGGACTGAACTGAACAGTCTGCTTCACTCCTGTAGTACACTAGAGAGACAAAATCTGGCTCACAAGAAAAGGAAAATGAATTCAGCATGGCACCACTGAACTGCCATATTCTGCATCTTAGTTTCTGTTGCTGAAGAAGGAACGGAAGCTGCTGTGCCTGTGCCTGATGGCTGCACAGACTGGTGTGAGCCTTCTGTCATCATTTTCATAGTTAGCACAACATTTGGCCCAGGCAAGCAAACAGGCTTTGATTCGTTAGGCTTTCGCTGTTCTCTGTGGTTGCTCATGCTCGGGTTTTCAAATACACTCATCCTCAAAGACTAGTTGCACAAATAGATGCACCCTGAAGGGATCAACCGACAGAAATGGAATTTGGTGGGCACATTTGATATGGGTGAACATGCAAATTATTTAAATTTCACACTAGCTGTGCATGTGACGGAAACAAGGAAGGACCTTATTGCTGTAACTAACTGACACAACAGCCACAGCTAGGTTCATTCAGCGAGCAGTAATGCCCTCCATGAGTCTTCCTGTTAGTGCCAGCAAAATTGGCAGACAGCTGCACGACAAAGGACTATATGCACACAGACCGTTACGACGACTGTCCTTAACACCACATCAACGTCACCAAAGACTGCAATGATGTTGTGCTAGACTGTCAGGGACTCAGCGGGTCATCTTCAGTGACGAGTCGCGCTTTGGTCTTGATGGTGACGACCAAAGAATCCATATATGGAGGCACCATGGTCAAAGTCAAGATGAATGGTTTGGTGTCACACGTCCTAAAGGCCTGGTGAGACTCCACCTCCACTCCTACCACACAACCTTCAGGATCTGTGGGAGAATATTCAAACTGCATGGGATGGATTATCACAGGACACCATTAGGAACCATTGGGAATTACTAAAACTATTGAAACCAAGTAGTGCATAGGGTCTGGATGTGCATGTGGTAGGTATGCTTGTTTGCATTACACCAGTGGTTTCCAAACCCAGTCCTTCTCCTATGAAGCCTAACACCAACCACAATTTCCCACACATGCTCTGGCTAGTTCACCTCTTCCCAAGTCCCTTATTGGGCCAAACGTAGAGATGAGTTAACTAAGGGATGGGCCAGCTTACTGGATACAGGTTGGAAGTGCAGAAAAGCAGCTATCGAAGACCAGGGTTGAAAAGCCCTGCATTACACCGTTAATAGTTAAGTTCTTAAAGCAGGGCCGTTATGCTTTTTCTGTTTTTACCTTTCCCTAAATGGGTTAAGTAGTTTTTCATGCATGGAAATGGTCTACAAAGTTCATGTCAGGCTATGTAAAGCCTAAAGTATATACCAGAGGGAGAAACTTTCTCCCAAGAAGCCACTTTTCTCAGTAGCCTGAAACACCTCATTGAAATTCCAGCCTATTTCCTTTGATACAAGATGATGCAATCTCATAATACACTCCTTACTGGCCAGCTACCAGGTAGCTTGGCATGCCTTCATAAAAAGCAGAGCAACAGAAAGTGGTGGAACGTGCAGAAGGAGAACTTGTAGGAGGGTGCTGTTACCACTTTCAATCAACTTTGGCGGATGACCCGTCGGAACAGAGTGGGCAAGTTGACCAATTAGAGCACACTGGGCTCATTGGGAGATGAACTTAAAGACAGAGGAGCTCTACCATAGCATTTCAGATGTGGAGTGAATAGAAATATACAGTGTGAGAAAAATATTGTGTTTAAGGAAAACTGACATAAATCTATTCTAGTAGACCCCAAAAATAAAACTGACCATAATAGGCCTCCAAATTTACTTAGCGGAGACCTTTTAAATGTTTACTAGCTAAGGAAAGTTAATTTACATGCTTTGGTTTGTTCCTTAAACTCTAAGATGTGTTCTTCATACTTTCTATTAGAACATAATTTACATTCCCTTCTGTTTGGGGGTTTTAAAGGAAGATTAATCAAGAAGCTAGAAAAGTGAACACACAGCTTAAGCTTGTTGATCATGTTAGTGAGTCAACACTTAATGTGAAGTGTTAATGTAATTAATGTGTTTCATTCATTTCAACCCTGAAGCTCAAATTGTGTGGGAGTGGAAAGCTCCACCTGCACAGAAGGCCACAGCACAGCTCACTGGAAGTGACCCTTAGAGGCCGACAGATATCAGTACTCTGGATCACTCCCGGGATCAAAACAAAGCAGCTTTCACACTTGACCAAACACACCATCCTCACAACGCAAGTGGTGTGGGTCTGTAAGAAAGCTCTAGTGACACCCTTATAGGGGGTTTATGAGGGATTTTGTTAATGTGCTTGTTACTGCTTACATATTAGCGTACATACATGTCCAGAAATCGTTAATAAGCAGTCACAACTTGTAGTAGGTAAAAGGGCAGTATGCAGTGACCAGTTGTTTGATGAATTGTTAACCCACATTAACAGCTGAACTTCAGATTTTACTGGTCACTTGCCATTTTGGGACTGTGTCACAAAACATGTTTTGCAATTGCGACTCCATAACACGAAAATATAGCCTATATCTGGATTACGTATTTACTGATCCTTGGATTGAGCATGTTCTTTATGGAACGCTGTAGGTTCTCAAGCCTGTATAACATCTCTAATGTCCTTCAAAAGGTTCAATCAGGTTTAAGAATGACTGGATACATACAAAACGGCCACATGCTACACCGGGGGCATGCACTGAATGGCTGCGAGGCTTGTAATGAGTTATATGAGGAGCCTGTAAATGGATATGAATAGGCCGTGCATGGATTTTCCACCAAGAGCAGAATTCACATTGAGCTGCCTGTTTTGAACTTGAACTTCAGACTTTACTGGTCACTTGCCATTTTGGGGGGTTTTCAGGTGGACTGTGTCACATCCTGTCTTGCCCCTGTTTTCTTGGTTTTCTCTGCTTTCCTGTTTCTGTCTTGCCATGTCCATGTGCCCTTTGATGTCCTGTTCCATGTGCTTCTGTTCGTTTTGTTTTTGACCCACCTGTCACCACCCCTTGTCAAGCCCCCTTACCTGTCCCTTGTTCGTAGCTCCGCCTCTTCCCAGGTGTTCCACATTAGCTCTTGTTATTTTATACTCCCATTGTGCCCTTTGTTCTTGCTTGGTGTTTTGTCTCCATGTCCGTTGATTTTGTCTCTACGTCTGTTGTTTTTTGCTGTCCTTTTTTTTTTGGTCATCGTGGTGTTTTGTTTCTTGTCCCGGTGCCTTTGGCTTTTGTTTCATCTTGTTTGTTTCACATAAAAGACTTGCACTTGCATCCTGCCTCCTCATCCTGTCTGACGACGGTTTGATGTCTTCACTTTTATTCCAAAGTAAAGCATCAAGCTAACATAAGGAGAACCTTCTATGAGTGGGCGTGTCTATTTTTGGGAGTAGAAGTGTAAATACAACATAGTCAATGTTTACTTTTATCCTTGGTAATAAAAATATATGGTTCATTATAATAACTGCCAATCACCCAATATTATAAACGTTTGAATAGAAAACTCATATAAATCCATATTTTTGCTGAAGAAAGTCTGAAGAAAGCCACGTTGTTGCTAATTATATTTTTTGACATCATCCCAATGGCTGTCCTTCATGTTGTGTGAAAAGTTCATGATGACTGGACCAATAGGAAGTCTCCGAAATGACTTGTAATGAAACCTCTTTACATACTAACCTGCATTAAAGTTCGTTAAGGCCATTATTGCTGTTTTTTCGGGTGACCGCCACAAACCAGCCAATAGCACAAATCTGCCTCTAAAACTTTCTATGAGTGGTTCTTTGTAGAGGTCTACCTCATTTCACATTTACGGCATTTGGCTGACGCTCTTATCCAGAGCAACTTACAAGGTTAACTGTATTACAGGGAGGCCAGTGTAGTGTTAGGAGTCTTGCCCAAGGACTCTTATTGGTGTAGCACAGCATAGTCACCCAGACTAGGATTCGAACCCCAGTCTTTCACGTGTGGTGGTGGCAGCTCCCTGGTGGGTAGTGGTGTTATCCGCTGAGCTACACCAACCAACTACCTCACTCTCTGGTCTAGTTGGTAGGTATAACACTAGGTGGTCATCAACAGAAGAGCCATGCACTGATTCGGATTGAAGGTCCAGAGCTTAAGGCCACTAGTCCATGCATTTGCTCCATAGAATCCCTAACAGTTAAAGGGTATTTTTAGAAGCCTATATAGATAAAAAAAAAAAAAAAAATCACATCCATTCCAACTAGCTCTACCTTCTTTTTCTGAGCTCTAATGTTGTGCCTGCATGGTGCCTCAGCCGTGGCTACTCCCTTTCTGGCGAGACGGATCACTGAAACATCTCGCTGTTTCACCCGCTTGGCTGATGTAATGGTCTCTCTCCTCATCTTTAATACACCCTTCCATGGTGAGATGAGAGCAGATAAAAGAGTGAAGATGAGGGGAAGAGAAGAGACGGACCCCCTGGGAGTGAGGAGGGCTCTCCACAGTGTGGAGATGGACGGCAAAAAAAAGAAAAATCTCCATGTTTCTTTTAGACTGCTTTATGTCAGCAGGGTCCCTTTCACACTAACACATTTCCTTGCTTCCACTAAAGTTTGGCTCTAATCGACTCGCTGAGTAACAGGAAATCTCACTCTCTTCCTTTTTTCTTCTGCTTTGTCACATCGAGTCCAAAAATAAGACCTCCCAGAGAACAACTTGCAATGTTTTTAAAACATGTTTTGCAATTGCGACTCCATAACACGAAAATATAGCCTATATCTGGATTACGTACATACTGATCCTTGGATTGAGCATGTTCTTAATGGAACGCTGTAGGTTCTCAAGCCTGTATAACATCTCTAATGTCCTTCGAAAGGTTCAATAAGGTTTAAGAATGACTGGATACATACAAAACGGACACATGCTACACCGGGGACATGCACTAAATGGCTGCGAGGCTTGTAATGAGTTATATGAGGAGCCTGTAAATGGTTATGAATAGGCCGTGCATGGATTTTCCACCAAGAGCAGAATTCACATTGAGCTGCCTGTTTTAAGAAAACTGGGCATTAGGAAATGTCACTTGCTGTTAGGCAGATGCATTAGGTTCTGTTCCTTTGAGCGTTTCTTCAAAGGAGAAAGTGCATCGGGGCTGCCATAGCGAACATTAGCTTGAGTAATCAAATATTATGTAGCTCAGACACACTCGCAGACCCCACAAAAATGACATCCATTGTATAGCGTGAGGTGGAGACCTCATCACTCAGAACCAAGCTTCCTACCTCATTCTGGAACGTTGTCTCTTTCTTAGCATCCCCAATTTAGTTTAGTTTAGCTTCCATATTTTTTGTATGTTATGATCTTAAACATAAAGGCAGCAGGAATGTTCTTTTTAGAGTCAAGGCCATAGAAGAACCACATTTGGTGCCCTGAAGAACCTTGAAATAGATACATCCCATGCTACTTATATATATATATATATATATATATATATATATATATATATAGATATACATATATATATCTCAGTTAGCCTTAACTAACATTACAATGCTGTCAGAACAAAATCAAATAACTTAAAAATGATAACTTTACAGGAGATGAGAACCACACCTTTTTGTGACTGAAAAAACTAACTGTAGGTAAGAGAATGAATTTGGTGGATGCCTTCTTTGGCACAATCCTAAGAAGACTTTCCTCAGGACTGAGATTGTAGCCACTGCTGGTAGACCTGTAGGACTGTACACATCCATACACCTGCAAATTTAACTACCACCTTGACACTATGGCCTCTAGCACGCCCAAATGCACTCCTGTTTGCCAATCATTAAAATCTGCTTTGGACCAATTTTTTTAAAACACTGAACGAGATATTCACTGCACTCTATCACCTCTTCTCAATCTATGAGTCCTGTCACTCACACCCCACAAGTGTGTACAGCTTGATCATCCGCAAATGCATTGAAATCTGGGAAATGGGTTGTAAGGTAACTTTAACTAATGTTAAGGAAGAGAACAGCAAAAACTTGGGTGACCTTAATTAATGTTAGGTTTGGAGGGTGACAAAAATATGGCAAAATTGTGGTTCAACTAAACTTAATTAACATTAAGTAGCCAAAAAATGTTTCATTGTCAGTACAGGGAAAGGCGGGTGTCAGACAGAGCAGTACATTCAGCCCACCAGTCTGCAAGCAGGAGGTTGTAAACATTTCCTCCATGCATGAAGTTCTGATCTGCATATCTGTAATCCATTCATCAGATCTCAACATGCTTAGAGGAGAGCACTGCTAAAGGTGCTGGAAAAGACTCTTTGGAGTACTAGCCAATGAAGAAGAACTTAATCTGCTGAAGAACCATTCATGGATAGTTTTCTTTTTCTACACCGACTCCAAGAACCTCTAGGAGAAAAGGAAAGCACACTGAAGTAAACTTAACTTAAGTATGCTTAGTATACTTTCTGGCACACAAAATTAATGTACTGAAAACATGTTATTTATGATTTGTGTCTCTCTTCCCGGCATCACAGACATTTACAACACACTCTGCATCCGCAAAGCAACCAGCAATCTGGATGACCACACACACCCTTCACACACACTCTTTACTCTACACACCATCTGGAAAAAGGTACAGAAGCATCCGGGCCCTCACATCCAGACTAGGCAATGGCTTCTTTCCCCAAGCCATCAGACTCCTTAACACCCAGAGTCTGGTCTGAATAACTGCACACATTCAGTGACTGGACTGAACACACACACACACACAAACACACAGTCTCATCTTTTAAATCTGTCTATATATAAACTTAAAAAGCACAATGTTTACATTTATACCAAATATGGACATAACTGCTGCTAAAAAAAAAATAGGACATAACCACACTTTACTGCTCCCACTACCAGTGGGCTATCTGCACTGTCCCCTCCCTGTATTTATTGTTTGCTGTTTCGTATATTGTAAATTGTCTTGTATATTTATTGTTCTATGTAGCATGTCGGTCCTGGAGGAACGTTGTTTAATTTCACTGTTACTGTACACCACTGTATATGGTTGAAATGACAAAAACTATTTGACTTGATACACTATGTACTTAGAATTCTAAATATAATCATTAGTGCTAATAAAAATATACTTATATAGAACTAAAAGCACATATTAAACACATTAAAGTACATTTCTAGTACATAAAAATATGAAATACTTAATTTTTACCTGGGAGTACAAATTAGTATACTTATATTAACTCGAGTCAAGCAGTTTTACTACTAGTAGTAGTTTGTCAATACTTCAATATGTACAAGACATACAGAGGACTGAAACTGTGTTACTCTCTGACCCAAGTTGCAGCACATAAACATTTAACGATAAATAGATTACAACTAAAACAAGAACATCAGTATATTTAAAATAGAGAAAATTAAAAAAGAGAGACATAGTGAGACAGTAAGACACTGAAGACAATCAGGGCGATAACGTGACATGTGCACTAGCAGAATTTAGATGTAGGATTAAGGTGGTGCAAATGGAAAGCCATTCAATTTCACTTGAATTCATTTGAATTTCTGTAGCCATTTATGCAAAACAGCAGGGCTTGTACAAAAATGTCTTAAAACTGTTTTATTCTGATCAATGGAAATTACTTCAGCAATATGGTGGTATGGTGGTTCACTTATGAAATTATGTTCTTCCTAACAGAAATGGTTTAAAATTAGCATTCACAACAGAAATTGTGTCAATAACCAGCACTGTTATTAACTATTAATATTATTATTATTATTATGGATTATCAGCTATGAGTACTAGAGGCAGCAATACAGGACAGGCAAAACAAACATACTACTTTTGAACTGTACAATATGGAAATATATGCAAATGTAACAAAATCTAGATTTTCTTTACATTTCTATCTTATGGCATTAACTGCCTGCATGAAAGACGGAGAACAGATATATAATCCAAGCACACATCATTTATTTGTGAGCAGCAAGCAAAAAAGGAAACAAAGGACTGATGGGAAGTGACAGCTATGGGTTTTACATCAGAGAAAATGAAATGGAAGTGAGCTCTGAGTCAGAATAGAGCCAACCAATCACGCCAGACCTAGCGCACTTCATCACGGTCTGACGTTCGAGGGGACAAATCCTTATTGTAAACAAAGCCAAGGAAGCACAGGCTGAAGCTAAACGCATGCTGTCACACCTCCGGGTCTCCCTGACACCATTCAAACTAAAATTGTCACAGTGCAGCGTTACCTAGAGTCCGTGTCCAAGCCCCCATTGAGTAAACCAAGGGTGACAGTGGCATGGAATATATTGATATATGTATACTGAATAGATAATAAGAGAAGTGTTTAGTGTTTTGTGAGGCACAGAAAGATGTGTCTGATTAGTCTGTGAGTAAATAGCAGGATCATCGGATGGGTCATTGGCCTGCAGGTGGAGCGTCCACATAGCATAGGACAGCAAGAAGCTCCATAGTAAATAAAACTGGCCAGAAATGTATGCAAGCAGTGGGCACCCAGTCAAGGCAGATGAAAAACCAGCATCAGACCGCACAGGATGGGCAGTAGCCCTGCATCAGATCACATGTGATGTGATATTTATTCATTCATAACAATTATGTTTGGTCTGATGGTCTGATATGTGGTCTGATGCAGGGCTACTGCCCATCCTGTGTGGTCTGATGCTAGTTCTTCATCTGCCTTTATCTTTGATGCTGGTTCTTCATCTGCTGGTTCTTCATCTGCCTGCTATTGGGCAGCCCACAGCAAGTTGTTCAAGTACTGCATTATGTGTAAGCTGTTTTTAACAAAGAGACTCAGCAGAGAGCAGGGGAAGCATGGAATCCTGCAAAAAAGCACGTTCTGCTTAATAATGGTTTTGATTTGAATGGCAGAGGGGTAGCTGTGTCGGTAATTAAAGCAGCTCTTTCTGAGATTAATTAACAGTAAACAGTTTTGACGGGGGTGCAGCTGAAGAGCAGAGTGGGTGATTGCTTATTGATCAGAGGGAGGTAAGCTCCGCTGCTGGGACGGTGGGGGGCTCTGAAGGTGAGGAAGGTCAGGGACTCAGTCTTCCTTACAGCTGGAGTTCACACAGGCAGAGCACACGTATAAAACATCCACGTGTGCATTAGGAAGATGAATTCAGGGTTAGGCACCTTGAAAGATGCTCCTCGTCACACATTCCTCTTCCTGAGAGATCAGCAAGCACATTACGGCGTCGGCTAAGTCGACATCCCTAGAGAAATAAGTGCTTTGTAGCAGGAATATTTAGCCAGTTATTTGCGCAAAATTGTGAATTGACAGAGAAGAAAGTCATTATCGGTTTGACAATGTGGATGTGTGAATAAGCCGGCATTTTAATTACAGTGGAAAGTCTCTACAGACACATTTTCGCCTTTAAAAGAAATGGTACGAAATTAGTGTGTGACATTTGATGGCATCTTAGGCCTCCACACCGCAATTCAGTTCAACCATTTAAGCATGAACCCACTTATGTAGCACTTGAAGTTGTGTTTTCTTTGCATAGCATGACTAGCATTTTATAGATCCCCCTGGTCACCGGACAAAACATAGTAAGCTACTGACCTCGGCCTATTTGTCCAGCTTCTCGTTTGAACTTTCCCATTACAATTTAACCTTCCTCTTGTGTTAGGGTCATGACCGACCCGTTTGTAGTTTAAATTGCATAAAAATACTACATTAATTTGTTTATTGCATCAAGATTTTTTGACTTTGTCCGGAACTTCTATTTAAACAAAATCTAATACATATATTTTTGTTTACTACATTATAAAATGCTCTTGTTAAAATTATGACCTTTATGTTGTTAGGGTCAGTTTCGACCCAGGTATAATATAAGATTAGAAAACAATAATAAGTCCCAAAACTGAAATCATAAACACACTATAAACCAACAGCCCACAGCCAGCTCTACCTCCAACCACTTGAGGTTGAGTTAGGGGCTTCTATGTTTGCCTATTTCAGTCTCAGTCTGATGAGGAGGTCACCGGTGCTCAACTTGCTCCCCCTCCTTCTGAAACATTCAAATCCAAAAGTGGCAACATCTGTTGGAGCTCAGTACCTCCTGACATACATGGCAGGGCAGATGCTGCAAATGTCATCAAAATGACCCCTGGGATCACAAGGTTTGCTGTGACAAGAGTAAGTGACATCAAGACGTTTTGATCTGTTTATGCCATCGTCACTAAAAAACTCATTATTGCTATGACAAACCTTGAAGGAAAAAAAGTCCATGGCAACATGTGGAATGACATTGATGATGAATACCTGGATGCCTATATTGGTGTTCTTCTCTTGGCTGGATTGTACAAATCCAGCAATGAGGCCACTGATAGTCTCTGGGACGCGTCGACAGGCAGGAATATTTTCCATGCAACAATGTCACTTCAAAACTTTCAAATGATATCAAGAGTACTCAGATTTGACAACAGAGACACCAGAGCAAAATCTGACAAACTTGCTTCCATCAGGGATGTTTGGGAGAAATGGGTGCAGCTTGGAATCTACAGATTTACACAGGCAAGTCTGCAAGCGGCATCCCTGAAAAAAAACAAGGAAAACGTGTAGTGCTCAATATGACTACTGGACTGCAGGGTCACAACATTACTTGTGACAATTTTTTTACCAGCTATGACCTTGGACAAGAACTTCTCAGGAGGAAACTCACCATGGTGGGCACAGTAAAAAAAAAAAAAACCTGAGCTGCCCGCTGCAATGTTGCAGGTGAAGGGCCGGGCTCCACTTTCCTCAAAGTTTGTTTTTACAGACACCACCACTGCTGTTTCATACTGTCCAAAAAAACGACGGAATGTGATATTGATGTCCACTATTCACAAAGATGCAGCTGTGTCATCAGGAAGTGACAAAAAGCCCATAATCATCCTGGACTATAACAAAAACAAAGGACGAGTGACACAGCCTGGGACAAGCTGACTGCCACCTACACTTGCCAGCGAATGACCAGGAGATGGCCAATGGTTGTATTTTACAACATCCTCGATGTGTCTGCATACAATGCATTTGTGTTGTGGACCCACATTCACCAAGGGTGGAACTCAAACAAAAAAACAAGCGGAGGATGTTTCTTGAGGAGCTAGGAAGATCCCTTGTCAAGGTGCACATTGAGCAAAGGGAACGGGTGCCCCGAGACCCAGTCGCTGCAGCCTTGGTCAGACAGCTGCAGAGCTCACCAAGCACTCCATCCACACCCACAGCAACACGAAGAGCATCTGCACCAGCATCCTCCTCAACCAGCCCCGCCTCAACATCAACTAGGACAGCTACAACCCCAGTGAGACCACTTGATTCTAAAAGAAAGAGGTATCAGGTCTGCCCTAGCAATAAGGACAGAAAGACAAACACATTGTGCTTAACCTGCAAAAAATATCTCTGCAAAGAACACACAAAAACTGTCACTTTTTGCCACACATGCATCTAACAATACACAAATACATGTGCATGTTCTGGCACACAGATTATTTATGAAACTTGATTTCTGTTGGTTTGATTTGCTTGATTCGTTGTTGTTTGTTTGACCTTGAGAATCTACATTTTATTATTGTAATTTTATTATTTTGTATTATTTAATACTAGTTATTTATTATTTGTTACTAATGCCTTTCAATTTGTATTTGTATTAAAGTCCTGTATTTAAAAAAAAAGACTTTTTTTTTGCCTTTTCTTGAAGTAATTATATATGGGTCAAAATTGACCCTTAACACCATAGATGTTACTAGAGTTAATAAGATTTTTAAAAAATATATATTTTTTTTACATTTTAGGAAATGTGTTCTAATACCCTTCAGTAATAGTCAGGTAATATAACAAAGTTTTTTTTATTTACATTATTCTCTTGAGGATCATTTGACAATATTTTTATACTGAAAATGAGGGGTATGCTCTCAAAAGAAAGGCCCAGGGGGCCACAACAAAAATGTTAAAACCAATCCTTTCATGGATGAGGAAGCCTAACAAGGTAACCAAGACGGAAGAAACATATTGGATGATAAATAATTGTTTTTAGGGTATCTTAGGGCTGATTTAAGACACGGGTCAAAACCGACCCGTTAACATAAGAAATAGTAACAGAAAGCTAACACAAGAGGAAGGTTAAATGCTGCAGCAGTTACATTTTGTTAGTTCTGAGTCTTTTTATTTATTTTCCATGAAGGCCATGAAGCTAGCACAGTGTAAGCCAAGCTAAGATTCGCACACGGATGCTAACACGCTAACATATACAAATACTCAAAGCTTTGACAACAAACAGCTGATTACAGCTTACACTGCAGGTTTACAGCAGAATAAGAGTCAAACCTGTAATAATAAACTTCAGGAAATGGGGACCTGCAATCAGAAAAAGGAAGCCGGCTAATAAGGAAACTGACTTCAGCCTCTCTGAGATTTATTCACCACTGGAAAAGCTCGCTGCTCTTCTTTCTGAGCATTTGTTCCTCAGATTTAGATGGTTGTTCTTCAGCCATCTCTCCCTCTTGACCCTGCGTGTGATGCTCAGAAGAGATGGGCAGATCGATACCCATATATCAATACTTCATATTTTAGGGTTTTTCTTTTGGAGAATTTTATTTATTTGTTTGTTTGTTTGTTTGTTTGTTTGTTTACCTCTCACATAAAATGCTGTCATAAATGAGGGTGTAGTATAGGAACTACTTTTCCTTCCGCCTTCTTCCTCTTTAGCTATTTCAAATGTGACTATTCAAATGCTACATATTTAGTTATTGTATTTTCAGTTGATATTAAATAAAAGAGTTTAAGTTAATATATTATTCGAATATAGATTTTAATAACCACAATAAGAACACATAATAATTATTATTTTTATTATGTTTATTATTATTATTATTATTATTATTATTATTATTATTATTATCTTAATATGAATAAAACATTCTGTGAAAATTCTGTAAGTGTATTATTTGTCATTGTTGAAGGTCACATACTTTAAGGTATAGGAATCAGTATTGGTATCGGAATATTGCTCTCTGAAATCTAAGGTATTGTCCATCCCTAGTATAAAGTATCTCCTCCCTCCGCCCTCTCCTGTGCACGAGCACGAACACCCCCTGTTGCTCATTGGCTGGAGGAACGCTGTGATGTTGTGTACTAGCCTCTCTGTTTATGTCTCATTTACAGGACAGGGCTGTGTATTGGGCTTTAATGCTGTACTCCAACTTTAAGTCATGACCTCTTTACACGTCCTGCTAATTACAGGCCAGTTAAAGTGGCCTTGCAAATTCTCCAAACGTTCTGCAGAGGTAGAACATTTTCAACCCAGTTTAATTATCATCTTCAGGCTTTGGCCAAGCGCACAGGCCAGCAGCTGGAGACTAATAAACACCCCTACCCCGATTGAAGACATCAAGCATTACAGAGGCAGCCTTGGGGGCCAGGTATTGATGGAGCAAGAGAGAGAGAGAGAGCGAGAGAGATATGGAGAGAGCGGCCTTGACGTATTTCGTCGCTCACCACTGAGCTGCAGGAAGCTGGGCAGGGTGCTATGACAAACGAGTGCAGAAGCCACAGCATGAGGTCTGAATGTGCGTGTGAGTGTGTGTGTGCATGCCGTTGAGAGAGAGAGAGCGCGAGCGAGCGAGCGAGTAGTGCTTCCTCATGCTCAGTAAATAAATAAGCTGGCGCTGCTGTCAGCGTTGCGTGTATTTATCACTATAATGGCTACCTTGGGGATGGTTAAATGTTCCAAGGAAACATCAAGGTCATTCCGTCGGCTAAATAACGTAATGAACTTTCGCAAATGCCTGATTTGTGTGTTTCTTAATGTGCTGGAAATGACGGAGACACCAAGCCGGGCTCATTGCAGCGAGAGATCTAATAAGCCTCTCTATCTAGTAAATAAGGCTAATGTATTTTGTTGGATCATTTGCCTCTTGTGCATTAAATGCCCTCTGATAAATATCATTGTGCAATTCAGGGTGCTCTTTTTCCCCAGTTCGGTTTCTGCTGTTCTGCACACAGATCATCAGTATGGTGCATATAATAAGAATAGAAGATTTTCAGACACTGTGTCGTGTAGAGAGCAAAAAACATTCAACAGCCTGGCTTGAAACGGCGACTTAGAGGGGAATTCTACAGTTCTACACTCATGGAGATGTTAGCAGTCGTCCAGAGTGGTCGATGTGAAATGTGGCTGTGCAGAGATACACACAGACTCATTCACAGTGGTGGTGGTGATAGGAACCAGACATCTGAAGGTGGGCTACAGAAAGTAACTACATCAAACAGTTATGAAAAATTTGCCTAATGCCAGAGACTAGACTAGACGCTAGACTTTTGCGAAACTGGTGCAACCATGGCGGGTCTGGTGTGACCAGATTTCTGACATGATAACTGGGGACCATATCAGTGGTCATCATATCATTACAGTATCCAGGGTTTATTAGCTATGCCATAAAAACTGGGAACAGTTTCAGTTCAGTGGATTTTGCCCATGCTAACTGATAATTAACTGTAATAAACTGTAGTGAAGGCCAGTGAAGGAGTATGACAGAAGAGCCAGTGGTTGTATGAGTCCATAATTCATAATCATTTAAAATAAGTTCATCAGACTCATCGGAATGAATCACCTGAAAGACTGAAACATACATAACAGCCTTCAGTACTGTACCTCCACCAACACGAATACCAACTTTGACTGGATTTGGCTTGGACTGGTTTCTGGATGTAGGCCACATCAATGTTCAGACACTCTTGCATTAAAGAATTGGTCAGTTGGTCCAGATTTGGTGGATGCCTTCCCTGGCACAATTCCGAGGAGAGTTTCCTGTAGACTGGGATTTTAGCCACTGCTGGTAGACCCGTATGGCCGTACACTTCCATACACCTGCAGATTCAGCTACTTCCTTTACACTATGGCCTTTGATACGACCATATGCAGTCACTCCTTTTAGCCAATCATTAACATCTGCTCTGGAGTCATTCCACACATGGAAAGAGACATTCCCTGCACTGTAGCACCTCTTCTCAAACTATGGATCCGGTCACTCACACTCTGCAGGTATTTATAGCCACATCATCCTCGTGCAGCGCCATCTGCAGGAGCCTGAAGGAGCCTGCAGGAGCACATGCTTCCCCGCAAAGGTAGATTCAGAGTATCGTAATCAAAAATAAGAATACAGACTTCAACTTTCCAGCATTGTCCTTCTCCAATAACACAAGACTTTTACTGTAGTCTTTGGGAAACTGGAAATAACAACGTTCACTATGTGGCCTTCGAAGCACTAAAGATCAACACAATCTTTTTATATTAGAAACTCAATTAAAAATAGTGTAATTTTATTGGTTATACAGGGGTTGGACAATGAAACTGAAACACCTGGTTTTAGACCACAATCATTTATTAGTATGGTGTAGGGCCTCCTTTTGCGGCCAATACAGCGTCAGTTCGTCTTGGGAATGACATATACTGCGTCCTGCACAGTGGTCAGAGGGATTTTAAGCCATTCTTCTTGCAGGATAGTGGCCAGGTCACTACGTGATGCTGGTGGAGGTTCGTCCTTCTTGGTGGTATGCTGACATTACCCTGGATACCGTGGCTCTTGATACATCACAAAGACTTGCTGTCTTGGTCACAGATGCGCCAGCAAGACGTGCACCAACAATTTGTCCTCTTTTGAACTCTGGTATGTCACCCATAATGTTGTGTGCATTGCAGTATTTTGAGCAGAACTGTGCTCTTACCTGCTAACTGAACCTTCACACTCTGCTCTTACTGGTGCAATGTGCAATTAATGAAGATTGGCCACCAGGCTGGTCCAATTTAGCCATGAGACCTCCCACACTAAAATGACAGGTGTTTCAGTTTCATTGTCCAACCCCTGTAATTTGTTAATGACTGCATGTGTTACTGGGCCTTAAGGCAAAAAACACTTTATTAATATTACATTAAATAAACATAATATTTAACACTTAAGTTCACTGATGATCTTGGATACTGAATTAAAAGGCTGTAGAGCTACACATTCGTGACCCCTGGTTCCTATCTGCCCACTGTAAAGAAATGAAGACTTTCAATGCAATGAACCATTTCACATCAAACAATCTTAATGGTTATTTACATCTCCGTGATTGAACCTCGCTGAAGGTTTACAGCAATGATTGACATTCCCATTCAGCACTGCATCTGAACCTTACATTTTAGACGTATGGTTAAGAGTTAAAAGTCGAGTGCATTAGACATTGAAGAGATTCATTCTGCCTTAATGACATGCAGGGGGATCAGTTCTCAGGGCGAAGGGTGTGACAGGTTAGGAGATTGCATCATCAAGCATCTCCTCGCGTCATTCAAAGCACGGCAGTTAACGCCTCTTTGAATTCATGATGTTGGCTTGGCTAATTTCTAAACTGTCCATATTTCACTGTTGCAAGTCTTGGCCTTTATTTATTTGTACCCCTTTTCAAACTAACAGATTTTGGCCTGGAGCACGCTGACCTTTGATGTGGGCATAAAGAGATTTCATTTCATTTTATTAGGAGTCCGTTGGCATTGCATATTACATTGGGAGGAAAATGTTATGGCGGCAGTTGTTTGTGAAGAATGATTTCAAGCTGGGAAAGGAAATCAATAAGCAAATAGCCGGATCCTGGGCTTTAATCTCGGCCAGAAGAGTAAAAACAAAAAACACTGTTTTCTGGGGGAAAAAAATAAAAAATAAATAAATACACAAATAAATAAAAGAGAAAATACTGTATGTATTCACATCCTACCAGTAACTCTCAGTCAATATGGCATGTCAATACCCCACTGAAATCCACTCAAGTGAAAATTACATAGTTGTGTCAATCCATAAAGCGCTTTGAACAACACAGCATATACACACTCGAGCTCCTTTGAGACATTTGACTGAAAATTAGATGTAGGGATTATTTCTGAGGCCTGCTTGATGTTTCTCAGCTCATGAATGAAAATGTGTTTATCACTCATAGCATGCATTATGTTAATAACTTATAATAAATCAGGTGATTATGGGAACATGAAGCACAGCATTATTTATATTGTCTGATTGACTGAATCAAATGTTCTTTTTGCATAAAACTAAGTCTTCAGGCTATGTCCTGCAGGAAAACACCATTTGCTTTGTTAGAATTAGTTAAATAATAATAACGATAAGAAGAAGAAGAAGAAGGAAAAGAAGAAGAACTGCTCTATGTAGTACAGTTAGCTTGGAAAAGTGAAGAATGTCTCAATTATATGTTGTAATTATGTCATTTCTGCATAATTGCATCATTAAGACCCAAGCCAAGTCATTCAGAGTGGTTTGGCATGAAATACCCTATTCTACAGGATCTTGGAGAGTCAGAATAGCACAATTAATATGTTGATCACAAATATGTTGTCTAAAGCTTAAGATATTATTTCATAATAGACCTATTTTAATATATAGAGGCTGCATCCAGGGAACTATAAGCCAAAAAAGTCCCATAGGAAATGGATTATTTTGTATTTACCACTATTTATCATCAGCATCACTTATAAACCTCAGAAGGCATTCATGTTCACTCGTCATTTTGAACAGCACCTTAGTTTCTCTACAAGGAATAATTTCACATCAAAGACCTGACTGACTGACTTACTGACTGATTTGCCTTGGACGAAACTCAAATATACAAAACTTTGTACCATAAATCTTAGATAGATAGATAGATGAATGTGCAAGGGGCGCAGTTATCAGCAGATAATGACTGAATTAACATAATAAACATGTGCATATATTGGTATTTAAGTGGAGTGAAGGGTCCAGGGGTTCAGATGTACAGTATATACAGTAGAGTGAACAGAGTGTTCAGATGTACAGTATATACAGTAAAGTGTCTGAGAGTGTCCAGGAGTTTAGATATACAGTATATACAGTAAAGTGTCTGAGAGTGTCCAGGAGTTCAGATATACAGTATAAACAGTAAAGTGTCTGAGAGTGTTAAGACGGAGTTAAGATGTACAGTATAAACAGTAGAGTGAACAGAGTGTCCAGGAGTTCAGATATACAGTAAATACAGTAAAGTGTCTGAGAGTGTCCAGGAGTTCAGATATACAGTAAATACAGTAAAGTGTCTGAGAGTGTCCAGGAGTTCAGATATACAGTATATACAGTAAAGTGTCTGAGAGTGTTAAGATGGAGTTAAGATGTACAGTATAAACAGTAGAGTGAACAGAGTGTCCAGGAGTTCAGATATAGAGTAAATACAGTAAAGTGTCTGAGAGTGTCCAGGAGTTCAGATATACAGTATATACAGTAAAGTGTCTGAGAGTGTCCAGGAGTTTAGATGTACAGGATATACAGTAAAGTGTCTGAGAGTGTCCAGGAGTGCAGATGTACAGTATATACAGTAAAGTGTCTGAGAGTGTCCAGGAGTGCAGATGTACAGTATATACAGTAAAGTATAATGGTGCAGAATAAATAAACCTATGATTAAACAATAGAATTTAGTCCTCAGCAGTCCTCTTCCCTCTTCCGGCCCCGCTGGGAAGAGTTGAAGAGCCTGATGGCTCTCGGGACAAAGGATCTCCTGAGTCTGTCCGTGGAGCAGCTCTGTGACAGCAGCCTGCCACTGAACTTGCTCCTTCTGTCCATGATGAAGGTGCAGTGGGTGCCCATCATCATCCATAATAGACAGCAGTTTGTGCAGTGTCCTCCTCTCCGCCACCTTCACCACCGAGTCCAGCTCCACACCAACAACTGACCCTGCTCGCTGGACCAGCTTGTCCAGACGCATCTCGTCTCTCTTCTTGATGCTTCCTCCCCAGCACACCACAGCATAGAAGAGACAGCTGGACACCACAGTCTGATAGAACATCTGCAGGAGCTTCCTACAGATGTTAAAGGACCCCAGCCTCCTCAGGAAGCTTTAAGCTCAAAAAAATGTGTCCCTTTTTATTGTTTTGGTAAAATGTTCTGTGACTTATTGAGCTACACATAGAGAAGTAGAGTCTCAGCATGGCATCAGGCCACCATGTTTATTAACACAACATGCCAGACGTCTCAGCATGGAGTTGTAGAGGTTCCTAATGGTGTCCTGTGATAATCCATCCCATGCAGCTTGAATATTCCCACACAGCTCCTGCAGATGGTGCGGTAGGGGTGGAGGTGGAGTGACACCAGGCCTTCTGGATGTGTGACATGAGACAACAAACCGTTTATCTTGGTGCTAACCGCGGTGCCTCCACGTGCAGATTCGTTGGTCATCTCCACCAAGACAAAAGCGGGACTTGTCACTGAAGATGACCCGCTAACGATCTGAGCCACTCCATGACAGTCTGGCACGACACCATTTCAGTCTTTATTGATGTTGACATGGTGTTAAGGGCATTCATCATCATCAGCATTCTGGTTGCACGTAGTTTTGGTTCATGTAGTGGTCGGCTAATGGTGCTGGCACTAACAGAATGACTCATGGAGGGCATCACTGCTTGCTGAATGTGCAATTGTGGCGGTTGGGTCATTCAGGTACAGCTATGAGACCCGTATTTGCTTACATCACATGCACAACTGAGCATCAAACATACCTTTCAAGTTTCATTCCTCTCGTTTGATTCCTTCTGGGAGCAACTATTTGTGCAGCAATGTTTTTGGCCATGTGTGCATTAAAAATGTGTCATGTTTCATTGTATCCGTTTCCCGTTTCACATTTTTAACGGTTGAAAGCTGTTGAAGCCATGGTTTACCTGAACCCATGCAATTTAATGCAACTAGACCATCGCAAGTTTTACTTCAATACCTCCGACATACAAGACACAAGCTTTAGACATCACTGTAAAGATCCCTGAAAAATCTTCCTTACTATTCATCCCAAAAAAGATGACCTCAGACCTTCATCTTAACCCCTGTGAATACTTTGACTTTCAGGCTCTCTGTATCTGTGTGTGTGTGTATCCCCCGCCCACCCCCTTCCTTTCTCTCACACCTTTCTTCATTTTGATTGGAATTCCAGAGTGGCTTCAGGGACCTTTGCTGAAGATTTATTACTGTTTCCACACCCTTTGGGCTGCCTTAAAAATGGCTACTTAAAAATAAATGTTAAACAGTAAAGGTCTGAACTTTGCAGGGAAACTACATTAACCCCAGAGGCCTTGAGGGCCCGTGTTAACCTTGGACGTCATGACACGAGACCTGAAACCCACTCACGTTCTCATTTGTTACCTCTTACCTTGGAATGCTGACCACATAATAAAGTGCCTTTCTATTTGAATCTGCTTCTTGAACCCTCTTCACTGCGTGTTTGTGAGGCGCTGCCCAGGCTTGAGTGCCCTTAATGGGGCTAAAGAAGGACCCTGGATTCACAAGTTGACCTGAACTGAAAACATTTTCCCAAAATAACCCAGTTGCCTTGTTTCCAAGGTGGGCACATTTGGGAAAGGGAAGTTAAAATTGGTGCCCCATTATCGACTTCTGGGATCCGATTCAGTCCAAGCTGGTTTGTGAAACCTGACATGACCATAAAATAAGAATGTGTGCCTAGGGACAAACAGTGAGTTTAGCACTGGCTTGCACAAGGGTACACCCACAGTAACCAAAAAATCCCCATGGCTGTCCCCAGATATTCTCTTTACAAGATCACGTCTGGCCCCAACAGAATAAGGAGCTAAGATCCTGGGGGCCGGTGTCCAGCACAGTTTGGCACTTCCTCCACTCAAACACACCCATTAAGGTATGCAAGAGCAGGTAGACTACCAAATTGTGCTGGACACTGGCCCTCCAGGACCACAGCTGTGCACCCCTGTGTTCACCAAGGTATGAGTGTGTGTGCCCACATGTGTGTGTGTGTGTGAGAGAGAGAATGAGTTTTGTCTGCCCTGGAATGGATTTATGACCTGTCCAAGGTGTTTCCTGCCTTCCACCCAATGTGCTGGACACTGGCCCTCCAGGATCAGAGTTTTGCCCCCCTGCAATGCACCCTAATGAATTGGAGATGCTAAATTGCCACCAAGGTATGAGTGTGTGTGCGCACATGTGTGTGTGTGTGTGTGTGTATGTGTGTGAGAGAGAATGAGTTTTGTCTGCCCTGCAATGGACTAATGACCTGTCCAAGGTGTTTCCTGCCTTCCACCCAATGTGCTGGACACTGGCCCTCCAGGATCAGAGTTGTGCACCCCTGCTAGTTGTGCACCTCCTGGACCAAAGACATGCTGTCAGGTGAATTGGAGATGCTAAATTGCCACTGAGGTACGAGTAAGTGTGTGTGTGTGTGTGTGTTTGCGTGTGTGTGTGTGTGTGTGTGTGAGAGTGAGAGTGAGAGTGAGAGTCCAAGGTGTTTCATGCCTTTCACCCAACGAGTGCTGGGATAGGCTGTAGAAGGCTCAGACGGATAAGTGGCTCAGAAGGTGAATGAATGAATGAGTGAGTGTTCTCATTAAATTCAAGTCATCTAGAACCAAGATTTGAGATTTAACTCAAATTCAATAAGAAAGTCGTTAGAAAAGTCAAAGGGTTCTACATATCCCGTTTGCCTTTCTTGCCGTCTCTTGCAGACTTCCTATCCTAAATTCCTCCATTAATACTCTTCCTGTCAAGTTTTTCTCTTGCCTGGGTGAATCCCAGTCATTTCCATATCAAACAGATATCAGAACTCGAGTCGTAACAGGCGACTCCCACGAGCTGATGGCACAAATGTTGTTGTTATGCGGCGGCTCTCATCTCCAAGGTTACGTCGTCCCAGCATGCTCTGTATTAGCACCCTGAGAGTTCGGCCCGAATTTTCACTCCACGCGAGACAGGCAAGCCTGTTAACAAGATATGGAAATAGGTGCTCAACAGCCCTGTGTCAGGAGTGAGGGGAACTCTAATTTGGCTCCTCTGACCTTTAGACCTATCGGCTCCTTTACACAGCATGTTAAAACAGCTCGTGCGGGATAAACTACTCAGGCTTAGTAAGGAGCTGCGGCTGACCGGAATCGGAATGAAGCAGCCATGACCGGCAAGCCAAATCAGGACCATGATGTAGAGACGTGAATCTAGACCGTGAGTCAAATTAACCAGCTTAGAGCCTCTTTCAGCTCCCAAACAGCACTTCATTCAGTAGTGCTGCTGGATATTATGAGCTATGACTGTTGATGTTTGAGTGCCACTTAAATTCTTTAATAAAATCCCTTTCTGCCTCTATTTAGCTCTGAACTGTTTCACTATTTGTCCTTATGTATGTTTGGCCGACTGGACAAGTTAGACCAGGCCTGTGCACGTTATGCGGGGGAGACTCTGAAATACAAAAAGTTTAACATGATCTTGAATTAAAGAGTTTGTCTACAAAGTCCTCCAAAAGCACTAATGTTACTATCTAGGCATGGACCCCAATTCCCAGTCTGCAAATCTGTGCTGTTATTCACTATGCTATTGAAATGACTGTAGTATTTGGTTATAGTTCCGTTTAAGATCCTATGCCTCCCTGTTTTTCTACAGTGACAAAAACTTGCTGCAGAAAGTTGACTTATTACGTTGACCCTTGTTTGAAATGACCTCATTATGGAATACAAAGTTTTGTTAAAATTTGATTTTATTGGTGGTTATTATTGGTTATTTCCGGCACTGGGGTAAAGCATAGCAGATCAGTGTCACTGTGGTAAACCATAAATTATCAGCATAGCACCACAGGGGGCGCTCAAGCGTGAAAACCCCTGGCGTTTGTGAGGTCCCATGTTGGTTGGCTGCTAAGTCACTTACTGTGGTGGTGTTTCAGTAGAACATGTTTGGTTGTAGAATGTCTAGTTCGGTAATGCATCTTCCACATATTAACTGAGATCTCCTCTTTGTCCTCAGGTGTGAGAAATGCGTAGCAGTACACTGTTTCTTTCATCAGTTTCTTGGGAAATTGGGCCTATTTTCATATTTACAAATGCTATGCTACAGCATATTGTAAAGTTCTTCAAAGGACTCCTGAGCATAGTTTCAGTTGCTAGGCCACAAAGGACCAACCGAATGAACCAATTTGCTACAGTGCCTCTCTGAGTGTTCCAATTAACCAGTGTTAATTAAGAATATCAATCACAGAAGCTTAAGGATCTAAACAATCACTTTTTTCTGAAATTGTACCTGAGTATCTGTTTTATCTCAACCGACAACGTAAAGTTTCGGTATATCAGGTATCTGTAATGCATTATAATGGCATCCATAAGTATCTATAAAGCATTCATAATGTTTTATAATGCTTGACATAAACCTTTGTATTTGTACATATATGTTCATAATTACACACATAAACTGGTTTAACACGGCATTATAAGGCTTCATACTACACAGAGATATAGCTCTGGAAATAAATAAGAGACCACTCCAGTTTCCTCTTAAATCAGCATCTCCACATGTACAGCAAGTTCCTAGTGAGGAACAGTAGGGTGGGTTCTAGCTTTACTGGCAGATACAGTGAGTGTCTGGTTAAGAACAAGGTCAGGCAGCAAACACACAGGACAACACAGATACAGACTGGCAGAGGACCAAACCCACTCTCTATTGACCGAGATGAGCGCCACCTCATCCCTATGTCCCTTAACCACCATAAGATGACATCAAGTGGCCTACAGAGAGACTGGCGAGCGGTGGCTGGGGTGAAATGCACAGTGAGCATGGTTCTAAAAACAGGCTTCTGGAGGTCATTAGTGATTTTCTGAATAAGCAGATCTAATACAATATCTGATCTGGAATTTGGGAGACATGTTTCCAGTAGTGTAGAGAATAAAACAGAACAGAGAAATTTTGGTCAAACATAAACGCAGAAACTGTACAACTAGAGACACTAATCATTTTGAGGTGGTCTTGTACATTTTTCCAGAGCTGTATAATATGTTAAAACATATGTATAGATTTTTGATCAGATAAATTATTGTTGAAATCTGTATCATACATTCACATAATGCTTTAATTCATAGTGTTGATCAATAAGATTGCGCACCTACAAAATCAGGTGTGGCCTCTGATTGCAGTGGCCTCACTGTGGATCCTTATAAAGTATTATGCAAATGAACACAACATTTAGTTATTATATAATTAAGTTTTATGATATTGGTTTCACCCACGCCTAAATCAAAACTGCATTAAATGTAGTAAATGAGATTAGCCCTATTGATACTAGTCATGAATTTAAAGTGAGAGCATCATACAATCTATCGTTTGGCCTTAATTGAATCCCTACTCAATATTTCTGGTAAAAAATCGAGCTATACTCCATATCAGGGGTTCCCAAGCATTCAAATCTGCAACCCACATGCCACAAAGGCTTTCACATCAACTTTTAACCAGGCTAATTATTTTAAATGCTGCAAATATCATTACATGCAAACACAGTAATAAATGTTACACTGGTCATGTATGTTTCCAGACTAGTCACTTTTTATTTAAAATAATTAACACAACACGTATATTTAAAATAATTGGTTTGGTTAAATGAGGTTTCAAAACATACCAATCACAATCATGGTCCTTACAGTCCATATATTAAGACTAAGCTACGAAAACACATTTTTGAGGTCCAACTTATTTACATATATCCATAAATTCAGTCATATGTATATGTTAGATAGATTTCTGGTCTGAGTGCGTTGCAAATGAGATACAGTACCCAAAACAAATGGTTTAATCCTAAAGGAGGCTGTAAAGTGGTCATGTAAAAATTGACTTTGGTCATTTTTGATGTCTCAAACCACACTAATCATCTAAGTGGACCTTAATGGGAAACAAAAAAATTACCCATCATCACCCAAAAAGAAGCCCATCATCACCTTCCATAGAAAAACATGTATTTTTAATTTTAGACCTCATTTGAACACAGCAGCTGCCGTTTACATTGTGTGTAAACACATATTTGAAATGATTGGTTTGGCTAACTATTGTAATGATGCTCACAACACAGGGAAAAAAAGAGAACACAAAAACCTGACCCACAGGCTGAAGACCACTGCTTTATACACTGTGTGTTGAAAAGAACAAAAAGATATTTTGTTTTTCATTTGAAATCTATTAGATGGTGAAACACGCTGCTTATTAATCATAAAAGCCACTTTTCCACCGCATGGCACCGGCTCAACTCCTCTCGCCTGCTTTGGTTTTCCATTAGACAAAGCTGGTACTGATTACTATTTTCGATATCACCACCGCCGAGGTTCCAAGCGAGCTGAGCTGATTTGAAAAAGGCCAGACTATGGAAAATGCTGCAGACTATTGATTGGTCGGAGATAATCAACACTTTCACTCTAAACACACACGCTATCATCGGCCGCTTCTGAACAAAATTTGACTCGTTTACAACAAGGCATCTCTATGATGAGCAGCTGCATTGGGGAGGTGCTATGTCTGCAGTAGAAAACAAAGAAGTGGATACCAAAAGTGAGTAGAGCTGCACCATGTGATAGCAAAGCATTAAAAAATCAGAATGTAGGTTATAGAAAAAAGAAACAAAAACAAAAAACAATAGTTTAATAAATGGGTCTTGACATATTGAACTGAAGTCAAACTGGACTGTGAGGTATCTAGTTTTAATACCTAGTAAGCTTTCTTCATAGACAGCATTTTACGACACAATATGAGCGCCCTTGACAAGAAGGCTGTCCTGTCTCATATCTACATATAATGAAAAACATTTTATTATTCTTTTTTGTTCTTTTCATCACACAATGTATAAAGCAGTGGTTTACATATACGTCGCTGTCCAAAGAAAAATAGGTATCTCCAAAATGGCAACTTTACAGGAGAGGCCAAAAACCTTGTTTCATTTGAATGGAAGTCAATGGAACCAGACATCTTTCCAAACGTTTTTGGGCCATTTTTGTTTGTTCATTCTTAATGAAATTTCTACCAAGTGTAAAGGGCAGCTCATGTGATCAAATGAGGCATAAAAGTAAAAATCAACAAAAATGGAGGTACATGTTTTTCTTTGAACAGTGACGATATATATATATATTTTTTATTTATATATATTTATATACATATATATATATATATATATATATATATATATATATATATATATTTTTTTTTTTTTTTTTTTTAATTTTTTTTTTTTTTTATTTATTTATATATATTTATATACATATATACAAAAAATTTGCCTACTACAGTGTTGAATATCAAAGAGCGTATAATAATGCAGTGCCTCTCGGCCTAAAAGCCTTGTTTAAAGATGGTGGGTGGAAGTGGTCTGGCTAGCAATCTGGCGCGTGGTGATGTGGTATCCAAATGTACGTTATCCTCATTTTCTGTGGTATTATGTGAGAGGTGCAGGAGGCATCTGTTTTGATGCATCAGAGATTATTTTTCAGTTACAAAACACCAAGCATGTATGCATTAGCTTGTATGGGAGTGGATTTTAATATCCACCACACCTGTTTAAAGGGGCTCACATAAGGGAAAACCAAAAGTCTTATTATTTTTTAAAGTAAAGAAATATGCAGTAACAAGAGATTTCAAAGCAAAACAATCACGAGGCTGTTTAAAAGCCTTTTTGTTTTAGTGATGTCATGAGGACCAACTCATTTACATGTATCCAAATACTCAGTCATTTGTACACTTTAAATGTAGTTTTGTCAGAAAAGAATACATTTATCACATATCAGTCTTAAAGGCATATTATTCAAAACAGAATCCTAAAGGAGGTTTTAAAGTGGTCATGTAAAAATTCATTGTGGCCATATTTGGTGTTTTAAACCACACTAATATTTTAAGTGGACCCTAATAAAAAACAAAATACAAGAAGTCCATCATTATCTTCCACAGAAAAACATGTATTATTAATTTTAGGCATCATTTGAGCACAGCAGCTGTCATTTACATCATTTCATGACAAATGGACCAATGGAAATGGCCCACAACTTTGGGTTTGGGGCAAAATAGTCTGGTTCTATTGACTTACATTCAAATTTTTTATTTTTTTGCCATTTTGTAGATACTTGTTTTGGAGACATTTGAAATATACATTATCATCATGCAAACTCCCAATAATGGTAAATAATCAAGAAGGTAATCAATATTATTTTAATATTAATATCATCATTTGTTTCTTCATATAATTGTGGCCCAAGTCTGAGACTGAACTGGTGAAAAAGACAGCAACAGACTGCAGACTGATGGTGAGGTTTCATTATTCGGATCTAAAAATGCTGTTGCCAAGTGTTTGTCTCTCCACCACCACCACCCCCACCCCCACCCCCACCCCTTTCAGTAGGTTTGTTTTGTCTAAATCCATCTCTCGCAACCCTGAGCCAATTTTAGACAAAGAACCACACACACACCTCGCCAGTCCGGGTTCATGTTATCAGGGGCAGCGTGGCCCAGAAACCCAGAAGGTCAGCCTGCGTCACTGCAGCCCAGCAACAGTTGCTGTGCCATGGAGGCATATTTCTCGTCCCTGTGGAGAGCAGTCATTTGATGGTGGCAAGCCAGTAAATAAAACCAAACCCTCTATTTCCCCAGCATTACCCCAGCACACATCAATGTCACTCGCGCTGTCTCCAGGCAGACCCTTTTTTCCAAAAGAGCTTTGAGGGGGGAAACAGGGAACCAAAAACAAAAAAAACAAAAAAGGGGGTCTCATGTTTGATGCTCTCTCGATGGAACCCCACTGGAGCGCACCTCAGATAGCAGAGCGCCCATTTGAGGAAATTCAATACACTATGTCAAAGCCACAAAAGATGTTTTATATCTGACATGAATCAGATGACATGGGGGGTGGGATTAGAAGGTTGAGGAGGGAGAGCAGGTGTCATGGTGTGTTCCTGTGTGTTGCTAAGTTGTGAAACCTTAGTTTGGAAGTGTAGCCGGAGAAAAGAGAGATTAACGCGACTCACAAGGACATTTTGGTATCCATCAAATATGCACCTCTTGCCACCAATTTCTGTGAGCACCATGTGTTGATGGACAGCAGACACCAAGGCTGTATTCACATTACAAGTTGATGCAATGCCAGTGCATTTCAGCTGTGATGTTTTATTAGCTCTGTCGGGCTACAAATGTACAACCTATTTCAACATTTACTGCAATGGATTCTGATGTAGCTGTTCATCAGCTAATGGAGAATGGGGACAATGGTAGAAGCAGTGGCGGACAAAGTAGACAAAGCCTGGAGTTGAGTTAAGGTAGATATTCTCAAGGTAAAATATTCCTCCATTGTCAGTAGTGGTTCCTTTCTTCAGACCTACGCTTAAGTATTTACCTTTAAATGGACTTGAAATATGGAGAGTAAAATTAGCATGACTGAATTTGGCTGTAATGTCCCATCACTACTACTACAGTACATCAACGCATTATTCTTACTGAGTTACTGTACACCAACACACTATTTACAGTACACTAATGCATTACACTCACTGAGTTACTGTACACCAACACACTACTTACAGTACACTAACACATTACACTTACTAAGTTACTGTACACCAACACACTACTTACAGCACACTAACGCATTACACTTACTGAGTTACTGTACACCAACACACTACTTACAATACACTAACGCATTACACTCACTGAGTTACTGTACACCAACACACTACTTACAGCACACTAACACATTACACTTACTGAGTTACTGTACACCAACACACTACTTACAGTACACTAACGCATTATACTTACTGAGTTACTGTACACCAACACACTACTTACAGCACACTAACGCATTATACTTACTGAGTTACTGTACACCAACACGCTACTTACAGTACACTAACACATTATACTTACTGAGTTACTGTACACCAACACACTCCTTACAGTACACTAACGCATTACACTTACTGAGTTACCACTGTACACACAACTCACTACTTTTACAGTACACTAACGCATTACACTTACTGAGTTACTGTACAACCCAACATGCTACTTACAGTACACTAACACAGTACAGACTTACTGAGTTTACTGTACACCAACACACTACAGATTAGACACACTACAACACATTTAACACATTACACTTAACTGAGTTTACTAAATACACCGACACACTACTTAACAGCACAACTAACGCATTATACTTACTGAGTTACTGTACACCAACACACTACTTACAGCACACTAACACACTACACTTACTGAGTTACTGTACACCAACACACTACTTACAGTACACTAACACATTACACTTACTGAGTTACTGTACACCAACACACTACTTACAGCACACTAACGCATTATACTTACTGAGTTACTGTACACCAACACGCTACTTACAGTACACTAACACATTATACTTACTGAGTTACTGTACACCAACACACTCCTTACAGTACACTAACGCATTACACTTACTGAGTTACTGTACACCAACTCACTACTTACAGTACACTAACGCATTACACTTACTGAGTTACTGTACACCAACATGCTACTTACAGTACACTAACGCATTATACTTACTGAGTTACTGTACACCAACACGCTACTTACAGCACACTAACACAGTACACTTACTGAGTTACTGTACACCAACACACTACTTACAGCACACTAACACATTACACTTACTGAGTTACTGTACACCGACACACTACTTACAGCACACTAACGCATTATACTTACTGAGTTACTGTACACCAACACACTACTTACAGCACACTAACACACTACACTTACTGAGTTACTGTACACCAACACACTACTTACAGTACACTAACACATTACACTTACTGAGTTACTGTACACCAACACACTACTTGCAGCACACTAACGCATTACACTTACTGAGTTACTGTACACCAACACACTACTTACAGTACACTAACACATTACACTTACAGAGTTACTGTACACCAACACCCTACTTACAGTACACTAACACATTACACTTACTGAGTTACTGTACACCAACACACTACTTACAGTACACTAACACATTACACTTACTGAGTTACTGTACACCAACACACTACTTACAGTACACTAACACATTACACTTACAGAGTTACTGTACACCAACACCCTACTTACAGTACACTAACGCATTACACTTACTGAGTTACTGTACACCAACACACTACTTATAGCACATTTTGATGTGTTATCTAGTTAGCAAATAAACTTGCTTGTTTTAAGCTATCACATTTTTCTGAAAGTACAGAAAACCTGCCAGCTCCTGAAACTAAACCTTTCTTGTGAATTATAAGCTGTTTTTGGTTGTGAGTTTGAGTGTTTACGCTCCAAATGAGTGAAATAGTGTATGTGCACTACTTGGTGGTCCCCACGTTTTGACCATGCCCCATCCCTTGATACTTTACTTTGTCCTAACAGCAGACAGAGTGTCCGTATGTCATATTGCATCATGTTGCAAGGCCATCAGGTTGTCTGCACTGGAAATGTCAAGTCCACTCATCAAGTCAGCTGCTTTACTGACTAGAACTGTAGATGTTTATTAGCCTGTATGAGAGGCTCTGTTTATAATCTCACCTTTATTATCAGTAGAGTACATACCATGACTAATCCATAGCATCATGCTGTCCTAGTGTTGCATCTGCTAAGTCTAACTGGATAAATATCCTTACGAATCAGAGGAGCAAGTGATACTCATCTCTAACTTCCAGTACTCTCACTTTGTCCCAAGGGCCATAGAAAAAGAGAAAGTTTCTCTTCTATGTTGAAATGGATTAGCAGAATGATGGGACACTTAAAACCTAGAAATTGGGCGTCCTGAACAAGCTGTATTGCACCACATCTCAGAGTAGACAGCTTCACAGATTATAATGGGAGCCACCCAGTTTTAATGCTGTCACTCACTCGAGTTGTTTGCTATTGGGGCAAGGTTAGATTTGGTAAATAGCATCAGACTGTGTCCTGAGGTGAGCTTTATCATTGTAGCTGTATCATATACAGTGTCCTATTTTGTCTTACACCCTATTCGAGTGGGATTAGTTTTACCCGGGGATGTGCTGAGATTGATTGTCAATAATTACCAATGGCCTTTTAAAATTTATACCAGTATGTATCTGCCAGGTCCATACATCTGCTAAGTAATAATTACAGGGGGAATTACAGAACATGGAGCGCCCCCTGTAATAGTAGTCCTGCTCGAATCCACATCTTAGTAATTTAATAACAAAACCAGGTAAGAAATCCACTACTCATTTGCCAGTTTATTGTTGGAATTTTCTCATTCCACCTTAAATGGTGCAGCAGCTACATTCTGGGACCTGAGGTGTTACAATGAATTGCTGCACCATTTATTGAGAACAAGAAAATAAAAAGAGAAAGTTCCAAAAGGAAACTGGCAATATAGAAACTGACCTCAGCTTCGTAAAAAATGGCACCACCCTTTCTTTCTTCTTGTGACCTGAAGATGAGGCTATTAGCCAAAATGGAACTTGATTTGACCCTTAATCCGGATAATCAGGATATCCACAGCATGTTTGGTAATGGCGAAATTACAAGGAGAAACAAATTAAATGTCGTGAAAGTACCTCTCTGAAGACGGCACAGTTTCTGACTTGTTAAGCAGAATTTGGTAAATTAAATGAGTCCGCTTTACTAGCTTAATGCTAGTCTACATGCCAGTTAGCCGCACAGTGTTGCTAATGCTCCAAAGTCAAATTCCTGTCACATAATGCTGATGTAAATAATGTAAGCCTCAGTTACTTCTTCTGTTCTCTGTGAAATGGTATAGAGCTCATATACACACTCCTGTAGAGGGAAACTAGAAAATACGCCTGGCCAGGATCACGAAACTGCCCAGAGTGGTCTGGGATTTAACTTTTAAACAATCTGTCCCATTCCCATGCCCCCAGTGTCCTCTGTATTGATAACTGAAATACGGTCATGCTTCCTATATTTATGCTGTAATACAATTGTAACAGTAACTGTGTGTCGGCCACTCATTGGATGAGTAACCTGCATTAACCTATTGTCATTCTTACAACATGGAAACATCTGATAGGCTCACATCATGTCCCATTGAGAAGACAGTTGTTATATCTCTCACAGTTCCCCCTTTATTACATCACTAGCGTGAAGTGAAAGTGGAATGGTGTGATTTTGCCTGAAGCAAGGAGCGACTCAGAGTGTAACACATACTAAGTTCCTCATCTCTGATACTGACATGCTTGACTTTCAACTCCAGTTTGGTTTAACTTCCTCTCCTTGTACTGCACGTCCCTTCAAATCAAAGACTTTATTTGATCATAAATGATCAAGCGGCATCGCTACTAATGTTTATAGCGCACGGGCGGATACAGAGACAGTTACGGATTGTCCCTTGCATGGAAACACAACTTGAGGTTCTCTCCTGCTCTTATCAAATGCTCACATTGAAACGGTTTGTGTTTGTCTCGTTTGGTAGTCTCATCTGTTTACTTGAATTTTCCACCCTTCTGCAGGATAAAAGCGGGAAAACCAATGCAGCCATGTAACCATGTGGTAACACCTTAGCAACCACTAGGGATATCACCATAACAACCACATAGCAAACCTTACTAACTAGTAGGAGTACTATTGCAACCACCCACCAACACCCTAACAGCCAACTAATCGTACCCTAGCAACCACATCATTGGGATATCATATCAATCACTACCAGTACTTACTAGGCATACCACAGCAACAACCTAGCAACACCCCAACAACCCAAGATACCATAGCAACCACCTATCAAAATCTTGGAAAACACATAGAAATACCCTGGTGACCACTTAGACACACCTAAGAAACCACCTGGCATACTGTATCAGCCACCTAGCAATACCCTAGCAACCACCCGTGATACCATAGCAACCACAGATTCCCAGGAAAAAGACCCCGGTCTACAGCAAACCAGCAACGTTTATTAATGCAGTCAGATTCACCATCTCCCAGTCGTCCAGCTGCTCGTCCTCCTGCTTCATCCTGACCATCGAGGCCTGTTCAGATTATCTCACGATGTGTTGTTGTGCTGATGAGATGATCTGGCACGTGACTAAAGTGCGTCACGCAGTGCCCTCAGCTCTTTGGGGGGTGTTTATCTTTTGTGCTATAGTCTGCATTAGCCTCAATCTAGAGTGCATCATTGAGCTCTCTAAATGAACTCACAAGAACCAGATTTCCCCCAAAGTGCAATTACATCACCATCTCACACAGTCTCAACCCAGCCGATCTGACAGCAAACCCCGAACACGAGGCTAAACAGCACGTTAAACACTGGAGCTAATTCATCAATTTAAAATGAACAATTAACCAGCTTTTTAATGCTGCACGTGCCAGACTTCCGCAGTCAGTCCATCACTCCACCTTTACCCAGGAAAAACGAATCTCTGTGTACCACACCTAGAGTGGAATGAGCCTTCACATCTGAGACTACATGCTTCCAACAACGCTGAGCACCTGTTTCTAACTCTGTGAGTCAGGAGACTATCAGAAATGCTAATGCTAAAAGTCATCACAGACCAAAACGTCAGGATCAGAGCAGCTTGAGGCTGAGAGGGAAGTCTGAAACATGCTGCCTGATACTTTTATATATGGCTATAGTTTGCTGTGTTTAATCTGTTTGCTAAATGAGCAAGTAAAGTCAGGCAGAAATGGAATTACATTTCCCCCCTATTAACAGGAAACGCTGCCAAGGCATTAAGTGATATTTTGCAAATTCATATTAAGAAATGTCTACTTCCCATTTATTGCTCCTAGACGTTTATTTGTGTAGATAAATTAATTTGCTGTATTTCAATATTTACATTGCTCTGGAAGAAAACAAAAACAACAACAGTAAGGGCAAAGGCTTTCCTCAGCATGATTTACAGTATACATTTAAACCATTGTCCCTCTTTGTACGGATATGTGAATGCATAGGCTAGAAATGCTCTGAATGCTGCTCCTGCAGCACAGTCCTGGTATTAGTAAGGTTACGTGTAGGCCATTAAACTAGCTTTGCTTTTACTAGGCTACACCTCAGAGCAAGAAGAGCCTGGGTTGGAGTCCCGGTGACCTGGAGCCTTTCTGCATGTGTTTGCATGTCCTCCCTGTGTCCGAAGCCGTGTGGGTGGCAGGTGAGTTAGAGATACTAAATTGCCCCTTGAGTGTTTGTGTTTGTGTCTGCTCGGTGATGGACTGGCTGCCTGTCCAGGGTATTTCCTCCCTTCTTCACAATGCGAGCATGGGTTTTGGGGCCTGTGGCCTCAAATGTTTTATAACCAGTCCTTCACCCACTCCTCAAAGGAGAAAGAAAGACAAAGAAAGGGATAGAGAAAGTAGAGAGTAGGCATGATGAGAGCGGATAAGAGGGATTAAATGTGCAAGTGCCTCAAATGCCTGTTAAAAGGGCTGATTTGGGGCTGTTTTAAAATAAGTTCAATTATCATTTTATACAAATAGCAAGTTAGAATTAGTAACTGTTAGAGCAGTTATCATGTGTTATGATGTTTTGTGTTTTTAAACTTCCATTTGGATGTCTAAATCTGTTACTGTAGTATACATGTTTTATATTTACAAAATTATTTCTTGGTTGGTTTTTGAACACTGTCCCTCTAAATTAACCCTTAGCTTTAAGGACATCATTAATTTGCTGGTAAAATGGTTCTACATATTTAAGAGGACATTTAAGAGGACATGATGATTAATATGATGAAAGAAGAATGTGCAAAATGTTGATTAATAATGGCAGTATTGGAGAAAGATCTTTTTTTTTTTTATTTGCCTTTTGTATTATTTCATTTATGAGAGTTGGCAATCCACACCACTGGATTAGGAAAAACTGTGCTCAGGTTTATTTACAGATAAATGAAATTTTCTGGAGGGAAGATATCCCAAAACCATTTGGTTTGAGATATCGTCAGTGCTGAAGCTTTTTGCACAACTCATTAAAATCACTTCTAGCTTTTATTTTTCGAAGTACTAGAAATATCTCTTGATGTAAGCCAGTTCTCTGGAAATTTAAATATTCTAATATCGAACCTTTTTAATTTTACAGCCAAAAGAGCTTAAAATTAGAGTTAATCTTTCACAAGATAGTTTTTAGCTAGAGGGTAGCATAGTTAGTCTATTGACTCCTAAACCTTCCATAATGTTTCAATGTTAATGCAAGGTCTACAAGTGATTAGGAACATCAGATAGGAACACTGATTCAGTGAGGTTAGCTTGAACACTAACACTGATCATAAAAAAGGAATAGTTCTAGTCCTAAAACCTGATTGGCTGAGCCATGTTTGATGCACACACAGAGGGACTTACAACTTAATCAGTTTATACAGGCAGGTGAAGGAAATATGAGGAGTCTGGCTGAAGGACTCAGTTACAGTGTGGCAGGCAAAGGTGTACCACACATTGGTTTTACCTGGTAAATGTTGGTCTGGTGCTGGTTTAGATGGTCACCCAGCATGGCCAACCCAGGAAGCATCCATAGCATAACATATACTGGTACGTTTCCATTGCTGCTGACCAGAATACCTGCATCCAGAACACAAGATATTGTCACTGTTAAAAAAAAAAAAAACATGTATCTCTATATTAGTTGATTTTTAACTTTTGTGCTCGTTTTAACACAGGTGCCATTTACATATTAAGAAAATTTCATGATGAATGGACCAATGGAAATTGGCCAAAACTGCTTGGAAACAATCTGGTTCCGTTAACTTCCATTCAGAGTAAATTAGGTTTTTGCCATCTCCTTTTGGATATACTTGTTTTTCTTTGGACAGTGGCAATATGCTAATCTTGCTGATACCCAGTTATGCTTGTCTGTACTGGCTTTTCTCTTATGTCCTCAACCGAGATACTAACCAAGGAAGTGAGCTAATTGCCTCTGGAGCAAAATTTGTCTAATGGAAAACGGAAAGATTTGTCTTGACATGATTCCCAGTATGTACTTTTTCTTCTATTTGCAGCTCTTTCCACTTTTATCTTCCCTTTACATGCACATAGAAGATATATAGGGCAGAAATGTTGTGACACTCTGCTGCTACAGCACAGTCTGGTTATCAGTGGTACAGCACCTAGCTCTGTATTCTAAATATAGTTTTAGATAGATTGACTCTATTATGGTTCTGCTGACTATATACATTGACATGAACAGCAGGAACACTTAACAGAAACTCAAGAGCAAAGCCTGCAGTCATTCTGTGCCGACTAATATGGTCTTTCGGGCCCTCAGGTGGACGTAAAGGTGTCCAGCAATGCTTTTTGCGATGTAGTATCTGTTCACGCCTTTAACCACAAAGTAAGTATTAAAGTAGTGTCTCTGTCTCTCTGTCCTTCTTCTCCCACTCTCCTTCTTGCTCATCTCTCATCTCTCCCCCTCTCTTTCTCTCTCTGTCTTGCTTTCCGTCTCTCTGTATTGTCAGTATCACTGATCTTATTAAAAGCCAGACATGTGCACATAAACACTGAGAGTGACAAGCCTATTGCAGACTCAACGGTGGCAATATTCCCATTTCGGGCTAATAAAAAGAGCCATGTTAGGGGACATTTTCATTATGGGTGTTCCTGAGACGAGTGCAGGAGGGGAAGAGAAAAAAAGCGAGAGAGAAATAATTTGACCTTGGCTGTCAGGCCAGTTTGACTGGTTGCCATGACTGTGAGTTAAAAGACTCCCCGAGCAACCCAAACCTGAGCTACAGATACAGAGTGCATTACAGTGCCCTTTCATTAACAATGAAGGGGGAGCAGACGTTATTGCTCTACCACAGACACAGACAGACAAAGAGAGAGAGAGAGAAAGAAAGAGAGAGAGAGAGGCTAGCAGAACAGTAAAGGCTGAATCACATAAATATAACATATGCAAATTATCTGGGTCAGTGCAACAGTACTACCTTGGCAATAATGACACCCCTGATGCTTTTCATCCCATCGCTGTGATGTCAGGACTCAAACCTTCCAGGTGTTTAGAGATTATTATAAAGCATTTTAATATTGTGCTTCAACACAAAACCTTTTAGCAGGCAGAACTGGCTCTTCATACCATGGAAGGCACTATGGGAACTAATATGAAGCAAAATATAGTAGTATATTTCAACTGCACTTTCTGCACTACTGGATGGCTTTATGCACTATTCATATCGGCTCAGTCTATTACTGCACTATCCTTGTCTCCTTAGTTACTGTATAGACTGTAGTTTAACTCAATGTTGTTATTTTGTACTCTGTATACATACAATTTATATATGGGCTTATATACATATACTGTATATATGTGTGTGTGTGTGTGTGTGTGTGTGTGTGTGTGTATATATACACATGATTGTGACATCTGTATATATTTACCACCTTCCTGTATATAACATATATATATATATATATATATATATACACACTGACATATAGATCCTCCCCATCACTTGCCATGTTTACTTTCCTGCACTATATATGTGTAATGTTGGCAGGCCCGACTCAGGTGTTGGATCCATGGTAGGCTTTATTTGACCAACTATATGCAGCAGCAAATATACAAACAGAAAGAGTCCAAAGATAGTAACACCCAGAAGTTGTCCAAAGCAAGAAGTCTCAAAATAGAAGAACGCTCAGAAGATCTCCAAAACACCAAACTAAGAGCCAGAGAAGTCAAGGACCCGGAACTGAGGGAGTAGTCAGAAACAACAACAACAACAACAACAACAAACAGAAGTTAACCAGAGGATTTTCAAGGACACTGACGCTCTCCCAGAAGCCCGTATGGTGGTTAATGCTCCACAAACACCTAGGCATCGGAAGGCCAACCTTAAAGGGGAGGATAATTATTTGGGATGAGCAGCAGGTGAGGGGACAGGTGCGGGAGGGGCTAGGTGAAAGGGAGCGGGCGTGAAAACCTCAGAACTCCGGTGAGTTGGACCTCTGGTGGCCGGCATGAGAAGTGTCCCAGGAGTGCCTCTCCTGGGGCGGCCTGACAATATGTGATTAATAAAGTATTTTGCCAGTCTTGATGGATGCTAACTGCACTTTGGCTCTACCTGGGCTCTATACAATGGCAAAGTTAAATCTTATCTAATCTCGATACTGTCCAAAGAAAAGAATGCACGCCATTTTAATTGGTTTTTACTTTTATGCATCATTTGAACTGTCATTTACATTGTGTGAAAATTTCATGGTGAATGGACCAACAGAAATGGCCCAAAATCGTTTGTACAAAAAAGTCAAGTTCCAAGTTCTAATGGAATTCGGTTTTTGCGCTCTCTTGTGAAGTTGCCATTTTGGGGATACTTGTTTCTTATTGGACAACAATGAAGTAGGACAACAATGTAGTAGTATAGTCTATAGGCTACAGAGGAACATCAGTGGGCACAATAAATAATACTGGAGGAACCATATTACAGCAACGTCTCACACAGCCTCGGTGTAATGGTGCACATGTCAGACTTCCACAGTGCATCCATCACTCCACCTTTACCTGAAAAAGGACCAGCATGAATCTCACCAAGTTAAATGAGCATTCACAGCTGATGCTGTGCCTCTAACAATTACGAGCACCTGTTTCTGATGCTGAAAGACAGCACCCCATCAGAAATGCTAATGCTAATGGCCACCAGACTAAAATGGCAAATCAAAAGCTTTCAATTCCTAATAACCAGGCAGCTCCCATGCTGTCTGTCGCTAGGGAGTCTAGTGCAACCTTACTGTTACAAGAAAGATTTGGCACGCAATGTGGGCAACCATACACCAATGTTTTTAATATCGTTTCGATGTAAAAATGGTGCTACAACAAAAACAGGCAGGCAAATGCTTAATACTCGAAGCTAACCAGTGTTTGAAATACACCCAGGTATTCAGGCATTAATGTGTTTTGCTGAAAACTCTTGGTTTGACTGGCTGCTAACTTACAGGGGTTGGACAATGAAACTGAAACACCTGGTTTTAGACCACAATCATTTATTAGTATGGTGTAGGGCCTCCTTTTGCGTCCAATACAGCGTCAGTTCATCTTGGGAATGACATATACTGCGTCCTGCACAGTGGTCAGAGGGATTTTAAGCCATTCTTCTTGCAGGATAGTGGCCAGGTCACTACGTGATGCTGGTGGAGGTTCGTCCTTCTTGGTGGTATGCTGACATTACCCTGGATACCGTGGCTCTTGATACATCACAAAGACTTGCTGTCTTGGTCACAGATGCGCCAGCAAGACGTGCACCAACAGTTTGTCCTCTTTTGAACTCTGGTATGTCACCCATAATGTTGTGTGCATTGCAGTATTTTGAGCAGAACTGTGCTCTTACCTGCTAACTGAACCTTCACACTCTGCTCTTACTGGTGCAATGTGCAGTTAATGAAGATTGGCCACCAGGCTGGTCCAATTTAGCCATGAGACCTCCCACACTACAATGACAGGTGTTTCAGTTTCATTGTCCAACCCCTGTACTTGCCATAGCAAAACTGATGCTATAGTTTCAACAGCAGCACAATACTTCTGGTTCAGGTCTTTCCCTAGTTGGGTAATGTGATTTTTCATACATTGACTGCCAGTATATATATCTTTACTGGGAAACTGTTATTTTTCAGATTTACAGATGTGCTGTTGCAGATGTTTTTTCTAAGGTGTAATAAGCATACGTATACATACTATGAATGCTATGGAGAACCAACTGGGTGAACCAGTTTGCAACAGTGCCTCCCTGAGGCAGACCACTGCTGCAGCTCTGGGCTGTTTCTTAAGCCTTATGCTAGTGGGATCAGTTTTATCTGAGGACGTGGTATAATATGAGGGATTACTGATGACCTCTGTGCCTTCAGTCCAGCATGAATCTACCCATAGTTTTTACAAGTCTGCTGAGTAACAATTACAGAGGGAAATACCTCTTATAACAGGAAGCTCCTTCCACTAATCCACATCTTGCACCGGGCTGGTGAAAAGAAGAGGTTGAGGCTGAAGTCACCTTGCCATTAAGAAGCTTCTTGTTTGAATACTCTCATCACATCCCATTTTAAATAGTGCAGCAGCCTCATTCTGGGGCCTGAGGCATTACGACAGCAGCACTGTTTAAGGTGGAATGAGGCGCTACGACAGCAGCACTGTTTAAGGTGGAATGAGGCGCTACGACAGCAGCACTGTTTAAGGTGGAATGAGGCGCTACGACAGCAGCACTGTTTAAGGTGGCATGAGGCATTATGACAGCAGCGCTGTTTAAGGTGGAATGAGGCATTATGACAGCAGCACTGTTTAAGGTGGAATGAGGCATTACGACAGCAGCACTGTTTAAGGTGGAATGAGGCGCTACGACAGCAGCACTGTTTAAGGTGGAATGAGGCATTATGACAGCAGCGCTGTTTAAGGTGGAATGAGGCACTACAACAGCAGCACTGTTTAAGGTGGAATGAGGCATTATGACAGCAGCACTGTTTAAGGTGGAATGAGGCATTACGACAGCAGCACTGTTTAAGGTGGAATGAGGCGCTACGACAGCAGCACTGTTTAAGGTGGAATGAGGCGCTACGACAGCAGCACTGTTTAAGGTGGAATGAGGCGCTACGACAGCAGCACTGTTTAAGGTGGAATGAGGCGCTACGACAGCAGCACTGTTTAAGGTGGCATGAGGCATTATGACAGCAGCGCTGTTTAAGGTGGAATGAGGCATTATGACAGCAGCACTGTTTAAGGTGGAATGAGGCATTACGACAGCAGCACTGTTTAAGGTGGAATGAGGCGCTACGACAGCAGCACTGTTTAAGGTGGAATGAGGCATTATGACAGCAGCGCTGTTTAAGGTGGAATGAGGCATTATGACAGCAGCACTGGTTAAGGTGGAATGAGGCATTATGACAGCAGTGCTGTTTAAGGTGGAATGAGGCATTATGACAGCAGCTCTGTTTAAGGTAGAATGAGGCATTATGACAGCAGTGCTGTTTAAGGTGGAATGAGGCACTATGACAGCAGCACTGTTTAAGGTGGAATGAGGCATTATGACTGCAGTGCTGTTTAAGGTGGAATGAGGCATTATGACAGCAGCGCTGTTTAAGGTGGAATGAGGCATTACGACAGCAGCGCTGTTTAAGGTGGAATGAGGCGCTACGACAGCAGCACTGTTTAAGGTAGAATGAGGCACTACGACAGCAGCACTGTTTAAGGTGGAATGAGTCATTATGACAGCAGCACTGTTTAAGGTAGAATGAGGCATTATGACAGCAGCACTGTTTAAGGTGGAATGAGGCATTACGACAGCAGCACTGTTTAAGGTGGAATGAGGGGCTACGACAGCAGCACTGTTTAAGGTGGAATGAGGCATTATGACAGCAGCACTGTTTAAGGTGGAATGAGGCGCTACAACAGCAGCACTATTTAAGGTAGAATGAGGCATTACGACAGCAGCACTGTTTAAGGTGGAATGAGGCATTACGACAGCAGCACTGTTTAAGGTGGAATGAGGCATTACGACAGCAGTGCTGTTTAAGGTGGCATGAGGCATTATGACAGCAGCGCTGTTTAAGGTAGAATGAGGCATTACGACAGCAGCGCTGTTTGAGGTGGAATGAGGCATTACGACAGCAGCGCTGTTTAAGGTGGAATGAGGCATTATGACAGCAGCACTGTTTAAGGTAGAATGAGGCATTACGACAGCAGCTCTGTTTAAGGTGGAATGAGGTATTTTGACAGCAGCTCTGTTTAAGGTGGAATGAGGCATTATGACAGCAACGCTTGTAATGGTTGAAAATGTGCGGTGCAGGAGCCAGACACGGAAAAACACGGGAGTCCCGGGACACATTCCATGCGGGGTAGAAATGGCGTTTATTGGCCCAAGTAACCACCCATCTCACCATTACTGTCCGGAGTAGCTTAGGAGCAGGTGCATCAGACGGGAGGCTAGGCTACAACTAGCTCCTTCGTCCCGCGCAGAGAGCTACAGCTCAGCGCGCATGCGCAACAGTAAAGTGCATGTAATCAGTCGTTACACGCTGTTTAAGGTGGAATGAGGCATTATGACAGCAGCACTGTTTAAGGTGGAATGAGGCATTATGACAGCAGCACTGTTTAAGGTGGAATTAGGCATTATGACAGCAGCACTGTTTAAGGTGGAATGAGGCATTATGACAGCAGCACTGTTTAAGGTGGAATGAGGCATTACGACAGCAGCACTGTTTAAGGTGGAATGAGGCATTACGACAGCAGCACTGTTTAAGGTGGAATGAGGCATTATGACAGCAGCACTGTTTAAGGTGGAATGAGGCACTACGACAGCAGCACTGTTTAAGGTAGAATGAGGCACTACGACAGCAGCACTGTTTAAGGTGGAATGAGGCATTATGACAGCAGCACTGTTTAAGGTGGAATGAGAAAATTCAACAAAAAGGCTGGTGAATGAGAAATTTACTTCAGCTTCAAAGAAACTGGCAGCTCCCTTTGTTTCTTTTTGTGGCCTGAAGTCAAGGCGATTAGCTACAACACAGCTTGATTTGACCCCAGATCCTCACATTTCTGACAAGATATCTCAGAAAAATCCCTCTTGCCACATGATGCGTTTTTCTGTCTTGTTAGGCATCATTTGGTAAGTTGATTGAGCCCTCTTTCCTAGCCTGATGGTAGCCTATATGCCAGTTAGCTGCACGGCAGGTTGTCATTGTTGTGAAGTGTGTCCCCTGTTGCATAATGCTGATGTAAATGTCTGCACAATGATGTTTTGACCCGGATCATTTGGGCTAATATTGGTAAATTTCAAAGATCCTTTATTCTGTGCAAAATGGACAGTCAAATTTTGTACTTATTACATTACCGGACCAGCTTTGGTTAGTAGCTCAGTGTTTTGTGTATGAAGTAGGCTATACATTTACATTTCCTGGAATTTGCATTTGAGTGTCTATTTTACCATAATGGACAGCATAATGGCATACCCCTCAGAATTTAAACTTTGAGGTATACAGGGTCTCCAAGTAGGATCATTAAGGAGTCCAGGTCCCCCTGTACTTTGCATCTTTAGCCAAACTGGCATGTGTTGTAACAAACACCAATTGAGGGGAATTTGTCTTCCCTCTGACCCGTACAGATTTAGAGGAGAGGTTGTTCCCAGGTGCTCTAAAGCTGCTCTAGTGACTTGTAGTGGACCAAAACTGTACTTAGACACTTTGTGTTGTTGTTTTTCCCTTAATTTGTTTGGGGGGCAACATATGTAGCAATGCCATTTCTTTCTGCATCTCACTGCCTCCATTTTCATTGCTGATTGCACACATAGAGTTCTCCTAAAAATGAAAAGCTTACATTTAAACCATTTTGGCTGAAAATTAAAGATATAACTCTGACTTTTGAATAGTACCGTGCTGGTGGAGACTATAAACACACCATATGAACAAAATCTGGCATAGCTGCTGAAGCCTGGTGCCTGGAAAAGTCATAGTGTATAATTTACATAATTTTTTATTCTCATCAAAGCATTCCGTTTTCCTTCATGCCCTGGGGGAATGGATATTTCTATCCTGGGAAAGCACAGTCCCCTCACAATAGAAAAGGTTTTTATAGAATAAAGGTGATCAGTCAGAGTAGCTTTGCACTGACTTGCAGTGACCTTTACCTGTAAGGGTAGACATGGACCCAAATAATGGCAACACCAAAGAGTCACTGAACTCCCTCAGTGTAGGGTTCAAACACTCTGGACTCCTGCTTGTGGAGAATATGGTGAAGAATGACTCATCTGGCCATGTCACTCTTCTGTGTAGACCAGTGCCGAGTGTTTTCACACTACTGAACACACAAATGTGATGTTACAGCGAGCGTAGCAGGCCTCATGCATTGCACTTTCTGATTTCTTTAATGGAGTTGAGTGAGTTTCGGAAAGTGTGCTCTTGTACTTTATTATATGGAATTATCTGTGCATATGCATTTCGGGAGCCATATGTCGAGCAGCTGGGAAGCAGCACCATAGCATAGCAGCGAGAGGCTGACACATTACCAATCAGAAGTGGCAGACAGATGTTTTTTCATCTATGAGAGCTTCTCCAAGCATACGTCCAGCTGTTTTATTATAAGACTTTGCAAAAAGATTCAAATTATTTTTTTTTATCCTCCAAAAAACCCAAAGAACATTTTGAGCTTGCGCATTATAGGTATGATCATTACCATCATCGCTTGTGTTTACACGGCTGTGAAGAGTGTGATTATCCTCATGTCTCTCGCTTTGATATGTGCCCTCTGAACCATTTAGGGGGATATCAAAGACCTCATAGGAGAGATATATTTATCTTTATTGAGGGAAACAAACCAAAACTCAGAGAAAGAGAGAGAGAGAAAGAGAGAGAGAGAGAGAGAGAGAGAGCTAGAGAGAGACAGACACACATCTGTAACACATGTTAATGGAATTTGGCATAGCTTTGAACTTGTGATCTCTCTCTCACTTGGTGAGAGATGGAAACGGGAGAAAAACAGTTTTGGCAATGCGTCAAATTTCAGAGCTGTATAATGATGATATTTGCTTCACATTGACTATTATGGGATGCTAGCTGATAACGAACTTCCTGCTAACCCACAAACATAATTTGCGTAGCAGTTTTAATTCATTTGTTGAAGAGCTGGCAGATGTTTCTTGGTTCCGTTAACCCATGATCCAATTGGCCGAAATAATAATCATCATTCTGTGTTTTTTTTTTTTCCTTACATTAGGACCAATATTCCCTACATTAGGTTATATTTCTACATTGTCTCCTCTGCACACGGTGGTTACTGACAATGTTCCAAAGCAGATTCAGTTTGTCCCATGTACAAACCTTTATTGTATATAACCAAGTGTTCTAAATTATGAGGTTGTCAGGTAGGCAAAATACAAATACTGTTGCATATATGCCACATGAAAGCTGACGTTCATATGTAATCAAATTCACTTTATTCTCTATGAAAGTACAACAACCAGGGCTTGCTTAGGTTAAGATTTATATTACAGATAACCTGTTAAGCACTGTCGAAGTAGGGACCTCAGTGCACCCCAGGGACTCTGCTCAGACTACGGCCGGACTCTTTATAGACCACTGAATGGGGGCTGTGTAGCATCCCGCTACTGGCTTATTTGGCCATAGACATGCAGTAGGTGTGGCAATGCGGAGCAGCAACATGCAGACCCTTACAGAAGTGCCTCACAGATGTGTAGAGTAAGTTAAACACATCCTAGTACACCTGTTTTGTTACACAGACCCAAGAATGGCTACTTCTTGTTGGCTACTTCCATCTACAAGCTAAAACAAATGGTATCACTTTAACACCATATGTAACCAAAACATACCTTTCTTTTTTATTTTATTACATTTTTGCTAGCTTGATGCTTTACTTTAGAATAAAAGTGAAGACGTCAAACTATAAAATAGCACTCATGAAATTATGCAGTCCACCTTAAAAAAACTCTTTACCGGAGAATCTTATCTTTTGAAGCGCTAATCCATCCAAGAAATCTAATATTGTTAGAATGGCTAGTTAATGCTTGTGTTTTAGCAGTTTGGTTAATTGAAGTCATTAACAAACAGACACTGACTATAAGACCGCCACATTGGTGTGCATCAGCTTTATATGCTATACCTACTTTCACTGCATCAGGTTTTGTAGAAAGAACAACCAAGTAGAAACTCACTTATCCTGCAGCAAGTTTACTGCCGTCTATATGCCAGAGTTTTATCACTGAGGAGTGAAAAGTTTGTTACAAAGAGCCTTTAGATTCAAGGTTTATCCGTATGCCAATGGTGAACCCACTCCTTGGTCCAATGTTGATCACACACTGTATGTTAATACTAAGGAGCACCCTAACAACTCCTCAAGGGAAGCAGACCTGCTCCTCTGCAGAGAAAGGCTTAGCTTACCTGAATGAATCACACTCTAATAGGCACCTTGCTAAACAACATGACTCTTTTGAAAGTGGGCCTAGCCACTAAGTATTAAAAGCTAAAGAACACACCACTTTCCCAACCATTAGCCATCTCACTATGGGCCTGATTTAGCACTTTTGCACTTAGCATCCAGAGGCAAATATAACCCAGGAATCCTCTGCCTAATGCTGGACGGGGGGCCTGGTGGGTTAAAAAAGTCTCTGCTTCTTTAAAATGTCTTTTAAGTGTTGCCAGTGCCAACCTTTCCATCATCCTTAAAGTTTAGAGTGCCAAGACTAGATCATGAACTTCCATACTTATATAGATGCCAGTCATTAAGACTGAATAGAGTGTGTGTGAGGTAGAGGAGTGCCAGCCATAGTTGGATTGGTCTAATTGTCATAGTTTCACAGTAAACTCACATGAATGGCCGGTCTGTCTTAAAACTTCATAGCAAAGCACTATATGACTTATTATGGCAAATATGGCAACAATTTAATAAATCAGTTGACTAATTATTTGCCTGTGCTCATACATTTGGTTGTGGAATGATACAAACCCCATTAGTTTTTGTGCCCTGCGTAGACCAGAAACAAGCTGTTCAAATTTGGCTCCACTTCTTATGCGAATTGTGGGCTGTTTAGAATTATACTGCCCCATCTGATTGTCCAGCCACAGCAGAATTAATTCTGCAAAGATTCACCATTTTTTCTCTCTCTGGTGCCACCTTAAATGCCACGGAAGTGACAACCTTAAATGGTGCCACAGTAACATTCTGGCACTTCAGACTACCTGTCCAGATTCTAGTTCTAACTTTCCAGTTCCGCCTGAAATAGTGCAGTGGTTACATTCTGCCACCTCAGGCAACCTGTCCAGATTCTTGCTTGAATTTTTACATTACACCTAAAACTATGTTGAAGTAACATTCTGGCACCGCAGACTACCTGTCCAAATTCTAGTTCAAACTTTCCAGTTCCGCCTTTAAATGGCACAGAAGTAACATTCTGGCACCTCAGACTACCTGTCCAGACTCTTGTTCAAACTTTGCTTGAATTGTCACGTTGCACCTTAAAGGTCACACCATTTAAACTAGAATATAAAATTTAAACAAGAAGCTGACAAAACTGATATCATCAGTCCTGGGCAAAACTGTCAAAAAGGAAAATAAAAGTATTTACAACTTAGTTATGCTTTGTGTTTCTTTGGCCTTTAAGCACTAGCACTAAAAGCTGAGATAATATAATAACAGGGATGTAATTTTCTGGAAAGCTTTTCTACAATGACATTAAAACTATCTGCAATATTGAACTTCATCTGATCAGCACATGAATAACATGAGTCTAAAATTAGAGAATGGCTGTAGATGTCTGGAGATGCTCTCTTACTACAGTAGCTCGAACTCAAGTATTCGGTACTCTGGCACTAAAATGACTGCTTCTATTGGTTATTTAAAATGCAATTGAATTGTCAATTTCTTGGTATCTTAAGCAGTTTCCCGAGTATAATAGTATACAATGGAGCTTGAAAGTTTTTGAAATCTATAGAATTTTCTACTTTACTGCACAAGTTTGAACTAAAAGTTCATTAGGACAGGAGAACCAAATTAAACAAGAGACAAAAATATTAGACCTGGACATTAAGTAGGAAATGCATATGAGCCTTAAGAATTAGCAGGTCATTTAAAGGTGACAATAGAGTCAGGTGTTTTCAATCAATGGGGTGACAGTCAGGTGTGAGTGGTTGTCCTGTTTTATTTAAAAAACAGGGATCTATAAAATACTGCATCTACACGTGTTTGTGGAAGTGTACCATGCCAAGAACTTGGACCTCAGAAGACGAGTTCTTGATGCTCATCAAACTGGAAAAGGTTACAACACCATCTCTAAAGAGTTTGGTCTTAACACCAATCCACAGTCCGACTGGTTGTGTACAAATGGAGGGAATTCAAGACCATTATTACCCTCCCCAGGAGTGGAGAACCAACAAAGATCACTCCATGAGCATGGCGTGTAATAGTCTGATAGGGGACAAAGGAACTCAAGGTAACTTCAAAGCAAATACAGGACATTGGCTATTGTTAATGTTCATGAATCCATCATCAGGAGAACAGTGGTATACATGACAGGGTTGGGAGGAGAAAGCTGCCATTCGCCACTCTCCTTGCATGTGGACAAGACAGAAGACTACTGGAATGATGTTTTGTGGACAGATTAGACCAAAATAGATGTGGTTGGTTTAAATGAGAAGCGCTATGTTTGGGTATAGCATTCCAGCATAAAAGCCTTATCCCATCTGTGAAACACGGTGGTGGTAGTATCATGGTTTGGGCCTACATCTGAAAATAGCTTGGCCTCATTGATGGAACAATGAATTCTATATTATAACAGCAAACTCTAAATGAAAATGTCCATCCGGTCTTATCCCTAGAAGTGACCACCTAACCATTTTTAAATCAACCCCTATAAAGATGCCACCTAACCTAAAGGAACAAAGAAACAATTCCTGTCTTAAGCTCTTGTAATAGCATATAGCACATGATCATACATGAGCCTCCACAAGTCATCAGCTCACCTGCCCAGGGACTGTGGAGGGAAATTAGCTTTTGAGCTTAGGCTGGCAAAATACACCATTTTCCCACCTCGCGAGACTAATGTTATTTGTGCGGTGTGACTGGTGGAAGAAGCTCCATCAATTAAAATTAAATTAAAATCTAAACAATGAACTGCAGCTGCATGCCCTGGTGGAAAGCAACCCCAGGCGTTTCTCTTCCACGGTGGGCCATCATGTTTTCACCCTGCATCTATCCATAGATCTTAATTACTCAATTCTTAATGACACCACCAGTCAAATGCACACCATAACTGAACATGTGTAGCACCTGCACATATGAATATTCCCACAGACTGAATGTTTGTATATTGTCATAATATAGATTTCCAATCGCTGCTGGAGTCACCATGATTGTCTCTCTATGAAAACCAGAGAACACAATGAACCAAAAAGTCTATTTCCCAGATGAGGGAATTCCTACTATTCCTCCTACAGTTACTAGAGCACATTAGAATTAAGGAAAATTCATAACAATTTTCAGTCTATTAACCTGCTGGTAACTTCATTAGACAACCTGTGCAGGAACTTCACAAAATATGCATAGGTGCTGGATGGTAATTATCACTTTAGTTTGGGGGTACTGGAATCATAGAACTGATATATGCTTGCCTTAGAAGGATGCTTCATAACAGAACGGAACAAAGGTCAGTTGCTACACGTTCTTCTCAACTTTTTGGTAGAGCACATATTGAGTCACCATTTCTTAATGAAAAAGGTTACGAACTGAACTCATCCTTAATTGTGCCATCTCTACCAATCGGCAGAGGTATGTTAGGTTAAAAAATCCACTAGAGATCAGGTTCACAGCTTTGGATAAACAGAATCATGTCTAATGAGGGTCTAATAAGGGTAATTTAAACAAATATTTAGGTTTCCAAACAGTCTAAATGTTTTTAATGCTAAACGTGTCTATGCTAAGGTAATAAAATGAAAATTGACTACATGCTACAAAAGAAACACAAAAGAAGAAGAAGAATACTTGCACATACAGTTGCACCTAGAAGGAATCACGTGACAGGAATGAAACTTGGTGCGTGAGTTTGAAATTGTGAGACATGCAACTAATTTAAGTTTCTTGCTCAGTCACACATGTGGCAAGGGCAAGGACGGGCCTTATCGTGGCACCTGACTGACCCAACAGCCACGAGTCATCCTGCTAGTGCCAGCACACTGATGACTGTACAACACAGGACTACATGTAGGCAGACTGTTATAATGACTGCTCTTAACACCACGTCAATGTCGCAAAGGACTGCAATGGTGCCAGACTGTCATGGAGTGATTTAGAATGGCAGTGGGTCATCTTTAGTGGCAAGTCCCACTTTTGTCTTGCTGGAGACGACCAACAAATCTGTGTGTGGAGGCATGGCGGTCAGTGCCAAGATGAATGGTTTGTTGTCACACGTCCAGAAGGCCTGGTGTAACTCACCATCCCTACCACCATATCGAGAGACACTACTTCTATATGTGTAGCTCAATAAATATTGATCATATCAGTCTAAAGTTATCATCATTTATTGTTCCTGGTAACCTTTATCTTCCTTCCCAACAGCATTGCTATTCTTCTTTTGATGATGAGTCTGCACACCATGTCGTCATATCTAACAAATTACAATATATTTACATGTATATAGATTTTTTCACTGATAGATCTCTGATGCAGGCACTACTCTGTGTCTGATTCATGGAACTGTCATACAACACTCAGTCAAGCAATGACTTGGACACAAATGATAAATTAGCTTCAGCTGTTTGGACAGAAGGAGCTTATGGTACATTCGGAGGCTCCTGAACCTACTCATGAATTTTCATGTTTACCACAAGAAAATGGCTCCTGACTGTGACAGTGTCAACCCCATAAAATACAATCTCTGCCTGCTTTGGAAGAGATGCGTCAGTTGAACTATGCAGTAGCTGTCCGTAAATTATGTGTACAATTTACCAAAAACTGGAAGCAATTTGGATTTATGTCAACCTTTATTAATAATTGTGTTTTAAATGCTATTTTTATGTGCCAGTTTTATATGTTACACTCAGCAGGGGGTAAAGACCCCTACCCTCTTTCATCCATATTAAGTGCTAGCAGATTAATAAGGTGATTAATTAGATCATCTCTGACACAAAGAATGTCAGAGATAATCCAATAAGAGTTAAGGGAAAATGTTTTTTTTTATTATTATTATTATAATTATAATTACCATATTAATTAAAATATTAAAGTTCAATATTGCTGGAAGAATGGCCACTAGGGGAGCTGCAGGAAGAGAGAAATGCTAAAAGGTAAAAGGTAGAGCTGGGCGCTACAGATAAGTGAGGAAACTTGAAAACTCAAGAACCTTAACCTACTTAATCTCAAGGTTGCTGAGAAAACCCCAACATAGAAACAATGTTCCTTCACATTCATTTTCTCTTGGAAGCAACAGAGAGGTTCTGATTAAGGAGGTCAGTCACTGGTAGGAACGGGAATTGGAAAGCTCATATTGGAAAGTCCACACTCATTGTTAAGATAAGCACAGCAGCCCAAACAAGTCAAATACTACAAAACAAGTTTTTTTCAGACTTTAATTTTAAATATGGTTTCGAAATTGTAGTTTGACCTTCAGTTTTGAGATTTTGGGTTCCCCCACCACCCCCTCATAGATTCAGGAGTCTGGTATTACTTGGCAGGAAGTAAGCATTGCACAATAGCCACAGAGTGAACATAATTTCCTATATGGATATAACTACCAACCTATGACTGGGGGCTTAGGCCCACCCATTTTTAGCATGAGGACGTTCACAATGTCTGGGTGAAACAAATGAAAATGCTCTTGCTACATAACATCAAGGATTCCATTATCCACACTGACTAGTCAAAAGCTCACTGTTCTTCAGCTGGTAATGGCAAGTGATATACACCTACAGTGGTAAATATTTACAAACACGCATTCCAGTAGGAGTTAATTGGCATAAAGGTTGCATCTGCCAGCGTGTGTCAACTTGTGATGTCATTTATATTAGATTACTGTTTTTTTTATGTGAGGTTGTTGTGACATTTACTGAGGTGAAATGACAGACTGTGTTGCTTGGTTTATATTACAGTGGCATAATGCTGATAATATGACACCTACCCTTGCCCCTAGGTGGTCCTTAGGCAAAGATAGCTTTAGTTTACCCTTTATGAGATCTAAGTAATGTCACATCATCAGCATTATGCCACTGTAATATACACCAAGGGTTCCCAACCTATTGCGACTGATGGCCCACGCAACTGACAGCGAAAGCTTTCACAGCCCCCGAAATACATAACCTGAAAATCAATGTATCATATTGCATTGCACTTCACTGTATAACAGGAAACAAAACATCTGCGTTTGGCCGGACCAAGGGCTAAATAAGCTGAACAGACAAAAACATAGTCACCTTGCATGTTTAAGGTGGTAGTAACTTCAGGCTCCTACAGATGGCATTGCATGAGGATGATGGGGCTATAAATGCCTGTGGGGTGTGAGTGATGGGATGCATAGTTTGAGAAGAGGTGCTACAGTGCAGTGAGTGTCTCGTTCCATGTGTGGAAAATGGCTTCAAAGAAGATGTTAATGATTGGCTAAGTGACTGTATTTGGGCGTGGCCAAAGACCATAGTGTGAAGAAAGTAGCTGAATCTGCAGGTGTATGGAAGCGTACAGTCATACAGGTCTACCAGCAGTGGCTAAAATCCCAGTCTACAGGAAACTCTCCTCAGAATTGTGCCAGGGAAGGCATTCACCAAATCTGACCCAACTGCGCAATTCTTTGATGGTAGGCTGGCTGAACCCTGATGTGGTTCCAGAAACTTGTCCAGTCCGTGTCAAATTGATGTTATTTGTGCTTATGGAAGTATTACACCTTATTAGGTATTTTTAATATTTGTCATATTTACAATTGTTGGCTTGGCTAAATGTGTGTATATTCAAATGAATTTTGGAATTGCAAAAAATAAATAAATAAATAAATAAATAAAAACTCTTATGTTGGGTCAGTCAGGTACAATAACTCTTGCTTTATGTCACATGTGTTTGGTCAGTGTCAAGTTTGTACCATGATGATGGTGGGGGCCAGTCCTTGCTTGCTTAAAAAGCACTTATAGTGACTTCCGTGTGAAATTATTAGAAGGCTCTATTGATGAAAAACAGTACTGCTTATTTTACATTAACACTATTGTTTCATTTCTAAAATCAACTGAATTGAATTGAGCTAGCATAAAAGAGCAACATAGACTTTCACAAAGTGATAAACACATTGATCCTACATGTGATAGATGTCGACAGACTTTAGCGAACCATGCCCACATGTTTTGGTCCTGCCCTTCTTTGTACTTATACTGGTCCAAAGATTTTCTCATGTTACTGGTAAAGCTGTTGAGCCCAATGCCACTAGTGCATTTAGTGCAACCCCTCCGTCAGTGTCCCTTTCTATGGAGAAGACCGATTTTGTGTCTTTTGCCACTTTCTTTGCAAAAAGACTGATATTATTGAAATGGAAATCTCCTATACCTCCTTCAACAATTGTGCAGTATACTGAAACTGGCGAATCAGGACTATTAGGACTATTAGAACTGGCCCCATATGGAAATTTCATAAAATTTGGAACCTCTTTTTGAATATGTCAAAAATCTATCCTCCCTTGATCTCCCTTATTGAGCTCCAATGTTTATTGTATTCCTTAAATAAAAAATAAATGAATAAAATAATAGGGCAACATAAGATTTAGCTTATTTTCACCAGCTACACAGTCACTTCTCACTGATATAAATTACTGATTGGCTGCTCCATCTCTCCACACCACAGTAGGAACCACTTGCCAACAGTTCCTGACTGTCCATCACTGGCCAGGCCCCAAGTCAGTCCAGTCTGTTTAGAGAAATGGGTCAATCCTAATATCGCTCAGCAAACTTTATTTCTCTTCTGGACAGCCCCTAGGCCAGGAAGGCAATAAACAAGGGCTTCATGTCTCTGCATGATGGAAGAGATGATGTTTTGTTTTTCTGGAGGACGGCTACGCTGATAACCTGTGCTCTTCAAGGATCTTTGATTTTCCTGTCAACCGCACAGCCTTTACACGGGCATTAATTTTGCCCCCCGCGCATGTGTATATGCGTACAGACGTGTGCATCGGCACACGAGGGCAAGCGCCAGCCTGCCTGTTTGAAGGCTTGATTGATGCTGTTTGATAGTCTGTGATCAAATTTCAAGCCATTTCGGAGCAGAACTTTTCCCGACGCCGAGAGGAGAAATCATATCAGAGGAGCAGGCTATGAAAGCGGAACCAATCTGTCCTTAGCATAAATCTGTTCATCCCACCGCCGCTCATCAAAATTACCCCCTGCAGATGCAAGTACACATTTCCATATGAAAAAGGAAAAAAAAAGGAAAAAAAAAAGGAAATCAAAATTCTTGTTTGGCAGGCATCGGTACATCCGAACACATGCTTTTGCTTTTGACTAATAAGCGCAGCCACATGTACACAACACCAACATTTAGGGATAGCCAGCAGGCCATCCTGGTTTTTAACCGCGTTCAATTATTCCGCCTACTGAGGAAAGCATTTCTATGGGATGGCATGATGTAGCCTCTGCTTGTTCTCAATCAGAAATGCAGGCCGCCTCTCACTTCATGTAATATTGACAGAACAAACGTGCTTACCTAGTAGTCTATGAGTCTCTCTCTCCATCTCTCTCTCTCTCTGTCTCTCTTTCCCTCTCTTTCTGTTGTCAGTCCAGATCGTGCCAGCTGCTAGGCCAGGCTGTTGCTCAGACTGGTAAGAAGAAGGAACGTCAGCTCTCTGCATTTCACCAGTTTGCTAATCGTCTCAAATGCTTTCTGTCACCTAATTATGCCTCTATCAAAGTAATGAATGTTTTCTGTCCTCTCGCTCGTAGCCATCACTTTTCACATTTTCATTTTTGTACTTCTGCATGTTTCCGGGTGAGCAGATTCATGAATCATGGCCTTAGGAGACCTACAGGAACATTCCTCATCTAATCCACGACTCCCTAATATGAATTGCATTCAGAAGGGACAGGTCAAGCCATCTCAGTCTCTCTCTCTTTCACCAGTCACATGATCACATTCACTGGCCGTAGGCGACATTAGCAATTCACTGTTTCATATCAGATAGTAATATCCCTGGGTCTTAAATCCAGTACTGTGGTGTGCTGGCCATTTTTAGTGCAAGTAGTGTGCCCATGCTGGAAAGCAAAGCACGATGTAATGGACTCTGTATTCCTGGATGATGCGCTACAAACTCAGAATGAAGAAGTGTACACATTGTTGGCTTCCAGAAGGAGAAACTGCCACAGTTTGACTGTAAACTGTTTTACTGATTCAACAAGCAGTTCTATACACTTGGAGGAGAACACTAATTCTGTTGCATCAGCCTACATTGTGGGGAGAGGTGTGAGGAGAGGGAGAACCGCTCTGAAAGGAGCAAAGCCAATTACACTCTTTTGGACTCCAGTGATGAAGCTCATGATGGCACCAAAGTGGTTGTATTTCTGAAGTTTAAATTAATATAATTAATTTGCTTGCTGATGATCTTAGGGCATGCCACTTCATCAAGTACAACCGAACAATTGAATGTAATGATGACCTATGTGTTTACATTACACTAAATATATATATATATATATATATATATATATATATATATATATATATATATATATATATATATATATATATATAGAAAAAATGTAGGCAATTAGTGTTCTCCTCCAAGTGTATAGAACTGCTTGTTGAATCAGTTAAACAGTGGCAGTTTCTCCTTCTGGAAGCCAACAATGTGTACACTTCTTCATTCTGAGTTTGTAGCACGTCATTATATATATATATATATATATATATATATATATATATATATATATATATATATATATATATATTACATATATTCGTTGTAGCCTCTGAAGGAAGAAGCCGTTAATTTAAAAACATTGCCATGGCTGAAACGCATTATGCATAAAAGGGAGATAAATAGACCTCAAGGCTGCCTGAGTAGGAGCTAATTAGCGAGGTATGTTGTTAAGAAATTGGACCTCTCTGTAAGCCATGGGTGGGCAGTTGTGTCAGTGTCTATATCATGGGCCCAATAACGACTTGGGGACTGGGACAAGCCACCACAGTCCCCTTGGGCTCCAGTGCTGCCCCACTTGCTGCAAAGCCCAGTAGTTACTGGTGTAAAGTGTTCTTTGTTCATACAAGTTCTTTTTTAGAATCATACATCAGTATTTGTGTAGCTAGTATAAGAGATCATAACTTGCAATATCTTTAAAATATCTGTGCAATATCTCTCAATAACTGTGCGATATATATCTGTGCAATAATGAAATGTAAATGTGTATAGTTTCTTATTGTATTTCTGACGTAAAAATAGAGATTTTATATATTTATTGTACTGTAATTTCTTATTTTGTACTTTTGTCTACCTCTTGTTCTGTATCTGTTCTGGTGCTATTCTGCCGTAATGATGTAAATTTCCCCATGTGGGAAAATAGAAGAATCTTATCTTACCTTCATGTTTTCTCTTCTTTCAAGTCACAAAATGCCTTGGCATAAGCAGCATACTAGCATTTTCCTCTACCCATTGAGTAATTCTACCTAGCATGTTTATGTCATTACTAGAGTATGTGGAGTTTGTGCTCTCATTAACTGACAAAACACCAGATTAGAAGTTGGTGATAGTTTACGTGTTTACTTGTTACTTGCATTCAGGTCCCTGAGGCATTATAAGTACTGCTGCAACAATTAAGGAAGAGATCAAATATTTCATCAAGTAGTTGTTCAATAAGAAGCTGAATGGCCAAGCCAGAATGTAGAGACTATACTATTTAAGGTGGAAGGGGAAAATTCAAACAAGATGCTGTTGAATAAGAAGCTGAATGCCAGGGCTAGAATCTCAGTACTGCATCACTTAAGGTGGAACTGGAAAATCAAACAAGCAGTTGATAAATAAGAAGCTGAATGCCAGAACCAGAATGTAAATATTGTACCATTTAAGGTGGAACTGAATAGTTCTAACTGAAAGCTGGTGAATAAGAAGCTGAATGCCAGAACCAGAATGTAAACACTGTACTATTTAAGCTGTTACTGGAAAATTTGAACAAGAAGTTGATGACTAAGAAGCTGAATGCCAGACCCAGAATGTAAATACTGTACCGTTTAAGGTGGAACTGAAAAGTTCTAACTGAAAGCTGGTGAATAAGAAGCTGAATGCCAGAACCAGAATGTAAATACTGTACTGTTTAAGGTGGAACTGAATAGTTCTAACTGAAAGCTGGTGAATAAGAAGCTGGATGCCAGAGCCAGAATGTAAACATTGTACTGTTTAAGGTGGAACTGAAAAGTTCTAACTGAAAGCTGGTGAATAAGAAGCTGAATGCCAGAGCCAGAATGTAAATACTGTACCGTTTAAGGTGGAACTGAAAAGTTCTAAGTGAAAGCTGGTGAATAAGAAGCCATATGCCAGACCCAGAATGTAAATACTGTACTGTTTACAGTACAACACATAGTTTTGTTTATTATATTCCATTGCTAATAGACTCCCCTAAATCCTACACACTGCCCCCTTAAGAACCTTTTCTTTTAAGACTTTACTTTTAAAAAATGACCACAGTATGTGCTGATGTCTTCCTTCAGGCAGGTGGAAAACAAACGATTGAACTGGGTCTCCTCATTTTCTTCTCAATGTACCACATCCAAACCTCATTACAGACTTTATGACAAGTGAGACTATTGATAAAATAAGATCTAACTCTCTCTTGTTCTCTCTTTCTCATTCATACAGCATCTTTTCTCTCCTCTATCCCCCTTCCTGACACTTGACTTGTATTTATTTGTTCTTGATAGTGTTATGATGGACACAGTGGGTGTTTCCTATAATGAATAATAATCACCTCAAAAAAGAATCACACCTACACTCACACGTTCACATACACACACACACTCTCACTCACAGATATGTTATTCTCACTCTGGCAATTCCTGGATGTAATTGCATGTCTTGTAGGGAGCAGACGATATGCTCCAGTGATGCTCAGTAAATATTAACCAAACGCAGTGCAGAGAACGCAACCCGCACCAGCATAAACAGGGTCTGCGTTACTGTGAGCACTACATCAGCAGCTGTGATAAAAATAATAACAGTAACCTGAATAACCGGAATGTTGACTGTATGTTGATATGCATGTTGACATGATGTGTTAGGCCTTATGATAGCACCGATAAAAATGAACTGCAATTGACGCAATCTCTCTTAAACAAGAAGCTAATGATTTGAGCATTGTGACTGACGGATGTAGCAGAGCTTAATATAGAATTCCATCCACTGATATTGCAGCTGATTTTGCTGTTTGGCTATATTTGTTTATTAATTCAGTACATATTTAGCACACAGCTTTATATATATTTTATATTATTTTATATATTTTCTTTGCAATATGAAATTTATAGCATATTTGCATTCGCGTAATTGAACTCACTGGACAAAAATATTGGTCACCTGTGACTGAAACGTACCAAGTAGTGTGTAATACCTCCAGACACACAGATTTGGCATGGATTGGACAAGTTTCTGAATGTAGGCCACATCAATGTTGAACCAATCTAGCATCAAAGAATTACACAGTTGGGCCAGGTTTGGTGGATGCCTTCCCTGGTACAGTTCTGAGGAGAGTTTCCTGTAGACTGGGATTTTAGCCACTGCTGGTAGACCCGTATGATCGTACACGCCCATACACCTGCAGATTCAGCTACTTCCTTCACGCTATGGTCTTTGACACTCCCAGATACTCAGCCAATCATTAACATCTGTTCTGGAGCCATTTTCCACACATGGAACGAGACATTCACTGCACTGTACCACCTCTTCTCAATCTATGAATCCCACCACTCATACCCTACAGATATTTACAGCCCCATCATCCTCATGCAGCTCCATCTGCAGGAGCCTGAAGTAACTACCACCTTAAACACGCAGGATGGGAGACTGTTCTCTCTCAGGTCTTAGTAACAGCCTTAAAACATCTTGCGAATGTTGCACTGAGAATGTTCTTCTTTTGTTATCATCTAACATAATCTGTGGTCCTCACTGCATCCTCTAAACATGCCCTGAATGGGGGATTTTCTTTAAAACATAGAACTTGCAGGTAACGTTCTGGGAATGTTTTCCGCTAGCTGGGTTAGATAATGAATGGATAAGAGAATAATTATATAATAAGAGAAATAATAGAGAAAAAACATGATTTAGCAAAATGATAGAACATGCTTACAACTTATTTTGCTATGCTTGTCTGTCAAACGAGCAAGGCTAAGTCATTGCTTATTAGTCACATGTTTATTCCATTAACATCATTATTGCCGAGCTAACTGTGGTTCACCTAAGCAATTCATAGTAGTTGTAGCTGAAGTGCAGTCAGCTAGTGATTGAACAAATAAAACAAAATAATTATGAAATATCTAATACTATGTATCATGGTATCAGGCTTAATATGGTGGGATATTGTGTTGTAGATGAAGTGTAGTGGCAACAAGTAGCATTTAAGTGCATAAGTAAAAGTAAAAAAAAAAAAAAGAATTTTAGCCATGTAGCTAAAACACTGATGACTTAGTTAAAAAGCCCTATTGTTGGGGCAAAATACACATTTAATTTTGAGAAACTATATGCCTTTTACCATCCATTTGAATATTTTGTCACTATTACACTAGCTGACTGTATCTTAGCTACAGCTACTATGAATTGCTTAGGTGAACCACAGTTAGCTCGGCAATAACGATGTTAATGGAATAAACATTTGACTCATAAGCAATAACATAGCCTTGCTCGTTTGACAGACAAGCATAGCAAAATAAGTTGTAAGCATGTTCTATCATTTTGCTAAAAATGTATTTTCTCTCCTATTTCTCTTATTATTTAATTATTCTTTCATCCGTTCATTATCTAGCCCAGCTAGCGGAAAACATTTCCAGAACGTTACCTACCAGTTCTATGTTAAAAAAAAATATATATATATATAAATGTATGTATGTATGTATATATATATATATATATATATATATATATATATATATATATATATATATATATATATATATATATATATATGCTTTTTATTATTTTATAATTATTATTATTAATTTTTTAAAGTTGAACAGCAGGCATGACAGTATCTCTGTTTAGGGAGAACAGTAAAGAGTTAATGACTACAGTGCATTGTGGGGAGTATCAGAGAAATAAAAGCTTTAGCATAAGTTCTGCCAGAAAGACTCCAAATGCTACATCACTTATTCATTTCACTTGTTTAGCCACTCACAGTCTGTCTTTAAAAACATTCAACTTACGTCCCCATTCCGCTGCTTTCAGGTGCTGACATTAAAACATTCTCCTCCGTCCTCAACCCCACCAGTTTGGTCCCGGTCCTGCTGTTCAGGGAGTAGACTCCACCCCTGACATCCATATCCATCCGACACACTCTTTTATAAGAATTGTTATCCTTAAGATTGTTCACTTTACAAAAGGATAACATTTCATTTTCCATCAATTTTGCACATAACGGTCTTTCTGGCCGAACAAAAACTCCCAGTGCGCCGGACTGATTCTTGAAATAAGACACTCGAACACAAGGTCAGAATCTCTGGGCAGTAGCCAAACTAAGGTGCTCTTCAAGACACAACCTTAGTTCTGCCAATGAAGTAAGAAGATAAAGACTGCTTGTGACGGGGCTTACTCTTCAGATTCTTCGGATTTCAGGGCAGCCTGGCCCCTTCGTTCAACTTCTACACAATGTGCTATTTATACTTTCACCAAAATACACTTACTGTTTTTTCATATTCTGGTTTCACCTTTACCTGTATTCCATTACCACCAAACCCTAGTGCTCCATCTTAACACTCCTTAGGACTTCGAATCGAATAGCTAGGGTGCTAGTCCTGGAGATCTACCACCCTGGAAAGTTTGGATCCACCATACCTGGTTCTAATATTTTCAGATCAGGAGTGTGAGATGAAGATAGGAGCTAAACTCTGCAGAGCAGTAGATTCCCAGAACCAGGATCGGGCCTCCCTGTCCCAGACAGTCCATAGCAGATATTGGAGTGTAAAATGTGGCGGAAATGGTTGACATGGGGCATAGTACAGGCCAGTGAATTAGGACAGAGTTAATTGTATATTGTGGTCTTAAAGGTGCAGTAGCGAAAAGCTGTTGCAAGTGGACTTAAGGGGGTGGGGGTGGGGGCAAAAACCAAGAATATGTGGCCCTATAATATGTAAATGTAAATATTTAGCACCACAGTGTAATACAGTGCTGTAATATGATGTGCAGTGTGCCGAACCATACCCTGCCAGCTCGTGTCATCTGTAAGGGTTTGGAGCTTGGTTTCAGCTCGGCACGGTTTCAGCCTCCCCTCGGCTGGGTCTGATGCTTGCTTCAGGAACAATAAATCACATTTGCTCTGCTTTAATAATTGATTCCATGGGAACATATTTGATTTTCTCACTTTCGCCTGAGTCCTGTAAATTAGGACTTGCCAGGAATACGCAAAGGAGCGAGCCTTAATGCACCGTGCAGAAAGCATTGTGCCCCAGTCTCCAAAGCATTCTGTTAATTCCAGTCGGTATTAAATAAGAAAAAGCTTGATTCCTCTTAATCCATTATTAGCGATTAGCAATTCCAATAATGGTAATAATGGGAATACTTTCATATGGCTTTTAAAGGATGTTATTAGCAGGGGGCACAATTCAGGGAAAGAAGAAAGCTATTACCAGTGCTCCAGCGTTCCATTTGTCTAAGACTGGGCGGCTAACCAAGAGTGAACCTGACTGAGAGAGCTTTTAAATGGCACGACATTGGAAAGGGTCACTGATGGCGTGCATCACGATCGATGTCATCTTTCCACAGTTTGGGATTACTTACATTGTTGCGCAGGAGTAAACCTTCAGCTCATGTTAACAGCAATGGGGGAAAAAAAATGTTTCTCAAAGTTCTGGCTGAACACGGATCCAGGGCGAACTAACTCGCCATCTGTATCAGGCCTGTGGCGTGTCGCATATGCGAATGTTTAATTCAGGGCATGCTATGTGCTTGGATACCGCTTCACCTGGCTCCTTTAATTAAGTTCAAAGATGACAAGGTCATTAACAAAGTTTATATGCTAATGTGAGGTACAGCCTCTTTTTTTCTGGATAGATGTCTTGGGCAGTTGGAAGATTGTTGCTGACCTCAGCACTGAATGTTACATGGGCTGACAAAGCGGAGAGTCTGCAGCAGTAGGGAAAATGTTAAACAGGGCTAAAGCAACGTTTTATACATATTACTGTGAAGTGCTCGGAAATGGTAGAATATATGCTCAACGATATTCAATAAACTCAGTACATTCAATGAGTGAAGAACTGAGATCGCCTCCTCTCTCTCTCTTTTCTCTCTCTCTCTCTCTCTCTCTTTAAATATATGTACGTACAACTGAGCATTAGTAATTAGAGCTAATAGCCCTTCACATTAACAATCACTGGTCAAATGCATAGTATCAAGGTCAAGTGCAACGAGACTGATATCAGCTGGAAACGTGCAGCTAAGTATTTTAACTCCTAGATGTCAGTCAAATAAACTGACAAAGCTGCTTCATTTACCGCTTCTTTGAAAACTTGTACCCAGAGTGCCATCTCTACATGTGGGAGACTGGGGTTCAAATCCCGGTCTAGGTGACTATGCTACACTAATAAGAGTCTTTGGGCAAGACTCCTAACACTACATTGACCTACCTGTAATATGATTAACCTTGTAAGTCGCTCTGGATAAGAGCGTCAGGTAAATGTTCCGTTTTGCTACTACTGCAAAACAAATTACGCTCAGTTCATTTAGCCCAATGACGATTAACTATGATCTGGCAAGTCCGCACATCCATTTCGTCACTAACACATTGGGTACGATAACCTATGCTGTAGATTGGCACGGCAATGGCCTCCTCTGAACAGGAATGACTAAAATGTATCAGTCAAAAGTTTGGTGACCGATTTGCTCTGGCATGATGATATCCTTACTGTAATTCCAGCTCCTTTCAAGTAAGACAATCTATTACTTTTAGATGCTGTAAGAAGAACCCACAACGTTCTTTTTCAACCAGCATCCACTCAGTTTGGTGGGAACTCACACAATCTGGTAAGGCTGCTTACCTGGTAAGTCTACCCTTGTGAAGTACAGATTATCCGGGTGCCCCCTTCCATCTCTGATTTATATATTTATATCTCTTAATTTATATATATACATACATACATACATACAGGGGTTGGACAGTGAAACTGAAACACCTGTCATTTTAGTGTGGGAGGTCTCATGGCTAAATTGGACCAGCCTGGTGGCCAATCTTCATTAACTGCACATTGCACCAGTAAGAGCAGAGTGTGAAGGTTCAGTTAGCAGGTAAGAGCACAGTCCTGCTCAAAATATTGCAATGCACACAACATTATGGGTGACATACCAGAGTTCAAAAGAGGACAAACTGTTGGTGCACATCTTGCTGGCGCATCTGTGACCAAGACAGCAAGTCTTTGTGATGTATCAAGAGCCACGGTATCCAGGGTAATGTCAGCATACCACCAAGAAGGACGAACCTCCACCAGCATCACGTAGTGACCTGGCCACTATCCTGCAAGAAGAATGGCTTAAAATCCCTCTGACCACTGTGCAGGACGCAGTATATGTCATTCCCAAGACGAACTGACGCTGTATTGGCCGCAAAAAGAAGGCCCTACACCATACTAATAAATGATTGTGGTCTAAAACCAGGTGTTTCAGTTTCATTGTCCAACCCCTGTAGATGTTTCTTCTTTCTTCTTCAAGTCTTTTCTTTCTTATTTAGTACTTAGTATTTATATTGTAATTGTTTAGTACTTGAAGTCCAGGAGCGAGTGCAGAGTAAGTGCTGCTGCTTGTTTCTCTGTGCATATGATAATAAACACTTGAATCTTGAATACTACTATAAAGATGTTCACAAGCATGAGATGCAGAGATGGGGTTTATGGGTAAGTGCAGTTGTTACTGCACACAGGAGACTTTGGAAGCGGAGGACCCTTTTCCAACGAGGGGAATAATTATGTGGAGTGCTCAGCACTGATATCATGAAAATATGATTAATACTAATAGCTTTTCTGTTTTCTGTCTTAATGGCTTAATGAAGTCAATTAATTTACTTAGTTTAATGTTTTAGTATTTCTTTTTTATCGTCAAGTGTTGGCATGTATAAATATGTGCCTCTGAGAATATTTAACAACATTCATTTGGCAAAAAAGTAGGCTACACATCAGCTACTGAAGGATGCTAAATATACAACTAGCTAATTTACATAGAAAAGTGTTACTGTGCAAACAGCTATGCAACTGTGCGAACAAAGTCATTGATATTTCCGCCGTCAGCCACATATAGGAGTTCAAATTAAACACTTACATCCATACCCATTATTCTTACATTACTGACGGTTTTGCTTACAAGTAGGGATGCACTGAAATGAAAATGTTTGGCTGAAATTGAACAAACATGGCTGAACAATACTAAACAAGGCATTTTCTGGGTTTCATTTATTTTAGCATTTTTTCACCACTGCATAAATTAAATAGGCTTAATCCCATAGAGCAAGTAGATGTGGGCCACATCTGGTAAAGATATGGCACTGCTGGCCGGTTGCCGACACTGGCAATCTGCTGAACCAAAGGTGGCCCACAGATTCACAACATGGGTTTGGCTCACCTTTCCCAAAAAAGATCTGGTCCACTTCTGACGCAGATACAGCGTTATATACAGATACAGAGCTGCCTACATTTGGCTGAGGCATGGCCCAAAATTGGTCATATGTGGCCCATATCTTGCTACAGGGAGCCTTCAGCCCATCAGATGAGAATGGGGAATGTGGACCAGATTTGGACCAGCACTGTTTTGCTCTCTGGGATGTATTTTTGTCTTGTTTTTTTCAAAAACAATTACTAAATTGTAGATTCAACTTACTGAGCATTGAGAGAAAGTGTGTGCAGGAATAAGAGAGAGAGATGGAGTGCAGAAGTAGCTGCTGTCCGTCTGCCTCGCTAAATGGCTGAAGTTCTTTAACCTTCCTGGAGTTCCATTTTGCTTGATACTGAACAACACTACGTCTACATGCAGGAACTAGAAAAAATTAACAAGGCCATTAAAAGTTCGTATAAATTCTTCAGTTTTTTCACTTATTTGGTCGAAAACTGAAAGTGGATTTTTTGCCATTTTCGACCAGATCATTCAGGTTGCCAAGCAATCTGTGCATCCCTACTTACAATTATAATGCCTTCTCATTTGAATTCACATCAGGTTATTGATTTGGCCATTGCAGAAACCCTGACTCTTTGCCTTATAAAAAGAGTTTGCTTGGGTTACTTTATCATTTTTTTCTATATGCATATCCTATACTAGAGCAGATGCTCTATTAAATACATGCAAACCAGTTCCATTAGTAGCCACGTAGGCCCGTATCATATCACTGCCTCCACCTTGCTTCACAGATAATTGGGTATCCAGTTCCTTCCTTCCTACCTTTTGACACAGGGACGCCTACCTTCTAGAGAGTGTTCTTGATCTTGCCAACTGTTGTGAAGGGTTTTTCCCTCACCAGGAAAATAATTTGGTCATTCATCCTCATGGTCATCTCGCCGTCCAGTAGGATTACTTAAGGGTTGATCATAATTGTGAGTAACAGATGGGCTACCGTCTGTAATCATACACCTATATGCCTACATGGTACAGTACTGTGCAAAAGTCAGATACAACCTGTTCCAGCCAAAACAGACATAAAATGCAAGTCAAATTGATAAAAATATGGTCTGTCCACTCTTTATCTTAATTACAGCTTCAATGCTTTTCAGGAGACTCAATTTAATTTTTTTTTCATTTCTTTTTTTTTTAGAGCAGAGATTCCATCTGCACCTCCTCACTTCACTCGGCTATGTTTTCTACCTCTCACATTTCAGTCAATTAATGCCAAACACATTCACTGATGATCACACTATACACCTATAAATCACACTATCACACTATAAAACAGCGCTCATGGAGTTATGCAGTCCACCTGGAAACAAACACCAAAAGGAAACTTTACAGGAGGATAAAACAGCTTTGATAACCTGCAGGTTGATATAAAAAGGTTTTCTTCTAAGCCGTTTTGGGCTATTCTTTTATTCTGTCCATCATAAATATTCATTAAACTGAAAGAGTATTTAGAATCACATGTCAGAGTTCTTCCTCTACCTCTGCTGCATCCGGAGAGTATGCTTCCCATGATCCCTGGCTCCATGACGCCAATCTACCCATTCCAATCAGGAACAGCCTCCCTGCTCTGCTTCCCCAGAATTCTGAATTCTGTTTCCCTAGTCTCTAACACTTTGCCAACTGTAGTGTTTTGTAACAAGTGTTTGTTCTCTCTTTATATTTTCTCGTATATGAAGTTCGTCAATCCAGCATTACAACTAGAGCTTTTAAAGTGTGCAAAAAAAGTTTTTTGTGCAACAATATATAAATATATATCTATATATAGGAGTGGCGATATGGCAGAAATATAATACTGTGATCCATCAAGAGCACATGTGGTATATCAGAATATGTATTGTTCAGACATCTCATCAGTTGGAGCTGTTAAGTGTAAGCCCGTAGAGTCTTTAAGATCACCCACACCATCCATTTAGTTTCTAAACTTTTCACTGGGGTATACACATCCTTTCAGAGCCTTGGCATTTAGTAGTCCTTTTTTACAGTGGATAGATGGTCAGAAACATCTGTAGAGTACAGTTAGGGATGATTTACATTTACTTTTAAGGCATTTAGCAGGCGCTCTTATCCAGAGCGGCTTACAACCGTGCTTTTTTTAGTAGTGTGCCTAAACACATCAGCGCTGAGATGCAAAGAGGGAAGGTTATGGATAAGTGTATCTTGCAGAGACCATTATGTGATTATCCTTTAAAATCAAAACTGCATGCAAACGTTAATTTAGGACCTTGGAGGTGGCGGAGACTTTTCCAACATGGAAATACTTGTGGAGTGTTCAGGACTGATTTCATGAAAATGTGATTAATGTTTATAGTATTTCTGCTTCTGTTGTAATGCCTTAATTAAGTCTATTAATTTATTTAGTTTGCTGTTCTGTAGTATACCTATGTCGTCCAATAAAATCACTGTTCCAAACAATGATGCCACATCATCTGACATCAAGAACCTTGCCAATGACAGTCAGATACTTGCATCCCATGTTCTAGGTATCTTTAAATACTACACTCATCATCAAAACAATAGTTGGCCCCGGAAAGAAGGGATACTATTGCCAAGGACGATAAAGGTTACCATGAACAATAAATGATGATAAATTTAGACTGATATGGGCAATATTTTTGTGTTACAGAAGTACAAGTACTGTCTCTCAGTATAGTAATAGTGCTGCTATGTTTGCCAGTGCAACATGAAAGATGTCCTGGCATAGAGTTGGTTCCTGTTGTCATGTGATGACTGTGCCTCCACATACAGACTTGTTGGTCATCTTCACCAAGACAAAAGCAGGACTTGTCCAGTGTTGTCCAGACGTCTGCCAATGGTGCTGGCACCAACAGGAAGACTCATGGAGGGTATCACCGCCCACTGAATGGACCCAATCATGGCTGTTGGGTCAGTCAGGTACAGCGATAAGCCACACCCTTGCTTACATCACAAGCACAGCTGAGCATGAAGCTTGAATCATTCGCATGTCTCACAATGTCAGACCTACCTTGATGGACTACTGGCCTGTCCCGGGTGTTTCCTGCCTTCCGCTCCTTGTGTGCTGTAAAAGGTTCTATCCCGCTTACCTCCCCCTCCTGACCCAGAAGGACAAGTGGCTTGAAAGATGAATGAATGAATGAATGAATGTTCATTGAGGTACATGGTACATGGTTTGTAATAAACGAAGGATCACGTTCGACATTGACCAACATCCAACCAATGTCACGTTTCTGACTCTTTAACTACCTCCGCAACTTGCGCCTTGCCTCTGCATGACTTCATTCATCATGAAACACCTCTTAACTCAAAGACGCAGTGAAAGTGGGAGAGCATATCTGATATGATGAAGTAGGGCACTTATGCTAAGTCACTTACGTGATATGGCCTGTACTCTCAGGCTGCGCTGTGGCTGGTGGACAGCTAATGCGGGGAAGGATATTGATGATTGCTCTTCGCGCTTAAAGCTCCGGTTACCTCCCCCTTCACACTCATCCCTTACCTCCGCCGGCTCCACGGCCTGACAAATCCCATCCTTGGGAGGAGGGACAGCGGAGCCGTTCTCGCGCTTAAGCAGGCGTAAGTCAAACTGCCAATGCAGGACGCGCCCTAATTGCGAGCAAGTCCAACAAATCAACACAAATGGCCTTGCGGTGCCGGTGGGGTGAGATAGCTGTCTTCGACTGGGTGTTGACTCACCTCTAAACACAAGTCCAACATCAGCGATATGTGTCTGCCTTCCCCCCAGTCCCCCACCCCTCTTCCTGGGTGGCGAATATTTAACTTGATTAGAATTGCCAGTAGGGCTGCAGGTAGACCTCTGAGCGTGCCATAGATCTTCCCAAGGAGAAGCCAATAGAAGAAATCTGCTGTCCGGCACAGTGTGCAGCAGTTCTATCCGGCTTCACCCACTTGCATCTGTCTGTTTCCACCAGTTTGTCTCATGGTCTTTGTTTTTCCTTTGTTCCTTGGAGAAAATTGACTGGATAACTGATTTTTCAGCTACGTAAAAAAAAAACAAGGTTGTGCAGAGGTGGCATATTTACAGTGTAATATCTCCTAATGCATTTTGTTCTCCTATTAGACGTTTTGCTAAACATTCGCATTGTTCCTCCTTAATTGAAGGCAATCCGTTTTAGAGATTGCGTCTGCTTAATATGACAAAATGAGACACAAATTGAGAATAATATTTTACCTCATGAAATTAAAGCCGAAATACATTCTGATTAGTCTCATGCTCGGCTTGGATTTGATAATGCCTGCGATTTGTCTGGCCTCGTGAGGAGACACTAATGATGAAAAACATCAGTCACAGCGGCCTTCAACAGGAGAATTGGGTTAACTCAGGAGTTTGCCTACAACTAACAGTGGGTCAGGAAGGGTGGAGAGCTCTGGAGATGGCCTCCGTGACTTTTCTGTTCTGATAAGAGGCTAAAATTGCTTTAATGGCACTTTAACTAGTTTATACAGGCCAATTATCGGCTTAACGCAGCATAGGCAACTTTTCTGCTTTTCTTCTCCCACATCATTCTTAGCGTTTGGCTAATTGAAGGATGTGTTCTACACGCAGTTTGCAGGCAAAATACACTGTATTGAAGACGATTAAACCTTAAGTGATTGGGTTAATTTAGTTTTTCTTTTGTCTATAGTATATAGTAAATGTGAAAAGGGTGGGGGTTTAAGGGGGGCGTCTAAAGACTGGAACATTTCCCAAAATGTCTGAATCATCAATGTAAACAAAGTCATTCCAGGAGGTTTGATGTGAAATGGTACCATGAAGACGTTAAAAACATCTAAAAAGAAAAAAAGGTTCTTTATTTCTCTAAAATGGGCAAGTTGTGAGATTGTGCTGGATAGTTTCCTCTTCGGCACCTCAGAGGAGACCTGCAGTGGATTCTTTACTCTCAGCAGAATAGACAAATGTTGACACTGGACTACTGGCCGTTCGGGAAAAGTGAATGTAGCCTGAGAAGATGAAACACTGGCTGCTTCCACCCTGGCTATAATGAGTGATTGAGCAATGCACAACACTTCTGTTATTCCACAGTATATTCTTCTTTATCTTCTTTTCCTTTTTCTTCTTCTTAGTATGCCTTTTCCATCAACTTACAAGTCCCACAGTTTGAGATATGGAAACTATTCCACTGCGCCGTCTGATCAGGAATTAAATACAGTGTTTTGATCATGATGATGTTTAAGAAAAACAAATCGGAATCCATTTTTTTTATTAGGGACGAATGAGTGGAAAGGTACACATCAATCGACAGTACTTCTTCTCAACTGATAGACACTGTTTCACATACAGTTCCCCAGGACAGTCCCCCGAGCACAAATACAAAGTTGGTACAACTTGCACTCATCTATTTTTCCCCCACCCCATTCGTTTGTAGCAATGCCTTGAGCATGCCCAGTAACAAACTTAAGCTAAGCAATCACTCCACACCTTCTTCAGGAAATGCACTTTTCTAGTTTAGTTTGTAGACCAGTTTAAGCTCCTATTGGAGATTTGGATCCTTTTCATGCTTGTGGAAAAGCTTTATTTGATGGAGAACAACTGTCATCTTGGCTGCCAAGCTGAGGCAACCTTGAGGTTTTTTCTTCACAACAACAAAAACTCCTTATTTTTAAATGGGCACCTTAACACAAGCCTTAACAAAAGCCAAAAGATGGCCCAGCACCACCCAACACAACTTAGCATTATTTGGGAAGGAAGTTTGGATTTCGGAAAGGTCTCATAGAACATACTGTAATGGAGTTCTGGCATCTCTAAACTCTCGTCTATAATGTAGCTTTAACTGAAACCGACGGTACAGCAAGCTGAAAACAGGAGGGAAAATGGCCCTCACCTTAAAGCTCATGGGTCATACTTTGAGCTTAAGGACTGCATTAAAGTGGTGTCAGTAACAGGATAATACCAGTTTCCCACTTGTAAATTGAGCTTGAATGGCTGAAAATGTGAAATTCTGCTACTGGTAACCCGGTATTTTGATGATATATGATGATAGATGATGAGTTTACTAGATGTATGTTAACTTTATACACATAAAAAATTTGGAAAAAACTACATGCTATGCTAAACTTGTAGTGAAAAAAAAAAAAAAAAAAAAAAAAAATTATATATATATATATATATATATACATACACACACACACACACACAGTATATATAAAATGCACTTCTATTGGGTCTTTCGTTAGCACAGTGCCTAAATATGTATAAATATTATAACTGGATATTCTTTTGATTCTTGAATGACCACTTCAACGAAGCATAACACACCAAATTTAGTCCTACCCTTCAAAATCAAAGTCCCTGAAACAGAAACTTGGGTAAAAAATGCTAGAAGATCAAAATAACCTGAAACATATGAACTAGACTGAACCAGAACAACAAGGTTAACATACTTAGGAAGAAAGCAATCTATTTACAGCCTGCAAGGAATATATTGTTGCTGTCCAAAGACAAAACACATCTTCATTTGACCAAAGTAGCTGTAGTTTACAATGTATGAAAATTTCATGATGAATGGACCAACAGAAATGGCCTAAAATTGCTTGGACAAGGTCTGGTTCCATTGACTAACTGTAACAATGTGGTTGAGGCGGGATGCAAGTGCACAGTGGATTTATTTGATTCAGTCCCGGTAACAGGGGTCAAAACACAGGTGGGTATGACTAAAGACATGTCCATAATTAGAAACAAAACAAGGGTAAAGAACTGAGGACAAACACAAACACTACAAAACAATGAAAACAAGAACAGAAAGGAAACACGGTTAAGAGTTACACAGGGAACCCAGCTAAGATCTAACAAAGGTACAACAGAGACTTCACAAACAGGCAGCTTTACAAAGAATCTGGTGTTCGAGCCCCCAATGAGCAAGCCGAGGGCGACAGTGGCAAGGAAATACTCCCTTAGTTAGGAAGGAAGAAACCTAAAGAGGAACCAAGACTCAGAGGGGGAACCCATCCTCCTCGGGTCAACACCAGATACAAGACAGCACTAGAAAGGAGAGTGTAATGTCTGATTAGTCTATAATTATGTTGGTGGTTCATAAGATGGGTCAGCAGGCACAGGCCAAGCTTCCACAGCAAGCTTCCACAGTGCAGGACAGCCAGGAGCTCCGTGGTGGTTAAAGGCTCCCAGTGGCTCCCAGTCAGAGCAGATGTAGCAACAGCATCAGGCCACACAGGATGGGCAGCAGTTCAGCTCAGACAAAGAGAACAGACAGACTGTTAGCTCTGACAGAAGACCTGAACACACTATATGGTGTTAACAGAGTGCAGCAGTGACTCCGGCAGGCCTGGCTATTACAGCATAACTAAAAAGGGAGAGCCAGAAGGTCACACAGACATGAGGGCTCCCTGAGAAGTCAGCGCCCCTCTGCTCCACCGTTAACAACCCTGAGTGAACAATTTTATATGATCACATGAAGCTGTTGTCTAGTGATGTCTCAGTAAAATAAACAAGATAAATACAATAATGAAGGTCATGGCTGGATAATCCGTGTTGGCTTGCTGGTGAAAAGTTTCTCTACTTGCGAAAAGAGAAATCAGTTTGTACAAGTGGCCTTTGTACTTGCTTGCTCATCTGAGGTTGTCCGGTTCATGTAACCTCGGTGCAAAATCATTTTTTCCACCGCACAAAGGGCAAAGCCAGGGACAAACTGGAGCTACAGACACACTCCCTAGCTTCAGCCTTTAAAAGGGAACGTTATCTTTATTCAGTGTGGCAGTGTGTTGACAAGGCCTTTAAGAGAAATAAAGCAGTGCATGCCAGGAGAGGTCAGGAGGAGTCAGCCATCGCCCCGGCTCCAATCTCCCGTCCTAATCTCCCTCTAGCTTCCCTGACCTCCCATCAACGATTTGGCCTGTAAAAATCATTACAGGCCAAAGTTTTTGGTAGCCAGTGAACGCTGAAGAACAAAAAATACCATTCTGAACGCTGACGCCTCGAACTCCTCTCCGGCTCCCCATCCTGTCCTCGGCGGCTGAACGGCCAAAGAAAGGGCAGCAGGGTCCGTAGGTTAACGTTAGCATGGGCGATGTAGGTGTTAGAGGGGAAAGGACATGGCTTTGACATACAGGCAGACATGATTGAACACTGCCGAGTTATTATGGGGTGCTTTTCTGATTCTGATGAACACAATGTCAAATGTTTGGTGCATGTATACGGTCTCATGTTTTGTTGGAAAGGATTACTTTGCTGTCCAAAGAAAGACAAGTATCTGCAAAATGGCACCAGACAAATATTTTTTTTACACAAGTACTAGTCAAGTGTAAGTTATATGTGTATGTTGAAATACTTGTGTTGCACTTATATTCATAATGACCTTTCTTCTCTATAGGTATGAGTGCTGGGCTGGGGTTGCCAGGTAATGCACTTTTTCTTTACATATGTCTGTGTACTGATCTCTCTAGGTATTAGCAGTGGCCCCTGTTCAGGCAATGTCTGAGCTCATGGCAAGTTCAGGCTCTAAACTTCCTGTACTAGCTGGAATATTATCCAATGGAACACTGAGCACGGTTGTAAGTCACTCTGGATAAGAGCGTCTGCTAAATGCCTTAAATGTAAATGTAAATTTTGCTGTTTCTGTTGGTCCGTTGAAAATTTCACACAGCATAAACAGCAGCTGCTGATGCATTACAATACAAATTGACAAACAGAGATACATGTTTTTCTTTAGATAGCAATGATATGAACTCCATTATGGAATGACATGACATCACTGATAATGTCACCGGTGACTCATGAATTGGTTCACGATGGAACTGATGGTGGGGCTGCAGAAGCACAAGCTACATTTTTTTTTTCATTTGTGTAGTTTTGTGTAATTTTTAGAGTCTCCTCCCCCTAAATATGGTATTTCCAGTGTAAACATAATTGAACGGCCTGAATTAGTGGTGCTGGCTACATGAATTAATAGCCCTCGGAACAGGACAGGTGAAGCACAATACAAGTTGGCTTCTCTATGTGACTTCCCAAGCTCAAAGTCAAACATGCACATAACATGAGTTATGACAAATGACTTTAACATCCTTTAAGCAGTATTGTTTTTAGCTTTGTTTTCTCTAGCTGGTATCGCGTGCAACACTCTCCCTGTTTTATTTTCCCAGTTATTCCCTGATTTCTACTATTGCACCTGGAAAGCTACTGGTATATTTGCTTCAGCACTCATCCTTCATTTTGTTGCTGTCCAAAGAAAAACAACTCTCTAAAACCACAACTTCACAGGAGAGGACAAACATCTAATTTAATTATAATGTAGGTCAATAGAATATAGAATAAAGAATATAGACAGCAGGTTCTGTGTCCAAATGATGCATAAAAGTAAAAATTAACAACAACAAAAAATATATATGTACATGATTCATGTTTCCCTTCGGGCAGTGACGATGTGTAAAGTAGGTTTTGCTTAAATCATGATCTTCCAATTCCAAGCTATTGTTTGTGAGTTTGGACCACCCCTTCAACATATGAGGGGGTAGACCTCTGATTAAAACTTGAAATTCAAAACAAAGCAAAGGCTAAATTTGCAGTGGTAGGACTGATGCAGTGGAAAAGCAGAGAATCAGGGAAGAGATGTCAGTGGATTGGGAATGCCTCATCACGGGACACAGAATGATGTGTTATGGCATCACAACAATGTTTAGCCCTTCAAATTCAAAACAAAGCATATCCTGAATTTATATACACATACAGTACCAGTCAAGATTCCCTATAGAATGGTTCTATGATTATACAGTCCACCCTAGTAAACCTCCAACATGGAACCAGGAGGACGAATCAGCTTCCTTAACTTCAATGGAGCTTGATATAGCAAGTGTTAGTTTTATGCAGTTATGGACCAGTTCTATTGGTCTGGTCTGTCAGTATCTTTACGTTTAGGCCCCCTTATTCTACTTTGTCTTTGGGACCGGTCAGTCTGATGTTCCTAGTATATCACAGAAATTAAGAGATTTTAATGTACTTATTGTTTTAATTTTAAATAAAGTTTTCTAATTTTATTCCATTGTATTATATTTTGTTTTTATCAAGTATTTATGTTGTTGCCTTTATACTGAGGAGTACTGAATAGTTTTTTATGTGTAAATTCTTTTTCTTGTACTGTATGAATCTTGTCTGCTAGGTGACGTCTGGTGGTAGGCTGTGTGGGGGTGGGCAGGATGAGTGGACTTGGTTTGGGAGAGTAGGGAAGGCTTATTTGGTAAAAGCTGATAGGTATTTCTGTTTTGTGAACTCTTTCTTTATGTACCCAATACACATATATCTATACTCTACTCTCTCTATATAATATTGTAATACATCAAGAATATATGTGGTATATCAGAATATGTGTTGTTTCAGATTCTCCTGAGCTTAAAATGTTAAGTGTAAGCCTGTAGAGTCTTTAAGACAACCACCAACATCCATTTAGTTGGATGTGTCTACACTATTGACTGGCACTGTATACAGCTATCAGGAATTGTAAAGAGAACTAGATGTGGCCGTATTTTACAGGGATTATACAAATGATATAAAAATCATCACACTTACCACCATCATCTCTATGTACACTTTTGATCAAGCATGTACTTGTACTGCGGGCATTGGACTGCAGGTATTTGACTGAGCATGGAGGGTGTGCATGATATGAAGCCTAATTTTGAAACCCCCTCCTCTCACTGCAATTAAAAGATGTTTGTTCTTCCAGCCCGGTTGAATTTGCAATGCCAGTCTTAAATGAACTCTCCAATTAACGAGTCGTCTCGGCCTTGGCTGCTGGGGACGAGACCTCCATAAGAGGTGCAGAATCAGCCTGATTAGGCACAAAACCCACCGTGACGGAGCATACAGAGAGGCGCTCTGCCTCCGTGTGGCTACACCCGGGATAGCATACGTCCATCTGCCATCTACGCTGGCTAGGTCGCACATGTTCCTGAGAGTACTTGGCGAGGCCTTGAAGATGACGACACTCGAAGACACACAGGATGTGAGAGACATTCTCGACTCCTTTGTGCAGCATGATGTCTTTCTTTCTGCGGGTGTGTACAAGCTGTGGCCGGTGTGTGTGTGTGTGTGTGTGTATGTGTGTGTGCACCGCTGACTTGCTCCTTAATCTAACTGACAGGCAAGGCAGGGTGCACAGGCTTATGAAGTTACACTGTCAAATGAAGCAAGGACAGACAAATCAATGTATAGTTACACAGTTTTCCCCCGACTGCATCTAAACAGCACGGTCAATCAACATCAAAAACATGATTGCTTTCCTCTCTGATGTGTTTTTTTATTTGCACGATATAGAAGTCTATGAAAGGCCATAAGGATGAGGGATTCGGCAGGAGAAGGAGGTACTCTTCCTTATAAATATTATTCGGCATGTTTTATATTCCCTCCTTGGCTTCAGCAGTGAGCCGTATCAGGCCTCAGCTCTGAGCAATAATATATGAGGTGTAAACAGCGCGGACTGGTTATTGTCATATCGCATGCATATCTTGAAAGCAGGCAAGAAAACATTACCTTAGGCTATGTTAAGTGAGCCTGTCCGTCCACATTCCACTAGGACGTTTGTGTGGGTGTGCATGTGTGTTTGTGTGTTAGGCTCATATAAATTAATCAAATATACGTATATCATATATACTGTGCAAACGGAGGGCAAGAGAGAGAGAGAGAAAGAGAGAGAGAGAAAATGAGAGAGGCTTTATTGATTCACCCACCAATACTGTCAGAGTGAACCCCCTCTCCAGACTTCCATTATTGACTGTTATAACTTATTAGTAGCTCAATCATTTTCCATTATTTACATGCAGTCGCCAAGTAATAGGCTTTCGCAAGATATGAACATCCATGAATATTAAGCAGCTACGAAATGAAGTCTCTCGCTGTTATATTAGTCATCAATTCATTTACGGATTACCTTGACGATTAATCAAACAATAACATGGGCTTAACAATATAACAGCAAGCCATGCCAATAATAAGCCTTAGGTCATGGAGGCTGGGGGAATTCTAAGGGGTTAACAAATTAGGGTCATGCTCATTGGGTATATTAGTAATCGAGGTCCCAAGTAGCTGTTTAATAAGTCTGTGAGTGCCAACGAACATCGGGGGTTTACATATTAAAGATTGTATTACTCATCAATTAATCTGCCACATATTTTGCCGATTAATCGAGTAATCTGGCATTTTAAAAAAGGCCAAACAGAAAAAACAGCTCAAGTGAATGCCAGTAATAAGTTTTCTTATTATGTGGATGTCTGTAAATAATGTGGTTGTATTAAATTAGGGTCATGGCCACTGATTATAGTGTTTATTCTGACAACTAATTGACTTAGAAGGCAGACGACCGAATATATTAGTAATGGAGTTAACTGCCAATTATTCTGATGACTATTAATCAGATTAAACACACACACACACACAAAAAGAAAACTGGACTCAACTGAACAATAGCAAGTCATGCTAATAGTCATAATAAGTTTTAGGTTGTGGTTCGCCAAGGACATTAATTACTAAATTAGGGCTGCCTTACATCAGTTAATCTACTGACTATTTTGCTGATTAATGGAGTTATCCATTTTTTTAAGGGCACAAAAAAGTCTTAACCGAACAATAATAGGTACAGTACATAAGACGTCTTATGTGAATGCATGTATGTGAATGCTCTGAATATTAAGACTTTACCAAATCAGGACTATGACCTTTGATTATAGTGATTATTTTGACAACTAATCGACTAAGAAGCCTAAAAAAGGTCTTAAACGAACAAAAAGCCTTGAGTAATAAGTTTTCATTTGGGTATCCATAAATATTAAAGTCCTTGTTACTGCTGATTATATCAGAAATGCGTTATACAACTGATGATTGGCAATTAGTTGATTAATCGCTTAGGGAAAAAGGGGAAAGAATTTCCAGATATTCCAAAACACTGGATAAAAGATGCACTAGAAAGCCTTTAAAGCCATTTATAAAAAATGCATACAGATGGCTTGCGGTAGAATTTACACATGTATATCATGCATAAAATATGCATTATTATCATCAGTCATTTCAATCTATGATTCTATTGTTTGAACATGGCAATTTTACAGCCCTACAGCAAATAACAGTATTGAAACATGCATAAAATCATCTAATGATGACGCTTATTTTTTTTTTTCCTGAATCTGTTTCCCGTGTCATGCAGCTGCTCCCATGCGGCTAATTTCATGCCTCAGATCTCCGAGGTAGAACGTGCAAATGCTTGATGAAAATAGAGCTATTTGGATGGCACGCAGCATAATGCCAGTTGACATGGCACTGTGACATGGGCATGGCAGCCTCTGGAGAGAGGGAGGGGTGTGTTCAATTGGTGAGTTCACGCCACTCCGAGCACAGCATGTGTCTGAGGCCAGCAGGGAGCAGGCAGAAAATTACCCGCACGGCAAATTAAGATTGCAGGTGGTTTAGTGCCGCCCCCCACTCCACCCTCACACAGCCCCACAACCCTCCCACACACCCACCCATCCACACCGCAGACTATAATAAATGTACCTACTTGCATGCACATGCACAACACCTTCAGTGACCTTTGTCCAGATCATGCACATACACAAGATGTCCTACACATATGCGCTGACCTTTTTCCTCAGATCGTCTGTATCATATATTGCACTGACCTGAAATTGATTGTCATATTTCACTGGCTGTTTACAGAGTGGCAAGGGGAGCTTCATGGATATAGAAGCTAAGAGTATTCCGCCCTCAATACCACCTCAAGTTATGAGCATCCACAAACATATCCATGGTCCAGGAACAGAGACTAGCCATGAAATAAGCCACCTAGGCCTTGTCTGCATGTTTCTGGATGTACAGTTTTTTAAAATGTTGTTTGTTCCCTCCATTTTTAAGATATATCCCTCTTCACCAGCAGCATTTCTGAACATCTTTTGTTCACAACTTTCCTCCAACGTCCAATTTCTGCCAGAAACACCAAAGCTTAAAAATGTATTGGGTTGTTTCAGTTGCTTTCGGGTCATCTCTGTAACGCCCACACAGGCCAGATCAGACAGAGCAAAGTTCTGTTCTTCATCTCAGTTAAATGATGAAGTTTTGCAAATCTGACTTATGATTAATGATCATCAAATCAGATCTTTAGATCACTGTGGTATTTTCAGTATTCAGTTCCCACACAAGACCTTATTTTCCAGACCCAGGACCTCAGGCTCTCTATGCAAGATGTTTTTGAGCCCAGGAGCAGTCCAGAGAACCAAACTTGGAGAAAGAAGTGATTGGTGTGACTGGTGTGGAAGCTCCCATCACCAAGGATGGGGTTGGGCCAGCTTGTAAAATAACATACAGACTGCTTTAACATGACATACACATGCAGTGTTAAGGACAGTCGTTGTAGCGCTCTGCGTGCATGTGGTTCTGCATCGTGCAGCCGTCTGCCAATGGGGTGACTCATTAAGGGCATCATTGCTCGGTAAATGTCTACAATCGTGGCTCTTGGGTCAGTCAGGTACAGCGATAAGGCTCGTCCCTGCTAATGTCACATGCACGGCTGAGTGTGAATCTTGTGCATCTCACAATGTCATACTTACCCACCAAGGTTCATTTGCTGTCGGTTGATTCCTTCTGGGTGCAACTGTTCTTTTAATGAAAGAGTGAATGTCAAAACCTATAAACACCACCGCCACCAACATGCATACATTACACCGTGTTATCAGTTAGAACGTCATGCTGTAATTCTGTTGTGGGTTATGTTGTTGTAGCTAATGTTGATCTAATCTAATCTAATCTAATCTAATCTGTCTTTACAGCCACATACATACAGTATAAACAGCTGCTGGGAAAATGATGGCTTATGGCAAAATATTGGTAGGTCTATTGAAGGTGCATGCGCTGTTAGTTTTCTACTTGTATGTTATGTGAGAAGACGGAGCTATAGCCACGAGTAATGTAAAGTATGCATTATGAAAATCATTTCTAATAATAAACCAAAACCAAAAACAACTGGGGTGGCAACTTTTAATTGGTAGAAAATGAAAGGAAAGAGAGGGAGTGGGGTAAAGAGGACAGATGGAGGAGAGAGAGAGACAGAGGGAGAGGGAGGGAGAGAGAGAGGGGGAGAGGGAATGAATAGAACAGAATCCGAAATGAGGTAAAGTCATTTTCCATCTCGTCTGGTATACAAATACAAACTTTCAATCTACTTTTTTGGGGCTCCTCTCGGAAAGCGTGCAGTAAATCACTCTGCTCTTATTCCACAGCGCCTTCAATGCTTCTGATGAGTCTTTATCACTGGCCGCTGGAAAGAGAGAGAGAGAGATGGACTCTAGCCCAAATAGCTTGATGTGTATTCTCCTCACAAGGAGCTGACCTTGAGGTGAAGCTGAGGCTGCTACACTCAGCACACTGCATTACAATAGCTACTGCCCCTCATCGTCCCCCCCCGTCCACACACTGACCAACACAACCTACACACACACACACACACTCTCTTAAAGAGAGAATCTACTGCATAAACGTCTACTTACATAAATGATTTAGTCTTAACTAGCTTAACTAGTCAGCTAACACATAAACGATTCACTCTCAACTAGCTTAACTAGTCAGCTAACATGCCTTGCAGTTAAAAGCCCAATAGCCCAATAAAAACACTACTCCAGACTCTCATTATGTAGCGCTATGATTTCGGTTCTTTTACAGTGCATGATTTGCCGTCTGTGATTCATGTATCGCTCATGTACCTGTTCTGCAAACGTGTGGTGGTGTAAAAATCTCACCTTCATTACAGGACAGTGTTTTTTTTTTCTGCAGTATCTCAGTTCCTGAAGCTTTGATAAACAGCTTGGGCAATGAGAGGTGTAGATACAGGGGGTTTGGGGATGGTGGTTAAGGTTCTCCAGTGTTTAATCCACTTTTAGATTATTGTAAGCTCAGCACTGTGCCAAGGTCAAAGACCACCCTTCATTTACATAAACATCAACGTCATTAGGTCAAGTCATGTCATTCCCATGATGTTTCTGAGGTAATTAGATAATAATAAAGATAAAATAAAGTAATAAAGATAATCCACTCCCATAAGGAGGAGGAACATCTACTTCCTTAAGGAACACCAAAGGAAAATGCTCATGGACAATGGGAGCCCACTAAAACTCTCTTTATCAGATAAGCTAAAATAAGGAAAATAAGGCAAACCAAACAGTGAGGCAGGTGGTCTTCTCAGAATAATGGACTGGCCACCCCAGAGCCCAGACACTAAATGAGGGATTGGATGGCCACACTAAGTATTAGAACATAATTACTTCTGCATCAAAGAAAAGCCTAGTTGGTATCTGATTTGGTGGATGTCCTCCCTGGCACAATTCAAAAGAGAGTTTCCTGTAGACTGGGATTTTAGCCTCTGCTGGTAGAGCCGTATGACCGTATGCTTCCATACACCTGCAGATTCAGCTACTTCCTTCACACTATGGTCTTTGGCCACGCCCAAATGTAGTCACTCCTTTTAGCCAATCATTAACATCTGCTCTGGAGCCATTTTCCACACATGGAACATGACCTTCACTGCACTGTACCACCTCTTCTCTATCTATGGATCCCGTCACTCACACCTCACAGGTATTTTTATTCCCCCCATTCTTGTGCAGTGCCATCTGCAGGAGCCTGAAATTACTACCACCTTAAACACGCAGGATGGGTCTCAGTAACAGCCTTAAAACATCTTCGGAATGTTACACTGAGAATGTTCCTCTTTTGCCATCTTGTAACATAATCTGTGGTCCTCAGTGCCAAATCCAGTCACTCCTTTTAGCCAATCAGTAACATCTGCTTTGGAGGCCTTTGCCATGCATGGAATGAGACCTTTACTGCACTGTACCCCCTGTTCTCAGTTTGACACCCCTCAGGTATTCATAGCCTCTTCATCCTCATGCAACAGTATCTGCAAGAGTTATGTTTTAAGATTAGATTTAAATACATAGAGAGAACTGGTCTTTTGGAGTTGGTTGGTGTAGCTCCGCAGATAACACCACTACCCACTAGGGAGCCATTACTACATGTGGGAGACTGGGCTTCGAATCCCAGTCTGGGTGACTATGCTGTGCTACACCAATAAGGGTCCTTGGGCAAGACTCCTAACACTACGTCGGCCTACCTGTAATATGAATAACCTTGTAAGTCGCTCTGGATAATAGCGTCAGCTAAATGCCAGAAATGTAAATGAGTTTCCAAGTCGAGGAGCAAATCCAGAAAAACCTCAGTTACCAAAGAAGGAGTAGATCAGCTTGGTAAGAATAGGCAATATTGTTTAGAGCTCTGTATGTTAGTAGGAGAACTGTGAATTGTATTCAGTATTTCACAGGTAGCCAGTGAAGATGCTGAAGAACGGGTGGACCGTGGTGATGTGAGTGGGTGAAGAGACGCACAGCGTTTTGACCCATCTGCAGTTTGTAAATGGAGGGAGCGCCGATGCCAGCTAGACGGGAGTTACAGTAGTCCAAACGTCTGAAAATGAAGGAAGGATGAGGGTTTCAATGGCAGACAGAGTGAGAGAGAGAGAGATGGGTTGGATTGAGGATGACCCCCAGATTCCGGATCAGTGCAGCAGGAGAGATATGGTGCTGTCGTCCCGCTGCTCTTCGTGTTCACTCAGGTTTGTTGACGGTGGAGCAGAGGGGCGCTGACTTCTCAGGGAGCCCTCATGTCTGTGTGACCTTCTGGCTCTCCCTTTTTGGTTATGCTGTAAGAGCCAGGTCTGCCGGAGTCACTGCTGTACTCTGTTAACATCGTATAGTGTGTTCAGGTCTTCTGTCAGAGCTAACAGTCTGTCTGTTCTCTTTGTCTGAGCTGAACTGCTGCCCATCCTGTGTGGCCTGATGCTGTTGCTACATCTGCTCTGACTGGGAGCCACTGGGAGCCTTTAACCACCACGGAGCTCCTGGCTGTCCTGCACTGTGGAAGCTTGGCCTGCGCCTGCTGACCCATCTTATGAACCACCAACATAATTATAGACTAATCAGACATTACACTCTGCTTTCTAGTGCTGTCTTGTATCTGGTGTTGACCCGAGGAGGATGGGTTCCCCCTCTGAGTCTTGGTTCCTCTTGAGGTTTCTTCCTTCCTAACTAAGGGAGTTTTTCCTTGCCACTGTCGCCCTCAGCTTGCTCATTGGGGGCTCGAACACCAGATTCTTTGTAAAGATTCTTTGTAAAGCTACTTTGTGACAACATCTGTTGTAAAAAGTGCTATAAAAATAATTGTTGGTTGATTGATTGATTGATATCTACATCATCAATGTACAGAGTAAGAGGAGGAGTTTGATTGAGAGTTGATTTGGATCTAACCTTCATCCTCCTTCCCAATAGCCCCACACCTCCTTCTGGGTGCAGCTATTCATTTGACAATAAGTAATTTTAATGGTGGCCAAAGGAAGATTCATCTTAAGCCATAATTGTAACCCAAAACAGGCAGAAAGACGACACACAGAATTCCCAGGGGAAGATACCACTAGCCCCAAGCATCCCGTTACTGGTGACCACCTTCCTCAAACAACACCATGCCCCGACACAACACCACACATGAAACACACACATATACCTTTAATTAGACAAACTGTCCCTTTTTAATGAGGACACAGACTTCCCATGAGCCCCCTTCAAACAGCTCCCTGTGATGCCAGCTCCTGGTTGGCAGCGCTCCCCATGGCTGCCGCCACAATATAATAGTGTGATTTCTGTTTTGGGATGCTTGCTTTTGCTCCCTGTGGAATCGAGTCTTAGAGGTGAGGCAAAACGTGTTAGAAATGCATGCTATTTTAATCCGGTGTTATGCTCCTCTGGAGAATATTTGCTAACTTTGCTCACTTTTTCATGTGCTGGCATCTGTGAAGAACATCAAATCCTGGTTTTGCAAGGCAGCAGTAAGAAATAATGCAAGTGAAAATGAGTAACTTTTACAGAGTGAGGTAGAATAAACTGGTAGCCATGTAGAACAATTAGTTCATTCTAATAAAGATCAAAAGAAAGTCTATCGTGGTCCCAGGGGTCCAAGTGTTTAAAGGAGCAATATGTAAGATGTCTATCGTAAGACACAAGGAAATGCACAGTTCCCTTCTCCTGGTTGTCAGCATTAATGTTCACCTACCACTTCTACAGAACCAATGTGAGTTCCGGCGACATGCATGACCCCTATACTTGCCACAAGCGTCGCCAGCGGTGATAATGTTAACTCCTGGTTTGCATCTGTTTATTTCACTTCTTTTGTTTCCTGGAAAATATAGTTTCTTGACAGGAGCAGGTGGCCACCTTTAACATGATTAACAAGATACAGGAGACTACTTCTTCATCCTAGATGGGCCAGAAGTCACGGCATGGAGTTGTAGAAGTTCCTAACGGTGTCATGTACTAATCCATCCCATGCACCTGCAGATTTTGTGGTAGGGGTGGAGGTGAAGTGAGGCATTATGGAGTGCGCACTAGGCATTATGGATGACGCGTGAATACAAACGTTTCATCTAGATGCTGAGCACGGTGCCTCGGTGCCTCTGCACTGAAGATGAGCCGCTGCCTTCCTAAATCACTCCATGACTGTCTGGCACGACACCATTGCAGTCTTTGGCGATGTTGGAGTAGTATAAAAGGCAGTCGCCGTAACAGTCTGTGTACATGTAGTCCTGTGTGGTGCAGCCGTCTGCCAATGGGGCTGGGACTAACAGGATGACTCATGGTGGGCATCACTGCTTGCTACATTTACATTTATGGCATTTAGCTGATGCTCTTATCCAGAGTGACTTACAAGGTTAATCATATTACAGGTAATTCAGTGTAGCGTTAGGAGTCTTGCCCAAGGACTGTTATTGGTGTAGCACAGTGTAGTCACCCACACCGGGATTCAAACCCCAGTCTTCCACATGGTGGGAGGTGGCTCCCTAGTGGGTAGCGGTGTTTTGCGCTGAGCTACACCAACCAGCTAAATGAACCCCATTGTGGCTGTTGGGTCAGTCTGGTACAGTGACAAGGCCAAACCTTGCTTATGTCATATGCATTGGCCGAGCGTGAAACCTGTATCATTCTCATGTCTCACAATGTCAAACCTCCTTACCAAGTTTCACTCCTGTCGGTTGATTCCCTCTGTGTCCAACTATTTGTGCAAGTGTTCTTTTGTATATTTGTGAATGTAAAGAAAGGGTAAAGAACGCTTTTTGAAGTTTAGAGAGCTTTAAAAGAACTTTTAAAGAGCTTTTTCTCACTTAAATCTCAGCAGGACCAGCGTTTTTCTTTTCAATTTCACTCTCAGTATGGTGTCAATAAAACAGTGCCTATAGAAAGTGGTTTCTGATGAGGTCCTACAATGGCGGTGCGTGCTGGTGGCCATCTCTGGGCTCTCTCGATGCGAGGTGTGGAGGAGAGAGGTTAGGGTGACTCTGACATGAGAAACATGACAGCATGAGGTAAATATCTGTGTCAACTCAACCTCCAAAGCACGAGTTAGCACCTTTATTACCACACCTGGAGAGAGCTGTGAGGAAAGCAGGAGAGACGGTTTGTGTGCACCTGTGAGAAGAAGAGGTATGTAATGGAGACATGGTGAAAGGTAACTGCAAGCCATTTCCATTTCCTCAACATGTGCCTTTCTTTTCTGATTGTGATGGCACTTGTTCAGCTTTTCGGGCATTCTGTGTTACCCGTCGTCACGCAAGGAACATCTCAGTGGGAAATCTAAGCGTGTGATGATTTAGGCATGTAGTTTATGCAGTGTTAAGTGTTGGGTAATACGCTTTCATCACATTCTACACTAGTCTCATAGATGCATTACAACAGAAGGCAATTACCTACACCAAATATGTTTTAGCTGAATGATTGTATTTCAGTCATGGGGGAAATTATGCAACGTCTATTTTTATCAAGTTCTAACTTTAATCTTGTACCTGTCATCTTTTCCCCCCATTCTCATCCTTTATTCCGTCTGTTGTCTGTTATTGCCATGTGTTTCCGTTATGTTTTTCCTTGCCCTAGGTGCTCCTGTTTTGGTTGTTGCTTCTCCCTGTCTCCGCCCCCTAGTCATGCACCTCACCCATCCCTAGTTTGGGGCTTTTCCCGTTTCCCAGGTGTTCCTTGTCATCCCTTGTGTATTTGAAGTATAACCCCTTGTTTGACCCCATAGTTGGCGTATTCCTTGTGGTAATTCCTAAGTTCTCAGTCGTGTTAAGATTGTTCGGCCTGTTTTTTGGCCTTGCAGATACAGGGGTTGAACAATGAAACTGAAACACCTGGTTTTAGACCACAATCATTTATTAGTATGGTGTAGGGCCTCCTTTTGCAGCCAATACAGCGTCAGTTCGTCTTGGGAATGACATACAAGTCCTGCACAGTGGTCAGAGGGATTTTAAGCCATTCTTCTTGCAGGATAGTGGCCAGGTCACTACGTGATGCTGGTGGAGGTTCGTCCTTCTTGGTGGTATGCTGACATTACCCTGGATACCGTGGCTCTTGATACATCACAAAGACTTGCTGTCTTGGTCACAGATGCGCCAGCAAGACGTGCACCAACAATGTGTCCTCTTTTGAACTCTGGTATGTCACCCATAATGTTGTGTGTATTGCAATATTTTGAGCAGAACTGTGCTCTTACCTGCTAACTGAACCTTCACACTCTGCTCTTACTGGTGCAATGTGCAATTAATGAAGATTGGCCACCAGGCTGGTCCAATTTAGCCATGAGACCTCCCACACTAAAATGACAGGTGTTTCAGTTTCATTGTCCAACCCCTGTATGTCTCTGTTGTCTCTTGCCTGCCTATGTTATGACCCCAGCCTGTAATCTGGAGGGTAAGAATTGAAATGCCCCAAATGAGACCACTATGTGTTTACATTTACATTTAAGGCAGACGCTCTTATCCAAAACAAATTACAACCGTGCTCAGTGTTCCATTGGATAATATTTCCAGCCAGTATAGGAAGGTTAGAGTCTAAAACTCACCATGAGCTCAGACACTGCCGGAACAGGGGGCCAGTGCTGATACTTACACTGATCAATACACAGACATATATAAAGCAAAACTGCACTACCTGGCAACCCCAGCCCAGCACTCATACCCATAGAAAAGAAAAGGTCATTATTAGTGCAACACAAGTACACACACACAACTTACACAACTTAAAGACCGCCAGAGACTCGGCTGTTCGGACGCCCAGTAGGAGTTCATTCCACCATCTGGGAGCCAGGACAGAGAAGAGTCTGGGCGTTTGTCTTCCATGTGTCTTCAGGGATGTCGCAACCTGCCTCACCACTTTGTCTCAGTATTTAATAGCTGCTACAGTGTTGATGAATATTTAAAAGCAGACTTACTACCACAGACATTCATCAAGCTGGTACAAGATATAAAATACAACAGTAAAATAGAAATGTATATAATATACAACGTATATATATATTTAATTCAATAATACAACTTTGTCATTATAGCAGTATAGGGTTGTACAGTATATATTGTGTGCCCTCAACGAACGTCACTACCAAAAGTGCATACATTGTGTCAATAATTATATAATTTTGTTTTTGTTCAATTGTTCAATGCTGTGTTTGCTGCGATGCACTGGCTGGCGTTTTTAAGTTCTGCTGGAAACCTGTCACTACAGCCACTACTAGGTTTGGTGAAGCTTTGGTAGTGTTATAATTGATTTGGTAGACATGAAATAACACACACACACACACACAGTCAACTCATCTAACGAATAACAACGTTAAACAACAATAACTGTTCTTTTCAGGACCATGGCTTACCATGAGCCTCCCATGAGTGTGTGGCAGCTTGCATGGTCACACCTCCCACTATTCAGAGATAGGGCAAGCCAGTAGTGGGCCGCTACAATAGTTTTCCATTGATTTTATTTCATTAGCCTCACTTATCTCCCTCGTTCCCTCTCTCTGTTCCTGTCTTTTTTTCTCTCTTGCTTCCCGGTCCTTACTGATTACTAAAGAACGACCATGTTCATTAGTCAGTTCCTGACCACAGGACCGCAGTGGATCAGATATTAATTGAGTGGAAAGCCATTCTCAACACATAAGTGACAATGACGTGGTAGCGGAATAGCAGTGGGTCTGACATCCAAAAATATCCTGCTAAAAGTGTGGACCAGCGATAAAGGGCTAGGGAGCTAACAAAAATTGCATATGGTGAGAAATGGAATGTATCCCAGTAAGAGAGTACCTGTGTACAGAGCATAGGGTCATACTGTGTTGTTCATTCATCACTGCAGAAAGCCTGAACAGTTAAATGCAATTGAAGGATAAAAAAAATAAAAAAATAAATGTTTTTAGCTTGTTTTTAAAGATGAAAAAAAATGGAATAGATGAAGGTTAGGGGTTCCTGAGGTTCATGTAGGTCTCCCAGATCCTTCATGTCACTGGTGAGTGCCTTCATTTCTCCATTGGCACCAGTGTCACAATACATTAAAAACAAAACCACCCCAAGATCTAACCTCTCTCCCACTCTTCCAACTGCTCAAATTACTCTTCTCTGAGGCATACGTCACTTGCAAAGGAAGCTACTAACCCAACAGCATGAGTCGAAATGGCAAACATGCACAGCAGAACGACCAGTGATGCGGCCTGTCCTTGCTTACATCACATGCACAGGCGAGCATGAAACATGAATCATTCATTTGTCTCACGATGTCAAATCTACCCACCAAAGTTTATTCCTGTCAGTTGACTCTATCTGGGTGCACTATGTCCCGACAACTCTTTCCCAACTTGTCTTTCATCATTTTGTTCTAGATATGGGGTCTGAACGGGTTCTATGTAATATCAGATTCTGTTATTATCACAGCACAGACCTTTTAGATACATAAAACAAGCTTTTAAAATGAGCTGGTAGTGTCTCCTGCACTTACCAAGCACATAGGCCATTTTGTAAATGAGGTCACCAAATCACAAAAGGGCATGTGACTGCATCCAGGATGTTCAGTACAGGCCACTTATAGGGAGTCCATGAGTTTAAGTGAGGGATTGTATAAGGGACTTTTGCCCAAGTCAGACACTTTATCTATGTAATGCCAGTTGATTACTAAGCCAGTGGGTAAGGGTCTCCTTTACGCCCGTGTCCCATGTGCTGCCATATCCGTAGTCACGACCTTGCTCACTACTTCACAAATTGAAGCCAAAGTTTTGTTTTCTCCGCTCCCTCCATCTTGTCAGGGTTCCGCTAGCCAGAACTTCTGTCATTTTCTGGCTCTGGTTGTTTTGTAACACGTATCCTTCTTTCTTGTTTTTGTCCCCACCCAGTATTATGTCAAGATGTCTCGGAATTTGGGGACATTCAAGGCTGATATTAAGGCTGATACATTTACGGTATTAGCTGACGCTCTTATCCAGAGCCACTTACAAGGTTAACCATATTACAGGTAGGCCAATGTAGTGTTAGGAGTCTTGCCCAAGGATCCATTGGTGTAGCACAGCATAGTCACCCAGACTGGGAATCGAACCCCAGTCTCCCACACAGAAGCTTCCTGGTGGGTAGTGGTGCTATCCACTGCGCCACACCAACCAATATACAAGATCAAGAGCTCTAAAATTAGGCACCGGAAAGCCTTATAAGGGTCTTTTTAAGGGCTTGTGACACACACACACACATACACCCCACCACCATAGGTCCTTAAGGGTTAAAACTTATTTTCCAATAGCTTTTTAATGCAAGAAGATTATTTTGTATCTAATCTCCTTAGAAATATCCCCTGACTGGAAATTAAATAAGTCTCTGACTTTTGCACAGTACTGTATATGAGATGTGTGGGCTGCACAGTAGCAGAGGTGAAAAACGACATGAATCATTAGAGAAACACAGCCTCATCCCAATCCATTAGTAAGGCTGCTTGACAAATGCTTTGTGATGTGTCAGTGAGGGGAGGCGGGATGGGGTGGGGGTAGTGGGGGGGCAGATTAATATGACCTGACACGACAGCCTAATTTATATGAAGACAGGTAACCTCACCAAGACAAATAAATGGGACAACAGGAGAGGGGGGCAGCGAGAGGGGGGGGCGAAATGAAAGGTTGTATGAATCTAAGAGTGAGACAGAGTGAGAGCAACAGCTTGCCCTCAAAATGCACAAGATTACAATTGCTAATTTATGGCGAATATCACCCCGTCGTTTTTGGCAGGCGACGCATTCCCATAAATATGTGCGCCCGCACACACAGGCACGCACGTATGTCACTGTTCTTGGACGTGCTCCCATCTTTATTCCCTCAATTAAAAAAAGCTGTGTGAAATGCATCATTATCACTAACTTGAATAAATTCACATTGAATAAACAGAACAAATGTCACGCGGAGAGCCTTCACAGCCTCAGATCTGAGAGGGGGAGGGAAAAAAAGCCTTTCTGAAGATCCAAGCTGAACATAAAAGAGCAGCGCGGTGTGGCTTAAGAGTGCTAATGGGAAGGATACATAAGCAAGCACACTTAAAAACATGCTTATTTACAGTATAACAAACCCGTTCTTTGTGTGTGATCCGTCACCTACGTCTGAGTGCAGAATCTGCAGACCTATTGGGAACAAACCCAGTTCCCAAAAAGTTGGGGCAGCAGGAAAAATCTGAATTATTATCCATAAGTTCTTATTCACACCTACTCTAAATTTGATGCCTGCAACAAGTTCCAAAAGGTTGGGACATGGGCACGTTTACCACTGTGTTATGTCCTCTTCCCTTTAAACGATGTTCAGTAGAGGTTTGGGATCTAAAGACAGCAATTGGGGCAGCGTGGTGGGGTAGTGGGTGGTGCTGTTGCTTTACAGGCAACTAGGCCCCAGGTTCGATTCTGGATTGGGCTTCTGGGGTCCTTTCTGTGTGGAGCTTGCATGTTTTTCGCGAGTGGGTTTCCTCCCACAGTCCAAAGACATGCAGGCAGCTGAACTGGGGATGCCAAATTGCCCTGCTAGATGCGAGCGAATGTGTGTGTCTGCCCTGTGATGGGCTGGGGGGCTGTCCAGGGTGTTTCCTGTCTTCTTAGGATCCAGCAACAATCTACGTTGTGTGTAATGTGCCACACGCAGGCAGGCCAGTCTAGTGCTCTTATACACTCCTACTACAAAACCAAGCTCTTGTAACACATGCAGAATGTGGTACCATTGTCTTGCTTTAAACACGCCGGTGCATCCCTGAAGAAGACGTCATCTTGATGGCAGCATACGTACCCCTCAGGTTTAATGGTGCTCTCACAGATGTGCAAACTTGCCATGCTACTGACACTAGACCTGGTTTATGCCTCCTGTGGGTGTGAACATGCCATGAGGCACACATCCTAAATGACAAAACAGCCAGATGTGTTGGGCGGCATGCCACTCCAACACTGAAACAACTCAGCCAGGCGAATTGGGAAGGAGATAGCTTGCCTTTCAGAACGTATCTGTTTCCTTTCTCCCTTGTATATACTGTGCTGGGAAAAACAGCCTTCAGCATATACAGTGCTAGGGTCATAGGAAATTGGCCTTTACCCACAGAGCTTTCTTTTAGTAACATGGAGGTTGAGGCAGGTTGCAAGCACAGAGTGATTTTATTGAGGGTAGTCCAGGAATTGTAGTCAAAAAAGGCAGGAGTCTGGCATTGGTGCAGACAAACCCAAATCCATAATCACAAAACCAAGATACCAAAGCAGGGGTCAGAACCTGGAAACATGAGACCCTGAATAGGACCACATGGCTAAGAACTCTGGTGGGCAAAACAGAGACTTTGCAAACAGGTAGAGCAAACAATGGGGATTACATGGGAGTCCTAATGAGTCCTAAATCAGCTGTAGGTGTGTGAAAGTGGGTGGAGCCAGAGTGGAGCTAGGAAAGAAGCCATTTTAAACTGGGTGTTCACGCTAATCTCATTTTATACGCCTAATCATTAAAGCAACGTCTCTTACATATCAGTATATCAACATATACCTATAGCTGTAAAGGAAGGACAACTGTTAATTCTGAAGTGTGATAGCTATATAGTATTTACCTTATAATTATTTTATATGGTGTTCTCTTGAAAGTTTAGCTTCACAGATGGACTTAAAAATGAGCAAATGAATCCTATATTACAGTACAGTGATGACTTACAAATCCTCGCTGTCCAATGAAAAACATCTACCTCCATTTTTGTTGGTTTTCACTTTCATGCCTCATTTGATCACATCAGATGCTATTTACACTGTGCGGAAATTTCATGAAGAACGGACCAACAGAAATGGCCCAAAACGACTCGGAAAGACGTCTGGTCCCATTGACCTCCATACAAATTAAATGAGGTTTTTGGCCTCTCCTGTAAAGTTGCAGTTTTGGAGATACCTGTTTTTCTTTGGAAGAGTGTGTTAGTTGTAGCAAGCTCTAAGAAATGCAGTTGCTTTGTTGTTGGTTTTAATCAGTTTCTTTTTGTTGACTTTAATTAATAAATGTATGCATGTGAGTTGTGTCATTTTTAAGGAATTTATAAATTGTCATATTTACTTAAGAAGTGTTGGTTTGGTTGAGGTAATCCCATTGAGTTAAACACAGCTTGTTCCCCTTATATTTGTATATCGTTTCATTATTTTTATTACTCACCATTTTTGTGTGTGCTACTCTCTTATATTCCACAGTTAACTGCCTAGCCACATTGCTGTTGTCTGTAAGTGTATGTTGAAACTGAATCTGTTTCTGAACTTCCATTGTCTTTGTGTTTGGAAAAAATATTGTAACTTCTTGTTACTGGCTGTCTTCGGAAACTAAGTGCTGCATCTTCCAAACGTTGAGCCTTTCCACTCAGCTTTCCCTACCAGCTTGAAGCATTGCTGGAGGGCTATGGTAAACACTGCTGACCACCATGCTGGCTCTGCCACTGAGTCTAGCCATGCTATCTTAACTGTGCAGCCTCAAAGCGCTGTCCCCTTTGCCATAGCTCCCCTTCGTCTACACTTTGAAGTTTATGGAAGCGTCATTCGTCACCAGTTCACAGAGGGCCCCTATCTCACCTCTACACCAAAGCTACAGTGGTGTCAGAAGAAGATGCCAAACACTGTGCCTCAAGCAAATGCACAGCAGGTGCGTCACTTAGCACTACTCACCCGACTGTAGGGAGGACACTTCTAGTTATCCCTGTATTCTAGCATCCCTGTATTTACAACTTATGTATACCATTAAGTCTTCTCTACCACATCCACAGAGACTCTTAGGAAGCACATCTGTACACTATAGTAGACCGATGCTACAATGTACAACAGGAGAGCTACAACGCTACAATTTTTTGTCGGGTGCTATGGAGTAGCTGAGCATGATACCTCTAGTGCCTCTGTAACACAGCCAGTTCTGCCAGATACTGATAACAGCTGTTAATGGCTGTCCATTTTTAATAAGCTTCTCCAGAGGCAGGGCAGAAATCTTAGAACAAAAGGTCATAGGCCAATTCTGGGCCTACAGGGTATTGCCGTATCACAAAGTCACAATGGTGGCACAAAGAATATCATTAACACGCGCACACACACACACACACACACACACACCACACACTCAATTTCACATACCCCCAAAACCAAAGAGATCCTGTTGATGTCAGCCATCTCTGCTGAAAGTCAGCGCTCAGCAGGGATTGGCTGAGAGCAACGAGGAGCGAAGGAAACAAGAGGCGAGACGAGAGTGGTTGCGCTCAGCAGTGCCGTCACTCACATGTGTGCAGACTGACATCCCGCCTCCTGCCTGCGGGCTTTCAACAACGGTGACAGGCTCGTCATAGAGAAGAATTATCATTCACATTCGGAGGGATATAACGCCGCAGCATCGCACGCTCCTGGGCGCACAGATAGGGCCAACAGAAGGCACGCAGTCGCCGTGACACACAGCCCATATAAATGAGTGATTTACACATGCGGGAATGGGCCGCTTAAATGGAAAGGCTAAAATAAAGGATGACTGAAGACTATTTCTGAAATGCATAACAGAATGAGATGGCGCCCATCACATTTGGGATTTCATAAATCTCACATCAGCCGCTAGTTGTAGGAGTGATGGTTTTTTTCACTCTTTTTTTTCCCCTGTTTGTCAGTACAAGGCGTTGATGGAACCAGTGGCAATAGATGATAATTGACCCATCCATGTTCTGCCCCACAAACACTTTCTTACCAACTGTTGCCAGGTTAGACAGGCTTTACAGAATGTTCAGGATTTATTTATTTCTATAGTGCTTTTCACTACCGTCATTGCCACAAAGCAGCTTTAAAGATAATCCGGGTCCAAGCCCCAGATGAGTGAGCCAAGGGCGACAGTGTCAAGGAAAACACTCTCTAAGAGCAAAAGGCAGAACCCTGGAGAGAAGCCAAGACTCCTTTGGTTGACACCATATAGTAAAGTAATAAATCACAAACAGCAATATGCACTCAGTGTCCAAAGAAATGCTATTCAGAAGATAAAGGTTACCAGGAACAATACATTTAGGCTGATATGGGCAATATTTTTTGAGCTACACATACAGAAGTAGTGTCTCTCAGAATAGAATCGGGCCGCCATATTTGTTAACACAACATGCCAGACATCTCGAAGTTGTAGAGGTTGCTAATGGTGTCCTGTGATAATCCATCCCATGCAGCTGGAATATTCTCACACAGTCCCTGCAGATTTATGTGGTAGAGTGATGCCTGGTCTTCTAGACAAGTGATCATCTTTGAGCCGACCACGGTGCCTCCACACACAGATTGCTCGTCTCCACCAAGACAAGCGCAGGACTCGTCACTGAAGACCCGCTGCCATTCTGAGTCACTCCATGAAAGTCTGGCATGACACCATTCCATTCGTTGGCAACACTGACACTGCGTTAAGGGCTGTCGTTGCAACGTTCTGCGTACATGTAGCTCTGTGTCTTGCAGCCATCTGCCAATGGTGCTGGTACTAACAGGATGGCTTATGGAGGGCATCAAGGGTCACCGAATGTCCACAATCGTGGCTGTTGGGTCAGTCAGGTACACAGATGAGGCCCAACCCATGGCCGAGCATTAAGCTTGAGGCATTCGCATGTCTCACAATGTTAAACCTACCTCCAAGTTTCTTACCTGTTAAGTTTCCTGTCGGTTCATTTCTTCTGGGTGTAACTGTTTGTGCAACTACTTTTTTGATGATGAGTGTAAATTGAAAACAAGATTTGGCAATCGATATAGATTAGCGACTATACAGTAGAATAAAGAAAGGAAATAAGCTTGAGAGAAATATTTATGAACGTATAAGAGAACCAATGACTAAGGCCTATCAGAGTAGCAAATAAAAAACAGATCTATGTACTACTGTCAGAAGATGCAGCAGTATCTGTAAAACTAATATAATGTGAGGCAGGACAACAGTGTCTATGAAAGAACAGTTCTGTTTTAGTCAGTGCAGGCACTAGTATCATTAGGATAGTCAGAGGGGCGTGTAGGCAACGCTTTCTGCACAGCGGGCAAGAGGAAAGACACTCATGAGAATTCACTGTGCTTGCAATGGTCTGGAGGGCAGATCTGGCAACAGCAGAAGACTAGACCAGACAGGTATGGGCAGTTATTTATTTCGGCAAAGAAACAACAAATCCAGGCAAAATGATGGTGAAAATCCTATTCAACCAAAATACAACCACACAAAACCCTCTTTGTTTGACTTTCCACTGAGTCTGAGGTTCCACTGAGTTTGCATTTAAGATGCTATGCTAGCTGGACAATATCAGAGACATTGTAAAGGAGGAGGACGAGACAGGTTACCTGTTGAAAAGTGAACGGGAAGGCTAGCAATGCTCAACACGACATCTGTCAATACTGGGAACATAGCGCCCTTCGATAACCATTTAAGCAAAACTTCATTAGCGAATTCAAATGTGTGTGTGTATATATATATATATATATATTTCAAATATTACGGTGGCTTTGTTTTCAGGTTTATATGCCTCACAACTTGTACAAGTGGAAATAACTGTCAATGATAGGATAGACTTCCCAATAAAAACTTTGATGATACTGTTACTAGTCGAAACTGCTAGATAAACTTGATTGCTATGCTACGATGTCATAATGGTGTGAGCCTTCAAACACATAAAACATTACTTGAAATGAATAATATAAATGAACAAAAATAATGAAAATAAATAAAATGAAATTGAAATTAATATATGTACATACTATGGCAATAACTTGAGTTGTTCGCTAGAATTTCTTGGTAGCTTAAATTACTAATTTAGTTAACTAGCTATGATATCAAGCCAACATCCTCAGTAAACACTAGGACACATTTCTTGTTAATTACATTTGCAATTACAATTACATCTTGTAGTTTTGAGTAAAATATGTAAATATGGTATGCATGGGCTTTAATGCAGACTTTCTGACTAGTGTTGACTTGAGTCATGGTTTATTTAACCTAATGCATTGAGATGGTAATATGCTAAACATACACATAACTGTCAGTTCCTTTTTTGGGAGGTCATCCCAACCTGATCAGCTCCTGACTTCCCTTGATTCTGTTTGTTTCTTAGGCTTTACCTTTACCTTTGTTATTCTCTGCCATGTGCTTTTTTTTTGTTATCTCTCACCAGTCTCTAGTTCTTGGCTCCTCCCTTTCTCGGGTGTTGATTGTCAGCCCATGTGTATTTACACCCCTAGTTGTTGCCCTTGTGTTTGCTCTGTGTTTTGTCTCCCTGGCAGATTTTGCCGTTGGTCTATAGGTATTTTTGGTTTCTGTAAGCTCAGTAGTCTTTTGCTTGTTTTATTTTTACTACATTTATTTTTCATAGGGTTTTTCTTGGTTGTGTTGCCTGAATTTCTTTAGTTACCTTTTCTTGGATGGCACTTGCATCCTGCTGCCTCATCTTCTCCCATGTTACAAGATACCTGTACCAAACACCTAAACTTCAGCTTCAAAAGTAAGACCTAATTATGTTTTTATGTTGTTTTCAAAACATTTCAAGACATTTTTGATTTAATTTATTATTTTGATTTAATGTGAGTCAAAAAAATAAATAAATGCAAAATGATTATTCTAGTCCCACTTTAGAGCAGGAAGTCTCTCATGGCCACATTGTGAGCGGGTTAAGCCCATTCTAGTGAAAAAAAAAACAAGTCTGACCTTCAGTGTGTAACACTAAGGATTGTCACTACCATGACACCACACTTTCTGCATTTGGATCAACGTTTTTGCATTTTAATAGAAATATGATGATTTGGCGTGTACAACTGAGTTACTTAAGGCAAAGCTTCTGTAGTGTAATGTTATTGTTTTGCTGCTGACAAAAATATATGATCAATCATTAATTTGAATGAATACAACAACTCAAGGTATACAATTAATCCAAATGAGTTAATGTCCAAATTAAAAATCTGAAATGTTGTTCGCAGTGGGCTTTAAAGTTGTAACAGTGTAATGTCCAGTTTGTGGTGATGTGATTTGACTCTTTTAAATGATTCCTTAAAACCAAAACATCACACTCTTGTGTGGCCTTAAAGCATTTTGGAATAAGGTGCTGTGGACTGATGAAACTAAAATAGAGTTATTTGGGCATAACAAGGGCCGGGGCTGGATCTTCCAACAAGACAACGACCCTAAACACTGCTCAAAATCTACTAATGCATTCATGCAGAGGAGCAAGTACAACATTCTGGAATGGCCATCTCAGTCCCCAGACCTGAATATTATTGAAAATCTGTGGTGTCACTTAAAGAGAGCTGTCCATGCTTGGAAACCATCAAACCTGAATGAACTAGAGATGCTTTGTAAAGAAGAATGGTCTAAAATACCTTCAGCCACAATCCAGACTCTCATTAGAAGCTATAGGAAGTGTTTAGAGGCTGTTATTTCTGCGAAAGGAGGATCTACTAAATATTGAGTTAAGGTTTTTTTTTGGTGCCCAAATTTATGCACCTGCCTACTTTTGTTTAGACAATTATTGCACACTTTCTGTAAATCATATAAACTTCATTTCACTTCTCAAATATCACTGTGTTTGTCCCCTATATGATATATTTAACGCAATTTTTTTATCCAAACCATCAATACTTTATAAAGGTAAATCGGGAAAATTAACATCGCTGCCCAAACTTTCGCACCCCACTGTATAAACACTTGGGGCGGCAAGTTGAAAAGGTCGAGAGCCCCCCTGCTCCAGATGTTGCATCTTTGCTCCCTCTCCTCTCCAAACTCTGAAATTAGGGGACAGAGTATGTAGTGATCAAAAGAGGAACACGAGAAACAAGTCAAGAGGAGGAGCGGGTATTCTTAATGCATGCTGGACCACAGGCCGTCTGAGTAACCATGACTTCACCTCTTTGCTGAGATTGGTTAAAACCATGGCTTTGCTTTCTGAGACATGTTCTGTATCTCACTCAGTCATGGGGAAATGGCTTGGAGATAAGAGGGAACGCGGGGCACACCTTAATCACGGCATTATGTATGCGTTGTTGAGTGACAGCTGAAGGATGACTAATGCCGCTCCAGTTCTCGCGCTCATTTTCCCCTTCGCCACGCGAGCTAGCGTTGCTATGGCACCCAGCTGCAGCGCGGCAGCTGAGGAGAGTCTGCAGAAAGCGTGATGAAAATCAAACAAGATAAAAGGGTGCAGGTAAGTGGGTAAAGAGTGGAGGCAGTGCACTCAGAGAGAAGCCACAGGAAAAACTCTCCCCATCTGTCCTTCTCTCACTCCCTCTTTCCCTCTATAGGCCTAAATGCATACATGCATATTTAGAGGCCTATATGAATCCACATCAGCATCTTTTCTTTGTCAGTCTGCAATAATATACAGGTGCATTGATTCAGCATTGGTCTACATAAAAGGTACATAGTCAGATGTGGTTTTACACAGTCATTTACACCCCTATGATTTGGTCCTAGCTGTTTTCCCTGTATTGGTGAGCTTATAAATAATTTAATGAGCTCTGTTCTGATTGGCTGGTTTACAGCGAGACACCATGATGATCACACAACAGAAGCAACATGTCGAAACAAACACAGGCAGGTACTAAAACTGAGCTCTGGTGTGAATAAGCTTGGCCTTCTTACTGTTTAGCTAGCTATGCTAATGTTAATTACTTGGTGCTCGCTAGTAGCTAACGTTACCTATACTAGCTACTCGCTTTCCATCTGGAGATCAACACAGTGTGCCTTACTATGAAACTCTCAGTTTAGGATGATCTGCAGTGTAATGTTATGGTTTGCTGCTGACAAAAATATATAATCAATCATTCATTTGAATAAATACAACAACTTAAGGTATACATGTAATCCAAATGAGTTTAATGTCCAAATGAAAAGTCTGAAATGTTGTTCGCAGTGGGCTTTAAAGTTGTAACAGTGTAATGTCCAGTGTGTGGCGATGTATTTTGACTCTTTTAAATGATTCCCTAAAACCAAAACATCACAGTCTTGTGTGGCCTTAAAGCATTTTGGCCACATTTGGTGGTGGTTCCATCATGCTGTGGGGCTGTGGGGCTGTGTGGCCAGTACAGGGACTGGGAATCTTGTTAAAGTTGAGGGACGCATGGATTCCGATCAATATCAGCAGATTCTAGAGACCAATGTCCAGGAATCAGTGACAAAGCTGAAGCTGCGCCGGGGCTGGATCTTCCAACAAGACAACGACCCTAAACACTGCTCAAAATCTACTAATGCATTCATGCAGAGGAACAAGTACAACGTTCTGGAATGGCCATCTCAGTCCCCAGACCTGAATATTATTGAAAATCTGTGGTGTCACTTAAAGAGAGCTGTTGTGAGGCAGGTACTAAAACTGAGCTCTGGTGTGAATAAGCTTGGCCTTCTTACTGTTTAGCTAGCTATGCTAATGTTAATTACTTGGTGCTCGCTAGTAGCTAACGTTACCTATACTAGCTACTCGCTTTCCATCTGGAGATCAACACAGTGTGCCTTACTATGAAACTCTCAGTTAAGGATGATCTGCTTCAACCGGCAAGTAAAATCACACAGCATGGCTGATACTTACAAGCTGCTGTTGGGGTTGTGATGCTAATAAAGGTGAAGCTGCTCCTCTCTTTAGTCTCTTCAGTGTTAAATGCTGGATGTAGCTGTTCCATATTGTCCGAGGTTTAAGAAACTGCCTGGTGAAAATGTACAGAGCTACTTTAAAATAAAGCTGTGCAGATCATTTTAAATATGTGGGAGCTGTTATTGGCTTCTTACTTCCCAGCTTGTTTTGCTTATTTTATATTCCTGGAGCAGAATATTTGATTAAGAAGCTGTCAAATAGAGAGCCAATTTCCGCCTTGTTTAAAGATGTACATCAGCCATGTAAAGTTTGGTAATTTGGAAAGGGTATGAAAATGCTGCCATCCGCGTCACAGCCTGGGACATAGATTTCTTCACCTAGGCCACCATTTTCAGTGCTGTTGCTCCACTGTCAATTTTGGGTCAAGGAGTCTTGGTACTGGTACATAACAGCATAAGATTACAATGGTACAGTGCAGTGAATGTCTCGTTCCATCTGTGGAAAATGGCTCCAGAGCAGATGTTAATGATTGACTAAAAGGAGTGACTGCATTTGGGTGTGGCCAAAAACCATAGTGTGAAGGAAGTAACTGAATCTGCAGGTGCATGGAAGCTTATGCTCATACGGGTCTACCAGCAGTGGCTAAAATCCCAGTCTACAGAAAACTCTCCTCAGAATCGTGCTGGGGAAGGCATCCACCAAGTCTGTGATGCAAGAGTGTCTGAACAATGATGTGGTCTGCACGCAGAAACTGGTCATGTCCATGCCAAGTCCAATCACAGCTGCTATTCATACTCATGGAGGTATTACATGCTATTAGGTATGTTTCAGTCACAAGTGACTCTTTGCCCAGTGAGCTTATCTCTGTCTCTCACTCTGTCTGCTGTCAGAGGAGTAGTGGTGACCAGAGGCGGTCAGAACCATCCTGGAATGAAGCATGGCCACCCCGGTTACGGAAAGTGCGACAGTCAGCCATCATAAGTATCAATTATGCTTTATGGTAAAAATCTGCCCTCAGGGTGCTTACTAACCAGTAATGAGAGTCTAATGATTCTGCATTTAGTAATTAACATATCTTGCTGTGATTGGCTAATTTACTCTGCAAACTGGATAGCGGGTTCCTTCAGCAGTGTTTCTCTGTTTGGTATAATGTGATAAGTTAACTATCCGAAATGAATTGGTGATAATCACTTAGCATGCTAACAGAATTGGGAGGGTTAGATTAAAATGTATTCTGTTCCAGTTTAATAATAATAATAATAATACTCATCTTTTATATATAATCTATTCACTATGCACTAAAACAAACAGATAAAATGAGAGATAATAAATATAAAAGAAAAGAGGAAATAAAAATAGATAAGACTAAAAACAAGATTTTAAGGTGGCTCCAAGATGTTATACACTTTCTTACAATGGATAAGATAAGATCTACTTTGAAAGGCAATACTGCAGCATTTTATTCCAAATGGAATCCATTTCTTAAGTATTTTAACTTACTCCAAACCATGCCAGCCGACTGAGGGATATATATATATATCCCTCATATATATATATATATATATATATTTTTTTTTTTTAATTATTATTAATTAATTTCTTTTATTTTTTATTTATTTATTTTTATAGGGAGGAACTACTTGGATATGTTAAATTACTGGAGGTAACTGTGCCTTTATTCCTTAATAAAACATTTTGAAAAAAAAAAAAACAGTTAAAAATAGATAAAAATAAAAAAGTTAGTTAATTAATAAAATTACTGGCAAAATTGGAAAAATACAGATAAACAGAAATACAGATAAACAAAAATAAACAGGTATTAATAGAAGGTAATTTCTAATACACACATATATACATACATATATATATTTATTTATTTATTTATTTATTTTTTTTTTTTAAACACAATAACAGAAGAAGCCTGATAAATGTCTATTGGTAGTGTGTTCTAAAGTTTTGGTGCATAAAGCTGCTTCTTAGGCATGAATATTACACAAAGGATTTTAATTTTGATTTATGCATACTAACATTGTCCATCCGCCAGATGAAATCTACTGAAGAAAGCCATCACACATACGAAGCTGACTATCACTCATGAGGCATCCTGTAAAAGCCGGATTATTTTGGGAAAATGCTGCAGATTTTGCCAATAAAGATAAATTTCCTAAAATAAGGATAATATTTCCATAGAATGGTGGAATGAAAGACCACAAACGACTGCTGGAGGGGGGATTCTTCCCAAAGCTCTGCTGGCAGCAGGACCTCCTCCCTGCTTCCCAAAACTCATCACATCTACATGCTTCAGGTGACATGTTTATTATTTAAGAGAGAACTTGGTGTGAGAAACTTGTTTCCCTTTACAGCTGAATACATGCATGTGTTGTATGTTAGTTTGTACTGTGTGGTCTGTCTGGCTAGCTGTCTAATCACGTGTAACCTGTAGTGAATGCAGCCTCAGTCAATAACTTTCAAGGCCTGTCTAGATGAAGTGTGTTCCTTCAAGGTTTCTTAATTTCCTTGCTTCAAATCCATCATTTCTCACGAATGACTTGTTACATCAACAGAGAGTTTTGTCTTTCAGTTAACTTCCAGCAATAGCTGTATTGATGTAATGTTTTATTCATGTGAAAATGATGGACAGATTCAGTACGGTGAAAAATCATTGCATCAGTTTATGTGTCATTTTAATGCAATAATGTAAAATATTATTTTCTAAGCTGTGTGCCACCTTAATACAATCTCCACCCCTTTGCATTAAACACCTCAAGTAGCATTTTCCCTTTAGGTCTTAGGGATTTCCTACAGTTACGTGTGTTGCATTAAAAAAAAATCCTGAGGGTATTACTACAGGGCTACCTTAAGTGAAACTGTCATGCACCCTTAAATTTTCCCTTAGTGACTGAATTTCCTTGAAGTACCTTCTGCAAGTTCCTTAACTCTCACTTACTTTGGGACTGTTTAAAGGAAGGACAATGCTCTGGTTAAGTTATTAGCCAATGTGAAAAGCTGAAGATATGGAGACATTTGACAAGTGGGATGTACCTGCTGCTCCTTTCTTGACAGACAGAGAGACAGAGAGAATCGTACCCCAATGACAACACTGAGATGATTTGGGAGAGTTGGTTAGTTTAATCTGGCTATGGTAGTTTAGCTGCTGATCATAAGTTCAGAACTCTGTCATGGATTCCATCTCGTTTTATTACAGTGGACCCGCAGTCAGATTAATAAACCACTCTGCATTTTCCCTTCACCATTAGTAACATCTAAGGGATTTTAAGCACAGCTCTTCTGGCCACCCCATTCTAGGAGTTCTACCCACCAGACCATCAACATCAGGTGTTGTAAGGACATAGCTTTTTGGGGTAAATCAGTTTAGCTTGTCATGGCCTTTATTTAGCTTCAAAACAGACTTAGACTGTGTTTGATCCAAATGTGGTCAAAAAATAGATGTTCAAATTTGAGCTGTGTTTGGTCTGTCTGATGTGGACCACATTTAGCCCAAAAATGAAGCTGTAATTTGAGCAGTGTTTGGTCTGTCTGATCTGGACCACATTTAGTCCATAAATGAAGCTGTAATTTGAGCTGTGTTTGATCTGTCCGATCTGGACCAAATTTATTCCATAAATGAAGCTGTAATTTGAGCTGTGTTTGGTCTGTCTGATCTTGACCAAATTTATGGTCATAATAAATGTATTAAGGAGTTGTAACATCACGCGGTATTTATATGGTATATTGGAAACATGTTTATAGTGTAGAAGCTACTGTGTACATGTAGGCATTACTCACACCTAAGGAAATCAATACCTTTCATTTGCACATCAGTTATTACTTTCTAAAGTAAAAGGCTAAGTGGGGTTTGAACATATCTTTTTTCCTCAGTCTCTTATTTTTGGCTGTATTTAAAATGTACTGTATGTGGTCCAAAAATGCCTGGGTTGGACTAAATTTGGACTAAATAGGATGAACCAAACACAGCCTTAATTTTAATCGCTACTTTTTGGGTTAAATTTGGTCCAGATCGGACAGACTAATCAGACAAACACAGCTCAAATTACAGCTTCATTTTTGGGCTAAGTTTGGTCCAGATCGGACAGACCAAACACAGCTCAAATTACAGCTTCATTTATGGAATAAATTTGCTCCAGATCGGACAGAACAAACACAGCTCAAATAACAGTTTCATTTTTGGGCTAAATTGGTCCAGATCGGACAGACCAAACACAGCTCAAATTACAGTTTCATTTTTGGGCTAAATTGGTCCAGATCGGACAGACCAAACACAGCTCAAATAACAGTTTCATGTTTTTGGACAAAGTTTGGTCCAGATCAGACAGAACAAACACAGCTCAAATTACAGTTTCATTTTTGGGCTAAATTGGTCCAGATCGGACAGACCAAACACAGCTCAAATTTCAGCTTCATTTATGGGCTAAATTTGATCCAGATCGGACAGATCAAACACAGCTCAAATTACAGCTTCATTTTTGGAATAAATTTGGTCCAGATCAGACAGAACAAACACAGCTCAACTTACAGTTTCATTTTTTAGCTAAATTTGGTCCAGATCAGCCAGACCAAACACAGCTCAAATTTCAGCTTCATTTATGGGCTGTGTTTGGTTCATCCTATTTAGTCCAACCCAGACATTTTTGGACCAGATACAGTACATTTTAAATACAGCCAAAAATAAGAGACTGATGAAAAAAGATATGTTAAAACCCCACTTAGCCTTTTACTTTAGAAAGTAATAACTGATGTGCAAATGAAAGGTATTGATTTCCTTAGGTGTGAGTAATGCCTACATGTACACAGTAGCCTCTACACTATAAACATGTTTCCAATATACCATATCAATACTGCGTTATGTTAGCACTCTTTAATACATTTATCAGAATCAATCAAAGATAAACTCTATTAAAACAGATTCAGACGGGTGCAATGGCAGCCAGAAACTGAAAGCTTAAACTGAGCTTTAGAGACTCCTGTAGTGAATTCCAGCTTGTCGGTGCACTGTAGCTAAAAGCAGATTTTCCCAGTTCAGTAAAACCTCTAGGTGCCTGACAGGTGATCCAGTCACTAGAGTGAGTCTGATAATTACTGTTATTTATAGAGATCATAGAAGAGATATAAGCAGGCATATGGCCGGAGAGAGATTTATAAATATAAATCAGCCAGTGTGTTTCCCGTCATGCTGCAGGTGAGAACCAATCAACTTTCTCATACAGTCGGCAGCGGGGAGTGTTGTAAGGATCACCAGTAATAAACCTAAGAGCAGAACGACAAATTATCTCTAGTGGTTTGGGAGCACTGTGGACGCATGTCCATCAACTACATTATCGTAGTCCAGGACTGATACTGAGGGTGCTTCGGCGATTCTCTATTCTGATTTATTCTGATAAGGGAATTCAAGCCTCTGTCTGCACTGACTCGTTTATCAGTGAGGGATTGTGGACTGTGCTGGACTGGGTCAGTGTAGTAATAGATACATTATTAAAATCAGTATTTAAAGATCTGGAAATCTTTTCTTACCATTTAAAACTAATTTGTGCTGGTACAGAGCAGTTTGTAAGACGGGAAGGGTAGGTTTGACATTGTGAGACAGGGGAATGATTCAATTTCACTCTCTGCTGCACATGTGAATGGGCCTTATTGCTGCACCTAACTCACCCAAAAGCTATGGTAATGGACATTCAGAGTGAGGCCCTCTATGAGTCATCCTGTTAGTGCCATCGGCAGACTGCTGCACAGCACACGACTATATGCATGCTGACCGTTACCACGGCCCTACACCACATCAACATCACCAAAGACTGCAATGGTGTGGTGCCAGACTGTCACGGAGTAACATGGCAGCGGGTCACCTTCAGTCACAAGTCTCTTTTTTGAGTTGGTGGAGATGAAGAGCTAATCTGTGTGGCCCATGGTCAGCGCCAAGTTTTGTTGTTACATACCATACGTCCAGAATGTCTGTTTTCATTTCACCCCCCCAACCCCCGCCCCCCCTGCCACAGATTCAACTTTTGTTTTGGATGATGAGTGCATGTTGTGACCTCAAACATTTGTGTACCCAGCCTGATTGGGCGAATTGTTTTGAATTTGTAGAATGATGGTCGATTCTAGAAGTAGTACAGTTTCTCAGTAAAGTTAAGCTAGTGCAGAGGCTGTCTTTTAAGCCAGCTATTACGATTTTAAAGTTGACTTAAACATCCTGAACCTCTACCCAGGGTTGAGATGGGACCAGAGATTAAAAACTAAATGATGAAGACTCTTTTGAACTCATCATTGCATCCAACATGTATGATTATCTTCTGTACAGAGCGATATCTCTGTAATAGACTGAGGAGTGATGTATCTGATAATTGAGTCACCTTCTATCAAAGTAGTTGGTGGAGGTTGGGGTGGGGGGTTGTCTGACAGGGTTCTGCAATGCAGATGATCCAGAATTTGCTGGCAAGAAAGACTCAGATGTGGAAAGTGCCCACTCTGCTGCCTGGCGGAGACCAAGGTGCTTTGAGCACACAGGCTGTCCGCTAAAGACCACCAACAGGGTTGTGCGGGAGGTCTGTGGAGAAGAGCTTCACACAAGCCTGCAGTGTCTGTGTCGTCCAGCTGCTTAACCATGGCTAGCTATACCCATACGTACCTCCTTTGTTTCTTGCCTCCTCTTTCGCTTTCTTTTTCTCTTCATCAAATTCCTTGCCCCCGACTCTCTCTCTCTCTCTCTCTCTCTCTCTCTTTCTGTTTCTTGCCTCTCTCTCGTTTCTGGTCACCTTTCTTTTTCTCAAGTTCTTTGCCCCCTTTTTTTTCTCTCTCTCCCTCGCTCTCGCTCGCTCTCGCTCTCTGTTATTTTTTGCTCTCTCTCTGTTATTTTTTGCTCTCTCTCTCTCCTGCTCTTTTGTTTTGCCCTCTGTCTCTGCCTTGTTTCTTGCCTTACATTTTTCTTGCCCCATCCTTTTCTGTTTATCCCTTGCCCTCTCTTTCTCTATCTGTCATTTGTTGCCCCCTCTCTCTCTCTCTCTCTCTCTCTCTCTCTCTCTGTCTCTCTCTCGGCCTCATTCCTTGACCTCTCTCTCTTCTGTATTCTTTCTGCCCCTCTATCTCTCTCTCACTCTCTCAGTTTATGCCCTATCTCTTCTATGTTTTGAGTTTCTTGCTCTCTCTCTTCTGTATTCTTTCTCTCTTCTGTATTCTTTCTGCCCCTCTATCTCTCTCTCACTCTCTCATTTTATGCCCTATCTCTTCTATATTTTGAGTTTCTTGCTCTCTCTCTCTCTTTCTCTCTGTATTCTTGTTTGAGTTCCTGCCCTCTCTTCGCCTTTGTCTCTTTCCTATCTGTATTCTTCTTGCTCTCTCTATCTCTCTCTCTCTCTCTCTCTCTCTCTCTCTCTCTCTCTCTCTCTGTTGAGTTTAGCCCCCGGATCTGTTGAATAAACATGTGATCCAAGCGCAACAACTTTGCCGTTCAATCTCAGCGCTCGAGGCCATGTCACAGCGCAGCGTAGACGCAGCATTATAGAGAACATTCCTCCTCTGAAAACAGCCCAAAGTGCAGGTGGGAGAAAAACACACATATTTGATCTGGAGGCATCACCTGCGTCTCCCTGGTGCAAACATACAGCACAACACAGCGCGATCATTTCAGGCAGAAGTGTTCGCCGAGTACAGGAGAGGGCAAAAGTACACAAGTGCTGTTTGTTTGGAGGTGATAATAGATCCTCACAGACTCAGCTGAGAAGGAGAGAGAGCCTGATCCACCCCCTCAATGACTCCTGAGGTAATTCTCCCAATAACGAAGGCCCCTGTCCAAACACTAACACTAACACTCACACACACACCGCATCTCCTGTGGCTAAAAACGGACCACTAAACGTTTGCTCTGGTGGTGTCTAGCTCAAAGAGACGAAGGAGAAGAAGTGATCAATCACAGCAGGGACTATTTGGGGCTGACAGTGTTACATCTCTGGACTGTGCCTTGGTGTGCGAGGTTAGCCGGAGTGCTGGGAGAAGTGTCGGCCTCGCTGCTAGAGCGGGAGAATTAGGCAATTACAGCCAAATAAATCACTGCCTTCATGACCAGGACTCTCAGGGAGAGGAAGAGGAGAGCTGATAAAGTGATCGCTCGGCTTCAAATCCAGACAATTTTCCTCTTACCCCAGATGTAGTCGGCTAGTTAAGACATATTCAGTGTCTGAAATTTGCTTCTTTAGTTTAGTGCAGCAGCGGGAGCAGCTTGTCCATTTAAGCACTGCCTAATAAAGAGGAAATGGAAGGAAATGTATTCCAGTGAGTCATTCATAAATGTTTTCTCTATGTTTAACTGAACAAGGTAATACAGTCCCCCTACAGTCTACATTGAACACAGTGGCTTCATGCATGTGGAATTTCAGGTCATGTTATTTGCTTCTAGGAGACACTGATTACACAGCTCAAACCTGGACATGACATACATCAGAGCAGGGCTCAAGATAAAGGCTACTAGACTGATATGGGCATTTTAGACTGATATGGACCTGGCTGCCAAGTTTGCTAATTCAGCATTGCAGAGGATGGAGTTGTAGAGGTTCCTAATGGTGTCCTGTGAAAATCCATCCCATGCATCTTAAATATTCTCACACAGTTCCTGCAGATTTTTCCGGTATGGGTGGAGGTCAAGTGACACCAGGCCTTCTGAACATCTGGTGAGGCTAGACCACAAACCGTTCATCTTGGTGCTGACCACGGTGCCTCCACACAAGGATTCGTTGTCGCCACCACCAAGACAAAAGCGGTACTCGTCACTCAAGATGACCCGCTGCCATTCTGAGTCACTCCATGACAGTCACCATTGCAGTCTTTGGCAAGGCTGACCTGGTGTTAAGTGCAGTCGTCAGAACTGTCTGTGTGTATGTAGTCCTGCATCCAGTTGGGCCAGGACTAACGATGACATACGATGATGGGGCATCACTGCTCTGTGACTGTCTGCAATCGTGGCTGGTGGGTCAGTCAGGTACGGAGATATGGTCTGTCATTGCTTACGTCACAACCAAACGTAAAACTTGAATAAAAAACCAGCAGTATTCAAACATTTGCATATGCCTATATGAAGTGAGGATCCTGCTTATTTGGAATGGAAGCCTGAAGACACACTAGTCCTCTATATACACGATTTCTGCCTTAGAACCTCCTCCTCATGAAACGCAATAATAATGACTGACATGACTTATCAGTTGTCTCTTAGCACTTTCCACATCTAGTGAAGGAAAACCCAGTACAAATCTCCTCAGCACTAATATGCAGTGAGAACACGACTGGGAGCAAATTAGACAGGCTTATTTGACTGAGAGATGTGAAAAGGTGCTACTAGGGAACGATTAATTGAGACATGTGATAATCTTGTTGTCTGGAGGGTGTTGCTGTTCGTTCCTGAAGCCGGAAAGGTTTTGGATTAAACTTAACTGTCAGCTAAAGGGATGTGTATTTGGATGTGGGTCTTTTTTTGGATCTGGGATGTTGGCTAATTGAGTGTTTTGGGATTGTTGGTGGTGGTTTTGGTAGCGAGGGAGTTGGGTTATCACCAGTGGCATAAACCTCTTCTGAGAATGAGTTATAGCTTCACCTGAATCTGAAAGGGGTTGATTGGAAGCTGTTAATCTGGTCAGCAACAATGGATGGTTTGCTAGTTAGACCAGCGTTTCTGTATTCTGGTCCTGAAGGCACCCTGCCCTGTACATTTTAATGCTTTCCCTGCTCCCAACACACCTGATCCAACTTACCAACTTATTTACAAGCCCTTTTAGAGTTGCAGGGAGTCTACTAAAATGTGCAGGGCAAGCCTCCAGGACCAGGGTTGAGAAAAACCGGGTTAGACAACATTTGCCTTGCAGTTTCAGTGAAAACAAACCAAAGAAGCAAACTTCAGACACCAAACATGTCTTGGTTAACAGACTGAATTTGAGGTAAGATGAAAATTGTCAATTTATGGCAAAACAACTATTGTTTTATCTGCTATAAAAGCTGTCTGCACACCTACACACAGATACACACATGTATCACACGAATAGGTATATATCTATACTGTACAGAGGGCGTAGCTACATAAAATCTGACCTGTGAACATGTTCCAAATCGAAGCATCAGATATGGAACAGAAATTGGAGGAAGACAAAAAACACTTGTTCAGAATCTGTCAAGGCTTAGCACATTCTGTTAGCTTTCGGAGAGGCTAAGTAAGACCTTAAAAATAATTTTCCCTCTAGTTCCAGGGACCAGTAGCATCAGGGCTCATGTGCCCAGCTCATGTTGCATGCTTGTATCCGTCGGCGGCATGGCCTCATTCGCCCATTTCACCAACATTATAATTCTTTCACTGCCACAATTACGTAGCTTCAAAAGTCATCTCCATTACCTGTTGCTTCTTCTCCAAACACATATGCCTCATAACAAGTAGTAGACTTTTTACTTTATAGTAATGTTCTTTATGATAAATTCTATTTTTCTGTTTGAATGTCCACTATATTAGACTCACTGGCCACTTCCATTCTTGGAACCATCGACCTGCTGACATACAGTTAGAGACTCTAGCCAATCAGTTGAATGCTTGTTGGTTATTCTGTTGCTCCTCATTAATGGTCAATTTAAGACCACACAACCACTCACTATGTTCAACTCTGTGTTGTCCTGTTGGTCAGAAAGCACTCAGTCATGAATAGGTTAGTGGGTGACTAATGAATTGTGCATTATAAAAGATGAGATACAGTCTGTAGTTGTATGAGGTAGGTCATATGGATGAGTATGGAAATGTAAGTATGCATATATAGCCCTTTTCAATTATCATCCAATTAATGATGGTGCAGACTGTTTGATAGTTGATGGCTGCCACCACAATGTTCCAGCAGTTGGAGAACATGGTTCCATGTGTTATGCAGTAGGAGTTGCACAATTTCAGATGTTTTAAAGTCAACAGTTATGTGAAAAAAGTTGAGTTGATGTCCTTCCCAATGGGCCCTGGATCGCATTGCTGGCTTTCAGGCACCCAGAGATACGAGCCCTAGAATCTCTGACTTGTATTTGAGAAACACACTCCAGTTCCAGTGTTTCTCAGCCCGAGTCCTGGAGGGACCCTTTCCTGCACATTGCAGCACTTTCCCTTCTCCCAAGTCCCTCCAGAGCTGCAGGAGGTGAGTTAAAGCAGGGGATCCACTAAAACGTGAAGGGCAGGGTGCCTCCAGGACCTGGCTTTACAAAAACTGCTATAGACAGCCATGCCAAGACAATTACCAGCACAAGAGGTCAGAAGAACTAGAGCAACGTTTTGGAAACTGGAAATAAAAACAGTCAATATTTGAAACACTGTGGACAAGTGGAAAAAAGGAAGCATAAAGCCCATCGCTAGTCCTCTGGGACCAGGAGATATGCCCCCCAGAATTTAGCAAATTTGTTTTAAGCTTGGGCATCTTAGGGCAACCTAGCGCAGGATGCTTGCCCACGGTGGAGGTCCAAAAAGCCAGAGACATGTGGAGTGCTGTAACTTTGCAAAAATAATATTAACCAAATTTTAAACTACGGGGTGTTAGCTCCCCTTTCCAGCAACACATGACTTTTTATTGTAATCTTTGGGAAATCAGAGATCAACATTCCATGTCTGGCCTCTCAAGGCCTGTAGATTGGCAGAGAAATGTTAGAACAAAGCCAAAGTCGCCAGGTCAGTAGACTGTGAGATGCCCTTTCCAGGGATTGCATTGTGAGCTTCAGAAAATCCGAGATATGGACAGCGAAATCACCTGGCTCCTCACCTGGTGGTATTTCACAAAGTCAGATTTCTTGGTTGGATGGATAAAAGGCCTTTCCTTTAGCAGAAGAGCCAAAATTCGTTCCTTTTGGGCCATAGTTCAAAAGTAAGCCTCAACTGAAGTGAAGGGACACTCCAGTTCAGTGTTAATTATCTAACACGTGTATAAATATGCAGCCAGCAGATTCTTAACCTGGGGGTCATGACCCCTAATCATTTCAAGGCATGTTTTTGGGCAGCAGCTCCCACTTCCAGGGTTGTTCACCTTGCTCACCTGATCATTAACTAATTGTGGAATGTTTTTCCCCAGTTTTTAATTTTGTTTTACACCATTTGGAAACACCAGTTGTGCTTTACACTTTCTGAACATTCCATGAAAATTGGGCCAGTGGAATTGGAAGTAATTGTTCATATATATCAATATAACAAGACGATATAATTTTTAGCCCTTTCCTAAAGCAGGAATGTTCCGTCATATCCACACAATGCTTGCATGGCTGCAGAGTTCCAACATCTTAAAAATTAATTTTCCATCTTCTATATAGACTATACAACTACTCAAGCCTGCTGTATACTTAAACGGTTCGTCTTCAGATCGATGCAGAATGTGTTGTATATGGTTCAATATAGAACCATATAGGAAACGGCATGACGTTATAACAATAGCAGAAGTAAGCCAAGAACAAACTAAATATTTGCAGTATGCTGCTGTTTTATGTGTCATTTGGGTTAAATAGAGCACGACGACATTAACAATTAGAGAATGACATGATTAGCTTATAATTACGCACTCTGGCAAAACAGCTTAAACTCACAAACAAGTTATAATTGCAGTGGCTGTCAATAAATCGCAAAAGCTGGCATGCGGGCTGCACACAAAAAAAACCTATAATAACTTTGCTGGGGTGATGTAATAAAATAACAACATTATGAATGAGCTGCAGAATAGGCACTACCACAGCAATTGGATGAAGAACTAGCGATTGGTAGAAGGCCCATGCTCAAACGCTCTCTGCCTGGTAAAGTGACGGAATAGTCCTTCATATATGAATACCAATAACTTGCCAACGTTTGATGTTCTGGATGCGGTAAAAGCGTTATCAAGACAAGCATGTAAACACTTTCACGAGCTGGATAAACATTTACATGAATATCAACCCCCTGTACACACGCGCACACAAACAACCAAGCCTCCATTGTTTCTAGCGCTTCTAAAACGCTTCGGCAAATTCTTTCGTTGCTCACTTTAATCTCTCTTGAAAGCCGAGTTATGAGATGGCTGGCGGCTCTTATGTGTGTTGACACACTCCTGGGCTCATTAGGATAACTCGGTGTAAGAGCTAGGAGAAAGTGGAGCACACCAGAAAGTGAGAGATCACCTCGGCGGAGCTCCGCGTCTGTAGATTTTAATGGGGGCTCGCCTCACACTGAGCCCTAAAAAGGACTTTGATCCCACCTGTCAGCTGGAAAACAGAACGCCGGCAGATTAGTCTCTTCTGGGTACTCCAGTTCATCCTTCGCCTGTGTCCGTGTGTGCACACGCATAGGTGTGTGTGTGTAGGTGTGTATTTTACTCTCCTAATGGGGATCAAAATGTCCCCACAGTGACAGTGGCCACATGAATGACGCTCTGAGGTTGGGCGGTTTCCATGAGAATATGAAATGCTTCTTCATGTAAAATTGGCTGTTATTGAGAAACTAAGAGAGCTCTGGTCCAGGTACGTATTTGCACCCCTGGTTAAAATTTCTGCTACTGTAGATAACCAAAGCCCTTTTTCGAATGGGATTAGATTTACATGGGAGGTGGAGAAATGTAGTTTTATTAGAGGACGTCTGTAAAGTTCATGACCGATTCGGACAGGATAAGAAACCTTGGCATACAGGAGATGAGATGGGAGTGGCTACTTGATTGAAACAGTGCTGTAACTTCCAAAAACACACATGCACCCAACAGCCAAACCAGCCCACCAACCAAAGAGAGCCAGCCAACGGCATCCTGAGGGCAGCATCCTGTTGGAGATGTCTTGTGACCAATGATAAAGTAGAGGGTAATAATCTTATAGCCCATGTGTTTTAATTATAGAAAGATTAGTGTGGAAAATAGCAGGGTACCTGTTCAAAACACATATGTAGGCTGTAGGCTACGCTATACAATGACTTACCTAATGCTACCAGAAGCGCTGCGCCTCTGAGGAGTACTTCAGGCCGTCTGGATGTGTGTTGTGTCTAACGTTATCTGTACCAAGACAAAGCTAAATACCTCCTCAAGCACCTCCATACTTGAGAAAAGACACGAAAACTCCTTTTCCACAGGATATGATGGAATATGTACCCACATGTCGATTGGCCCCAGATTAATATAACCTGAGGTTATTTTTGTGGCTCATTTTACAGAAAGTAAAAGGCAGGGGAAACTGACGTAGGAGTGAGCAGTCTGTGAAAAAAGTGACTGGCATGAAGCATTCAGACGGGACTAAAATCACTGAGGAACTCCGGTACTAATTACATTACCGCACCTCCACACGTACAGCTAATTCCGTCTGAATAGGGCTTAGGCAAGCCAAAGAGAACCTGGTTTCTAAAAGATGAAACAGTACTTTAATATTTTGAGCAATATAATTTTTTTATATCCACCTTTTTTAAACTAACAAGAAGGAAAAAGGCTGAAGTGAAAGTTTGGGTATCCAGCATGGTCAGTACCTAGGAGCACTTCCTTTGGAGGGTGTCAGTGGTTGTAGTAGCCTGCTAAGAATCCATTTGCTTAGAGGATTTTTGGCTGTACATCCCTGAGATTTTTGGCCCTGCATGCATTCACCGTTCGTTTGACGTCCGTCCTCAGTTTTTTTGATGATGGTTAGGTGCGGAGTCTGTGAGATTTATATATATATATATAAGTTTTACACATGCATTTAAGATGCACATGTATGAATGCAGAATTCATAAAAAGATTTTATTTACAAACAAAGTAGGCACACTCCATGTGGTGTTTTGTGTTTTTCTTTTTTCCAGCATAGGAATATTTCATCAGCTACAGCATGGAAAGGTAAACTGTACACAACAAAAAATTAAATGTACAGGGGTTGGACAATGAAACTGAAACACCTGGTTTTAGACCACAATCATTTATTAGTATGGTGTAGGGCCTCCTTTTGCGGCCAATACAGCGTCAGTTCATCTTGGGAATGACATATACTGCGTCCTGCACAGTGGTCAGAGGGAGTTTAAGCCATTCTTCTTGCAGGATAGTGGCCAGGTCACTACGTGATGCTGGTGGAGGTTCGTCCTTCTTGGTGGTATGCTGACATTACCCTGGATACCGTGGCTCTTGATACATCACAAAGACTTGCTGTCTTGGTCACAGGTGCGCCAGCAAGACGTGCACCAACAGTTTGTCCTCTTTTGAACTCTGGTATGTCACCCATAATGTTGTGTGCATTGCAATGTTTTGAGCAGAACTGTGCTCTTACCTGCTAACTGAACCTTCACACTCTGCTCTTACTGGTGCAATGTGCAATTAATGAAGATTGGCCACCAGGCTGGTCCAATTTAGCCATGAGACCTCCCACACTAAAATGACTAAAATGGTGTTTTAGTTTCATTGTCCAACCCCTGTATTTTTACTGTTGAAAAAGTAAGTGCACCCCTGTTCTCAGAAAACTGGTATTTCCCCATCTTACAGATACAACTTTATAAGTGTTAACCATAATAGTTTTTTCTGGCACCAACTGGAAAAAATATATCCACAGAATTATTTCAACTTTGCAGCTTCTGTGTTTTTATTTTGCATGTACAGCCCCATTTCAAATCCCCCACGGCCTTTCAGTGGGACTTAGATCTGGGCCTCCACTTCCTCCTTTTGAGCCATTCCTTGGTGGATTTACTTGTTCGTTTTGGGATATATATCCTGTTTAAAGGTTTGCTTCTTCAGCCTGAACTTTTTGGCAGATGGCCTCAGATTCTGCTCAGCACCCTCTGGTATGAAAGAGAATTCATAGTTGATTCTGTGCCTGCAAGTTAGCCAGGCCCCGAGGCAGCAAAGCAGCCCTGAACTTAAAAAAAAAAAGAATTCCACCATTATGCTTTGGTAGGAGGTTCTTCAGCTCAAAAGGAGACTTTGATTTTCATCAAACATGGCTTCTGGTACTCTGACCAGATAGCTGGATCTTTTGTCTGATCTTTGGTACATTGTTCCACAAGTCCTGGTCCTTGCCTTGACATTGCCAACTGTAGTCTGATAACAATGTGCTTTTTGGAGATGTAAGCCAAGAACTTATCTTGTTCTAATGGTAGATGCATGAACTTTGCCATCCACAGTGGCAGTAGCTACTTGCGGATTCTGTGATGAAATCTTGGGGTTCTTAAAGGGTTAAGTTTGCTAAGGCAGCCCGGCCTAGACGAGCACATTGTTTTTGATCTTGTCTACTTGTAGCTGGTCTTCCAGGCAGTGGAGTGATATAGTTCTAATATTTTGGAAACACTTTTGAAACCCCTTCCTAGACCCACAGGCATCTACCTTTTTATTTCTGAAGGCCTCTAAGGTTGCTTTTGATCTAGGATTTGATGATCAAACCAGACCAGATCTCTGAGGTTTAAATGGGTAATGTTCCTCTAAGACATCCTCCAATGGATTTGTAATTGTAACACTTTTTAATCAGACTATAGCATCAACTCACTTCAACTTCAGGGATATTGATCTGGTCAGTTAAGTAGTAGGGAGGGCCGTTAATCAGTTTCAGCTGCTTTGGTGTTAATGAAATTAACAACAGGTGCAACAACGAGACACCCCCCAAAACAGGAATGGTTTAAAAGGACGAGCTCATTGACATTTTATCCCCCCTCATCTTTTCCCACTGATTCTTCACTAGTGCTGCAGTTGACTTGGGTCAGCGTCACTACTAGTATCATGGTGCAGTACCTGGACCCTACAGAGGTTGCACAGGTAGTCCAACTACTGAATGATGGCACATCAATATGTGCCATTGCCACAAGGTTTGCTGTGTCTCCCAGCACAGTCTTAAGAGTATGGTGGAGATTCCAGGAGACAGGCAGTTACTCTAAGAGAGCTGTACAAGGCTATAGAAGGTCCTTAACCCCTCAGCAGGACCGGTATCTGCTCCTTTGTGCAAGGAGGAACAAGATGAGCACTGCCAGAGCCCTACTGCTGTGAATGTGTCTGACCAAACAATCAGAAACAGGCCTCATGAGGGCGGCCTGAGGGCCCGACATCCTGAAGTGGGCCCTGTGCTTACTGGCCAGCACTGTAGAGCTCGATTTGCCACAGAACACCAGAATTGGCAGATCCGCCACAGGCAACTTATGCTTTTCACAGATGAGAGTAGGGTTTACCTGAGCACACGTGACAGGCTCTGGAGACGCCGTGGAGAATGTTATGCCGCCTGCAACATCATTCAGCATGACTGGTTTGGTGGTGGGTCAGTGATGGTCTGGGGAGGCATATCCCTGTAAGGACGCACAGACCTCTACAGGCTAGACAACGGCACCCTGACTGCTATTAGGCATCAGGATGAACTCCTTGGACCCGTTGTCAGACCCTACGCTGGTCCAGTGGGTCCTGGGTTCCTCCTGGTGCACAATAATGCCCGGTCTCATGTGGCGAGAGTATGCAGGCAGGTCTTGGAGAATGAAGGGATTGATACCATTGACTGGCCCACCGGCTCGCCTGACCTAAACCCAATAGAACACCTCTGGGACATTATGTTCCGGTCCATCTGATGCCACCAGGTTGCACTTCAGACTATCCACTGCTCAGTGATGCCCTGGTCCAGATCTGGTAGGAGATCCCCCAGGACACCATCCGTCGTCTCATAAGGAGCATGTGGAGGCCATACAAACTACTGAGTACCATTTTGATTTGCTGCAGTGGAATTTGGGTTAAATGGACGAGCCTGCTGCTTCATTTGATTTTCAGGGTGTCTTTGAATTCAACCTTCTGTAGGGTGATCGTTTTCATTTCCATCAAACGATGTGGCATCCTTTCGTTCCTAACACATTACCCAGTCTATTCTGCATGATTTTTTTCCCATTGAGATCTGATGTGTTTTCAAAGTGTTCCCTTTATTTTTTTTGAGCAGTGTATTAACACTGTTTAAATGAAGATTACCAGCCCTTAACATTGTGTTAAAAAAAAAAATGAATGGACCAATGGAGGGGGAAAAACTACCTCCACACTCTTGCTTCAAAGAATTGCACAGTTGGGTCAGATTTGGTGGATGCCCTCCCTGGCACAATTCCAAGGAGAATTATGACCTGCAAATTCAGCTACTCCCTTCACACTATGGTCTGTGGCACACCCACATGCAGTCCCTCCTTTGAGCCAATCATTAACATCTGCTTTGTAGCTATTTTTCACACATGGAACGAGACACTCACTGCACTGTACCACCTCTTCTCAATCTATGAATCACGTCACTCACACAGCTGCTATTTATGGCCCTGATTATCCTCGTGCACCGCCATCTGCAGGAGGCTAAAGTTACTACCACCTTAAGCACACATGGTGAATAATTTTTTGCCCAGTCACCTTATCTATATCATACAAGCCTCCACAACAGGGGTGAGAAGTCAGGTGCTGGTTTATTGATCTAACCTTCGAATCAGAATCTAAACAAACTTTATAAAAAAGAAAAACAAAGACCAGTCCTTCACAAATCTGAGGAGAATTCTTGTAGACTGTGATTTTAGCCACTGCTGGTAAACCTGTATAACCGTACGCTTCCATACACCTGCAAATTCAGCTGCTTCCATGTGTATGCTTGATATGGCACATACTTTCAGATCAGGTCAGTCTGGATTGCAGGAAGGTCAGTTTACCATCCACACTCATTACTCAGTCTTGCTGCCGTGACACAAGCAAAATATGGCTTTGTGTTGTCTTATATTGCCACCAAAATGTCGTCATCATCCCCCTATACCATGACAGAGCCTAGCTTTTGAAAGCTAGTTACATTCTGGATGGTCCTTTTCTTCTTTGGCCCAGAGAAAATGACGTCCATTATTTCCATAAACAATCTGAAAGCTTGACACATTAGACCACAATACATGTTTCCACCATACATCAGTCCATTTCAGAGAAGCTGGACCACAGGAGCTGACAGTGTTTCTGGTTGCTGTGGATAAATGGCTTCTGCTGTACATGATACAGCCCTCATTTGCATTTGTGGATGCAGTGAAGTATTCCCAAGTCTAAGTGGTGATGTCCGTCTCAGAAACATGACAGTTTGGGACAGATTTCTTGATGAATCTGTTGATATAAGGCACTATGGCAGGTGAAATACCAAAAATCCCAGTACCCTCTATCTGAGGAATGTTTATCTTGAACTGTGGACTATGCATTTTTGATAAATAAGGCTCAATTTATACTTATGCTCATAAGGAATTGGGCTTTTCAAGCATGATTGCATCACTGGTTTTAATATTTCCGGAATATGTTGCAGGCATTAATTTCAGAATGAGGGTATATCATTAAAAAACAATAAAGTCAGTAGGGTAAAACATTACACCTCTTGTCTTTGTACAGTTTTTCTCAAGTTCAGGTCAAAGTACACTTATAACAACATAAGATAATAAGATCAAGCGTAGCCAGATGGTGTTGAATAGGCAAAAACACATTTTGAACAGGTGATGGTGACTCACGCTGCCAACTTTCATAATCCTCAAACCATATTTGGTTATTTATGCCATTATTCAGTATTCCAGTTTTCCAAAAGCAGCCCATATACATCGACCTCAAGCCAGAGCATACCCTTTAAATAGAAGTTTTACTTTTAATTGGTGAAAGAAGCACAATTTTAGTTAATATAAAAAGTTATTAAAAAAGCAGAACATTTTCCAAGAAGAGTGGTCTAAGAAATGGCATGATTACAGCTTTCATGAGCATAACTGCCACGTCTCATTTGAAATGAATGGTCTGCTTAAAAAAGCCTAGTCTATAATCTGAGATGCCATTACCACAACCAGACTGCTCAATAGCACCGTCAGAAACTTTAGGATGAAATAAACAGGAGCTTTAAAGGCAGACCATGTTATATTCACCACATGAGATTTGACCCGACAAGAGACCACCAGAGTGCAGGTGTTGTCTGGGTTCTTAGCGCACATTAAAAGCCTTTTACAGAAGCTGAGATATTTAAAGGCCTTTAGTTGTTTTGCCTTCTTTGAAGTTCATTGAGAAGTGTCGGATTTTCACTGTTAGTTTTTATTCTGTTCAATAAAAAATAAAGGAATTTGCTAATAACTTTTAATAATAAGTTAAATATTTTTGCAACACTCAGCTTTACGTTCATCAAAGTATCAGCTGTCCCTAAACAATGATGTCTTTTTTTCTTTAAGTTGTTCTCAAAACCACATAATGAAATCCTCTTGCTCTAAAGATGCTTTAAACATGTGAAGGTTTTAAGTGTTTGTGAGTGCTGAATGAGATATGTCGAATAGAAGACCAGTTATAGATTTACATTTATGGCATTTAGCTGACGCTCTTATCCAGAGCGACTTACAAAGTTAATGATTAAAGCTTGGCCAATGTAGTGTTAGGAGTCTTGCCCAAGGACTCTTATTGGTGTAGTACAGCATAGTCACCCAGACTGGGATTCAAACCCCAGTCTCCCACATGTAGTGGTGACACCCTGAGTAGTGGTTTAACCCGCTGAGCTACACCAACCACATTATAGTTATAAAGACTAGTTATTAAACTATTTATGAAAGGACTAGACTAGTTATAAAAATCTCAAATTTGAGCAAATAAAGTGAAAAACACATTTATGCTAATGTTAATTTCTGCTATTCCCTTTTGGGTGTGTGGTGTTGTGTAGCGCTGTTACCTCCTAGCAAGATGGGTCTGCACCTCCCATGACCCTGAAGGATTAAGTGGAAAATGTGAGAGTGTTTTTCATTTCCAACAACTGAATAAAACCTGGTTGAACTTTGGCTCATATTCCTATAAGGCGATTGGTTGATTCTACTCTCATTTAAATATGTTGGTACTTCTATCAAGGCCTATAATAAGTCCTAAAGGCCAAACCAAAGGGTCATTTTTTATTTGACTGGAAAGCATTACAAAACCATTTTCCCACTGAGGGAATGCTCCTGTTAGTCCTATTGTTAGTTTACGATGTTGGTTATTATTATTATTATTATTATTATTATTATTATTATTATATGTAGCCTTCCAATCTTCCATACTTAACAATACTTAAGTACAGAAATGACATAATGTAAGTATAGTACAATGACTCAAGTCTACCACCTCATATGTGTTATGTTACCAACGGCCCTGGTGATTTACCTCCTGGTCGCACGAGTTTTAGTGTTTGCTCATTTCCTGTGCAGTGGTAGTAAATGGTATTTAAAGACTCGGTAACTGCACTCAGGTGCGACGTCTTGTTTGTTTATCATTCATTTCGAAGCGATCTTTGTGTTGATCTTTACCTGGCTTTTGGACCTCTTTTCTGTATTCTGATTCCGGATTTGTTATTGCCCCTTGTCGGTTTTGTTTGCCCTGATTCTGTTAACTATTAAAAACCTGCATTTGGATTCAACCCCAAGCTTGTGTGACATGTTATGTGCCAGTGAGGTGTATTTATTAGGTAAGTGAGGGTTCCCCCCATCTCTTCACAGCTGCTGTGTTGGGCTAATGGAGAGGCACTGCAGTTCTGCATATCCAATTAGGAAGCGCACCTGATTGCCAATGGGGCGGGTCTTGCCACATAAAGGCACCAATCGGAGCTGAATTAGAAAGAGTTTGGGGGCTGCGTGAGACGGTGGCTGGGGGCAGTTGTAGTTTGGTTACTCTGTGTTACCACTATCTGCTGGTCTTCCTTAGGTGTGCTTCACTTGCTCTTTCTCTCTCACATGATCTTACTCTGTACCATGTCCTCCCCAGCAATGTGTGGACAAGCAAGTTCAGGGCCTATGCTCCAGCACGGTAGCTGTTGCTTTTGTTTAGACACACTAGATACTGTACGGATGGCACCTGCTGTATTTTGGGTAGGGGTGAGGTTTTGGGAGGCAGGTTAGCCGTTTCATTATGTTCTTTGGCAGTGTCCTTTGTCTAGGTATACCCTGTACTCACTGTCCCTGTTATACTACATCATTGTTTACATATAACCATACATACAATTTCTTCATCTTGCTCATATTCATCTTTCCATGCCACTTTCCATGCCCATGCTGTTGCTCCCTCTACACCCCTAGTTACACCTTAAAGGGGGTTCATAATAATATGTGAATAAAGTAAAGTGATACTTTTGCATCAGTGAAAAGTGAAAATCCTCACTCATCTGAGTTTCCTGGAGAAAATCTAACAGCGATGTAGATCTCTACACATTTCCCTACAGATTTGACAGCCATAATTCCAGCAAAGCCAGAGGAAGATGAATGAACTGAGGTCATGGTCCCATGGAGTGATGGAGATAGTCCTGCATGGCAGTGATTCAAACCCAATTAGGAGTTGGATTGCTGAGATGTGAGTAGATTACAGCGAGTAAGGCCACAGGACCTGACAGGATAAATGACGACCTGTCACAGGAAAGTGTAAGGGACCCGCTGGCCAACTAATCTCAAAGGCAACAGGCCATAGTATACACAGATTGATAACAAGCTAAACTTTTGAGGGAATAATGAGGCCCTGACGCATCAGTGTCACTCTCGAGTACCACAAAAAAACTGAGGGTCAACCATGAAAATGGTTTATGACATTTTATATATGAACATAGGGTTTAAATGGACTAACAAAAGTGTCAGTTTCATCTAATGACACACACCCACATGGACGAAGGTGTGAACACCTTGTTAGTCCACTTTAACCCCATGTTTTTATTGATCAGGATGCCCCCTAGGACCACCACAGAGCAGGTATTATATGAAAGGTGCATCATTCTCAGCCCTGCAGTGATGTGGTGCTGGTGTAGGTGGATCAGACCCAGCAGTGCTGCTGGAATGAGTCCACTCACTGTCTGCTGTAATAGACACTCCTATGCTACTTGTAGATTTAAAGATGATCTGGTTCATTGGTGCCATTGCAGAGTTTTTCAGTGGTCACAGGACGCTGCCCATATGACGCTGCCCACAGGACGCTGCCCACAGGACAATGCCCACAGGATGCTGTTGGCCGGTTAGTTTTGAATAGTGGGCTATTCTCAATCCAGCAATGACACTGTACATCTATCTACTCTCTGTCTGAAACCTGTATTAAAGCCCCTGTGTCTTTAAGCCACACCTCCCAATGAGATCAGTGTACTCTGCTCTGACTGGTCAACCATCAGAACAGCATCCTGCTACAGGTTTGTACTCTTTTAGCTCTCTTCCTGTATATTGCGTGAGGGAGTGCCAAGCTAGTGTGTAGGCGGGGAATAAGGACTGGGTTATAAGATGACATCACTGTGTAACTATGAAGGGCTGGAATTCCAGTAAGTCATGTCTGAGAAAAGTAGTCTCTCTGGGAGAGGGAGAGTTTCTCTGTCTGCTTTATAAGACTATTTAGACGCATCAAAAGGTACATAATGCACTAAAGGACAGCGGGGGACAAAGCATTGAGGGTCCCTATAAGATCTGCAGAGGGGCTTCTCCTAGCAAACAACACAATGTGCCATTTGACCAGGTCGGAGAAACTTTTGCATGCAACTGTTAACCACATCATGCAACCCCACCTACCCCTAATTTGCAAGACTCCCACCCAAAACTTCAAATTTGATCTTTTTTTTTTTTTTTTTAGTTTCGGGGTGGTACAGTAAAGTCCCTTATTAGGAAGAGTTCAGACTTCACCACCCCCACCTTTTAATTTGCACCCTGATTATGTAATTACATCTATACAATATAACAAATGTCCAGTAATAGCTCTGGATTTAACACAGTTGAGTTAATGAATGAAGGGTAATTAGAGTAGCACAGAACCTCTGAAATCTCAGAGAAAAAAGTCCTCTATGAAAAGCTGAGCAGTGGGCAGTTTTATAACCTCCTCAGTCTGGTTCCTAAGCACAGATTTTATACAGCATCTCTTATGAAACTGATAGAGTTACACAATTAGCTCTTCTCCAGTGCTGAATTGTATATGGCTGTATTTGTGTCTTCAGAGCATGTGGACACGTTTTCTGTTCTATTGTATTACTGTGTATTTGGCGTGAGCGGCCATAGCGATTGTTCACAGCAGTGAGAACTGTGCGCTATTTGATTTTCTCCTCAGGGAAGGCAAACACGTCAAAGTGAGCAAATCGCTGCCAGTCGGTAGTTTATTATGCTCCACCGCCATAAACACCCTGACCTTGGTTTTCTGAGCAGACGGACCATGGTGATTTTTAGTACCGCCATAAAACATGTACATCACAGCCTTCTACTCTCATTGCCCTCACCTATTCGCAGCCACTACACCAATCTCTCACACACACACACACACAAACAGCAAAGGACATGGGAGACAGCTGTGAGAAAACATACCTTCCCACTTCATGCTACTGGTGGAAAATCAAGAACAGATTATTTCAAGCCACAATTGACCTGTCCATGCTCCTCCTACCAATGCATAACTGCAATTACTGTAACTTTAGACAGGCTTTATGGAACTCATTTTTGTAGAGGCTCCTAATGGTGTCTTGTGATAATCCATCCCATGTAGCTCGAACTGTGTAGTTCTCGCGCAGTTCCTGCAGAGTTAGGGGTGGAGGTAGAGTGGTTTAATCCAAAACATGGCCAACATGTGATCTGGTCACTTGACCTTACACAATTGATATTCTGCCTGCTTGGAACCTACGGGAAAAAAAAAAAAAAAAAAAAAACACAATTCTCTCTTTTTCACACCTTATCGACTCACAATTATCACGGCTTTGTATCGTCCCAAAGTGCAGAGCTCTGGTGCGCTGTAATGCCGCTGTTTTATGTAGAGACTTCTAAAGACTAGCTGGAGCTTTGTAGAGTTTGGACCGTGCCTTTGAAGCCATCTTATCAGGCGGTGGGGCAGGCAGATAAATGCAGGGCACTGTGGATTGGCTGGAGGACAGTAGGCTGATGCAGGGGGTGCAGGAGAAGATGAAAGGGAAGGAGATAGGGCCCCTGAAAGCACACTCTGGTCCAGTGATGTACAGACACACACACACACGCTTGCACACCCGCACGCGCACACACAGCCTGGCACAACTTACTACAGTGTTTGGTTCCACCTCAGACAGGTCCACTACACTGAACACTACTCCATCATATTATTGCAGCCAAATGGAGCAAGAGAGCTGGACCAAGCCTTGCTTATTCGTTCTCTCTCTCTCTCTCTCTCTGCTGGCCTCTTCACCAATCAAAAAATCTAAACGTGTATCTTAACTTGTCTTAGTGTGAGTGCATAATCTGTATCAGTAACTGATCATCAATTATCTTGTGGCTGTATACAATCAAATCCTTGCAGAGACATCTGGTGTAGTCTTCTCAGAAGAGCAGCAGATGTAATAAGCTTGAATTCTTAAAAAACCAAGCATGAACAGGTGTCCATTAACATTTGGATGTATAATGTACAACAGTGGTCACCTATCCTCCTTTTGGAGACCTCCTACCTAACAGCATATCAAATCAGAGTTAATTAGCTGGAGCAGGTGTAGCAGATTGTGCTTGAAACCAGACTTTGCAGGAAGACAGATTTCTAGAACCATAGTCGGTGGTCACTAGAGTACAAAAAGCCTGCATCAGAAAAAGTATTTCAAATATGTAAATCGCTCATACATGGAAAATACATATCCACTCATCATCAAAAGAACAGTTACACCCAGAAAGAAGTGTGGGATGTCAAAGCTTTTGGGAAGGAAGATAAAGGTGACCAGGAACAATAAACGATGCTACATTTAGACTGATATGGACAATATTTATTGAGCTACACATACAGAAGTAGTGTCCCTCAGTGTGATGTTGGGCTGCCATGTTTGCTAATGCAACATGCCAGACGTCTCGGCATGGACTTGTAGAGGTTCCTAATGGTGTCCTGTGCTAATCCATACCATGCAGCTTGAATATTCTCACAGGGTTTCTGTAGATCGTGTGGCAGAGGTGAGGTGGAGTGACACCAGGCCTTCTGGACATTCTGTTCATCAAAAAAACACTGGCCACGGTACCGCCACACACTGACCTGCTGCCATTCTGAGCCATTCCATTCCATGAAGTCACTCCATGACTTGATGTGGTGTAAAGGGGAGTCATCGTAACGGTCTGTGTGCATGTTATAAATGTTATTAAATAGCTGGAACTTACAGTATGAATCAGAGGGCATCAATGTGTGCTGAATGTCCGCAAGTGACCGTGGCTGTTGAGTCAGTCAGGTACAGTGATAAGGCCCATGCTTGCTTACGTCACATGTACGGCAGTAAAACTTAACCTACCCACCAAGTTTCACTTCTGTTGGCTGATTCCGTTTGGGTGCAGCTATTTGTGCAACTATTCTTTTGACAAATTCTTTTGAAAGAGCATCCCAGAGAAGCTTTCAGAAGTATAGATGGGCAGAGTGTCACCACCAAATTGGGTGTGCAAATACTGCAACAATTCAAGACCAATGGTTCTTAATGTAAAACCGAGAACTTGTGGTTTCAGAAATTCCAGATGTTTATGATCTTCGGACCTGTACTGAAATCAGTGCATGGGCTCAGGAACACTTCTCAAAACCATTGTCTGTCTGTGGGCACAGTTAACAATCTACCATGCAAAGAAGAAACCATGTATAAATCTCAACGTAATTTCTAAGACAAGAATCCTAAAATTAACGTGTGGTTTATGGATTATTTTAAAGAACTGTTAAATGTTCACTATCAACTGTCAATGTTCTCTTATCAAACTTTCATATACCATTTTTTTCTGCACGTTTTATGCAAAAATTATGCCTTACACTTAACATTTTGTAATAAATGGACCAATGAAATCACTTAAAATACTGTTTACATTAACATATATCAAAGTTATGTCCATACTTTTCCTTCTCCAGTAAACTTACCATTTTGTTTATGACGGCAGCATTACAATCGCTCATAGCATTCCAAAGTGGATGCGGTAAAACTGTCACCTTTGGATCTCTGCATCAAAATGCATTAACACATTTTTACACCCTGCGCAGTCTATCACCACTTCTAGCGATGTATTGTCTGTGTGGAGGTGAGGGAGGTGTATTTACCAGAGTGTTTATTGAGTGTTCAGTGAGAGGGGTCACACCTTGTTTTCTTCCCAAATAAAGCAGTCAGTGCCTCTGTGCTGGGAGCTGTCCTCTTCCCCTGACCTCCTGACCCTATTTCAGCCGCCCATGTGAGACATCAGATGAGTATCAGCATGTGGTCTCCCTGACCACTCCGCTCTGGCCTGCCCGCTCTAACCCTGCTTATGACTGCAGCCTTCCTGCAGGATATTACTGCTGTCACATCAGCCAGCACATCTGACCTCACCAAGATCACAGAGGGAGGGAAAGGGGGAAAGAGCGAGAAAGAGAGAGAGAGAGGAAACCAGAGAGATTTATCACACTGACGCCTGATCAGAAGTTGTAAAGCATCACAGTTACTTCCAAAAGACTTTGGTCTAAACTCTTCTGTCTTCACCCTAAACTGAAGCCCATTGGTCGAAATGCGTCCAGCGTTCCTTTGTTTTGCACTGAAGCTAGCAAACAAGGTTGCCACATTTCAACTCTGAAAAAACCAAGAGGGGTGAGGGGTATGGACCAACAGTCCAGGGCCCAGGCGTCAAGGTGGCATCAAGGGACGTTCCAAGACATGGGGTGGGGAGGAACAATCCAGGGCCTGGGGGCAGCAGCAAGATCATACTAGGACAAGGGTCTCCAAACCTAGTTCTAGAGAGCTACCTTCATGCAAAGCCTAGTCCCAGAGTTAAATAAAGAACATGTACGTGGACATGCAATGGACATGAGAGTGGGGAGAGAAAGTCAAAAACCTAGAGGGTGGGAGGTTGGATGGATCAGTCCAGGATGACGCAGGGTCTGGGGAGCAGCAGCAGCAAGCAACAGACTAGAGCTGTAGTCTCTTGTTAGCAAGGTTAGCCCCATAGCACCCACCTTTACAGAAGCAAACTCAGGCCTTCTTTCTCCAAGTGAAGAGTAACTGAACAGATCTCTCTCTCTCTCTCTCCTGACACTAATACTGCTGTAGTGTGACACCTCAACACACGCTGACAGCATATCAGTTTGTGTTCAGCGTATGTGCATTAGCATATGTCCATTTAAATGTGCATTAACACCAAACCCCTCTTTCTTCTCAGCGTCTTGATTTCGCCTTGCCCCAGTCTCTCTTTTTTTCTTACTCTCTCTTACTCTTCTTATTACTCTGACAATGAGGCATGGCAAGAATAGACTTATCTTCAGGGGATGTGTTTGCATTATCTTCAGCTCATACTGAATGTAGTCTGCACACGTGGTCATGTAAATTAAGAACGTAGGCCTGGACATGCAATGGACATGGGAGTGGGGAGAGACAACCAAAGGCATAGAGGGTGGGAGGTTTCAAGGATCAGTTCAGGACTTGGGATGGGACAATCCAGTGCCTGGGGAGCAGCAGTAGCAGCAAGCAACAGACTAGAGCTGTAGTCTCTAAACCTATTTCTAAAGCGATACCTTCTCGTTGAGCCTGATTCCAACCACAACTCCCCGCACCTGTTACAGCGAATCAACCTCTTTCCAAGTTCTTGATTGGCTGTATCAGATTCATTACAGCAAAGTAAGGGGCAGAGCAGATTACTTGATAGTAGGTCAGAACTAAACTAGTGCTGCGGGTGTAGGGATTAAGACCACTGTGATGGTGAGAGAGAGTCCAGGTCCTGGGGGGTGAGATATTGCAGGGTACATTCTAGTATGTAAGTGTGGGGAGAGACAGTCGAATGCCTATAGGTTGTGAGGAGGGAAGGGTCAGTCCAGGGCCTGTGAACCTGTGTGATGCTAATTAGTGACTATGAGATTCTGTTCCTTGAAAGGTTAGCACCCACCTTTACAGATGCAAACTCAGGTCTTCTTTCTCCAAGTGAAGAGTAACTGAACAGATCTCTCTCTCTCCTGACACTAATACTGCTGTAGTGTGACACCTCAACACACGCTGACAGCATATCCGTTTGTGTTCAGCGTATGTGCATTAGCATATGTCCATTTAAATGTGCATTTACACCAAACCCCTCTTTCTTCTCAGCGTCTTGATTTCCCTTTGCCTCACAGTCTTTCTTTTTTCTTGCTCTCTCTTACTCTTATTACTTTCTGACAGTGAGGCATGGCAGGAATAGGCTTATCTTCACGGGAGGTGTGTGCATTATCTTCAGCTCATACTGAATGTAGTCTGCACACATGGTTACGTGATGAAGAGCGTAGTCCTGTGTTTGTGTGAGGCGTTCTACTTGGACCTCCTGTAGGCTGCTGTTCTTCAGAACGGGGGCTCAAAGCTCGCTCCGTACCCCTTCACCCACATGTTTCTACTACGTTTTCGTAAAAATACAGTATATGTGTAGTTTGTGTTCATGTTTGCGTGATGGCTACTGATTACATTAGCTTCTATTGTTTGTGGCATGTTTGGAATTGGTCCTGAACATTACCGGGGACTAAAGAGTTTTCTAATCATCATTAAATATATACAAGCCAACAGATTTTCAAAGTCATACGCTGGAACACAACCATGGTAGTATGGTATGCTTCACAACTGAAGACTTACATTTACGACAATTAGTAGATGCTCTCCAAATCTACATCAAAAATGCTTTGTTGTCCAACTCACAATGTATTCAAGGTAGTGCAAATATGTCCAAACTACACTTTTTGTCTCAGGACATCCCCCGCCCCCCACCTTCTTCCCTCTTTTCTCACTTTCCTCATCATTCGCCCCTTAGAAAGGTTAGCAGTACTTTGGGCTGGGTATTTATGCAGCACCACATGGGTGCACCTGGTCAGCGTTAATTACCACTGGGGATTCTGGGGCTTGGAGTCTTTTAACCCAGATCCACCAGCTTCTGTACTGTGCTGCCCAGGCCCCCTGCTGGTGGCCAGCGGCATGGACCAGCCCCTCACAGTATGTGTATGTTATATTGATTAATGTCTTGTTGCACATCCCTTCTTGGTGACACCTTACATACAGATTTGTATTTGAATACTAGATGCTCTCCAAATCAACATCAAAATTATTTGTTGTCAGAATTGATCCAAGCTAGTGCAAATATGTCCAAACTACTCTTCAGCTCGGACACTGCCAGAAATAGAGCTCTTAATACCTAGAAAGAAAAACAATGTTAAACGCAGAAGCAGTGCACTACAACACATATCAATAAGCATTTAGATTAGTGTTCACTATAGTATTCGTTTTAGGACCAGAGAGTGTCTGCTGTTCAGATAGCCACTGGCAGTTCTGAACACTGCCATGAGGTAGGGAGGGGCTCGGCTTGTCCGTTTTTGGCTGTATAGGCAAGCATCAGGGTTTTAAATTTAATTCAGGCATCTACAGGAAGTCAGTGAAGGGAACGCAGCAGTAACGTGACATGAATGAGCTCAGGAAGTTAAAGACAAACTGCACTGCTGCAGTCTGGATCAGTTGGAGGAGCCTGATGGTCTGCAATGGTAAAATGAGCCAGAAGCAAGTTGCAAGTAGTCAGTCTTTGAGATCACGAGAGCCTGGAGTAGCACCTGGATTGCCTCCCAAGAGAGAAGAACTGAATCCAATGAAGGAACCTGCATGACCAAGCCCGGTTTGCAGTATGAGCCAAGAATGATAACACGTCATCCAGAATCACACCAGGATGAATGGCCGAGTCGTTCTCAAATGAGATGGCAAGATCATGGAAACACCTGTAGCTCCAGGAATGAACATATGCATATTTATATATTTGGCCAAAAGCTGGGAGACTTTAAACCCCAGTGCCAAAGTTTGACTGGGTCTCAAGAGGCCCAGAGGCTTTTACTACTGGTCCTGGAGTTTGATTGGCCTGCAAGCTGGTAGACTTAAGCCTGGTTGTGGAGCTCAACTGGGTCACAAGCTTATATCCCTGGCAGTACAGCTTTATTGGGCTGCAAAGTTGGCAGACCTTTGACCCTGGTAGTGGTGTTTTTTCTGGGCCACAAAACTGGGAGTTTAACCCTGATTGGTTGACTGGGTTATAAATTGGGACCCTTTTAATCTTGGCAGTGGAGTTAGGCTGGGCTGCAAGCTGAGACATTCTTACTGCTGAGTATAGCAGAGTTTCACTAAGCCATACAGCAGGAGATTTTTGACAAAGCCCTGGTCACTGTTGTAGTGGATCCAGCAGCTGGGACACTTTACTGCATTTGTGAAGTTTATCTGAGCTGCTGGGAGACTCTTCACAGCAGTAGTGGAATTTGTCTGGGCCTCAGGCAGGGAGACTTGTGGTAGTGGAGTTTGATTGGGCCTCAGGCTAAGAAATTTTACATGGTGCTCGGGAGCTTTCTCCCTGCCATCTTCCCTGGATGTGCGTGTCCGCTAATGCTGTTAATTTGTAGTCTTGCTGTAGAGTACTATTGGGCTTGGGAAAGGGTTATAGAAATTGAATAAATTATTTTTTAGCGTTTACTGACTGAAACTGGATGATACTGTCAATTAATTGAAAACATAGACAAGCCAACAAACAAATCACAAACACACACACACACACACACACACATTATTTTTTTCCTAAATGTGGGTTAGAATATACATGTAATGGTTTGGTGGGCTTGGTGGACCCAAATACAGAGTGAAAGATTTGGATTTGTTTTATTTAACTCAACATAAAAAGTGTGTAGCGGTGCATGTGATAGTTCACAGCGCGGGTGACCCCTTTAGCACTGCCACTGAGGCTCCTAGCAGAGACTGAAAGGACATTCCCCTCCTTCTTTCCTCTTTTTTTTGTATCAGGACACTTTCCCCCCTTCTTTCCTCTTTTTTTTGTCTCAGGACACTTTCCCCCCTTCTTTCATGTTTTTTTCTCAGGACACCCCCCCCCCCTCCTCCTTCTTTCCTCTTTTTTTGTCTCAGGACACTTTCCCCCCTTCTTTCCTCTTTTTTTCTCTCAGGACATTCCCCTCCCCACCCTACCTCCTTCTTTCTTCTTTTTTTCTCAGGACACCCCCCCCCCACTTCTTTCCTCTTTTTTTTTTGTCTCAGGACACTTTCCCCCCTTCTTTCCCTCAGGACATTTCCCCCTTCTTTCCTCTTAGGACAGTTTCCCCCCTTCTTTCCTATTTTTTCTCTCAGGACATTTCCCCCCTTCTTTCCTCTTAGGACAGTTTCCCCCCTTCTTTCCTCTTTTTTTTGTATCAGGACACTTTCCCTCCTTCTTTCCTCTTTTTTTTGTCTCAGGACACTTTCCCCCCTTCTTTCCTCTTTTTTCTCTTAGGACATTTCCCCCCTTCTTTCCTCTTAGGACACTTTCCCCCCTTCTTTCCTCTGTTTTTTTTTATCTCAGGACACTTTCCCCCCTTCCTTCCTCTGTTTTTTTTTATCTCAGGACACTTTCCCCTCTTCTTTCCTCTGTTTTTTTTTTATCTCAGGACACTTTCCCCCCCCTTCTTTCCTCTTTTTTTCTCAGGACATTTCCCCCCTTCTTTCCTCTTTTTTTCTCAGGACACTTTCCCCCCCTTCTTTCCTCTTTTTTTTCTCTCAGGACATTCCCCACCCTTTCCTCCCTCTTTTCTCACTTTCCTCATCATTCACCCCTTAGAAGCGTGAGCAGTGCTTTGGGCTGGGTATTTATGCAACGCCACCCAGGTGTGCCTGGTCGGCGCTGATTACCGTTGGGGATTCTGGGGCTTGGAGCCTTTTAACCCAGATCCACCAGCTTCTCTACTGCGCTGCCCAGGCCCCCTGCTGGTGGCCAGCAGCATGGACCAGCCCCTCACAGTATGTGTATGTTATATTGATTAATGTCTTGTTGCACATCCCTTCTTGGTGACACCTCGAAGTCAAAAAACATACCAACAGAGCACCAACCGCATGTCTACATCCTCTTTATATCTACAGATTTGTATATGAATACTTAAGTTTCCCACTCCTGCTTGAATAATAGAATATGTACATAATAAAGAGATAAAAAAAAGAGGTACTCTAATAATAACACCACTATGAGTGGGATGAAAGTAAAACTGTAGAAAGTCTAATGAAAATAAAGTGACCATGTTAAGTAAAGTATAATGCCTTAAAAATATCTTTACCATGGAGAGTAAATGTACAATAATAAAGGCATAAAGTATAAATATTATGCAGGAGAACAGTGCAGCTGTGTATTTTACATTCACAAGTCATTTAAAATCATCCTATCAGAGGGCCAGATGACAGTAACGGGTAGCTGTACATTGTAACAACAGTACAGAAGGTATTATAAATAATATGGGATCTTATAGGGCATATACAAAGTGGCAGTAGACAGTGATATGCGTATGGACAGTGTAATGTCCAGCTGGTGCTCAGTTAGTGTCCGGCACAGTGAAGAGGAGCTGTACAGTGTGATCGCTGTTGGTACAAACGATCTCCTGTACCTTTCTTTGCTAAATCGGAGCTGTATGAGCCTGTTGCAGAAAATGCTGTCTGACCAGAAGGTCATGAAGGGGGTGTGATGTATTGTCCAGGATACCTGTGAGTTTGTTAAGTGACCTTCTTTCGACCACCAGCTCGAAACCACCCAGTGGTGAGCCAGCCTTCCTGATCAGCTTGTTGAGCTTTATAGCATGCGCTCTTCTGATGCTACCTCCCTGCCGCAAGGAAGACAGCCCCATGATGCCGCAACTTGCTATGTACACCTGTTTAAATGTCATTACAGGTTTACAGGTGATGCACCATTGTTTATCCTGTTAAATGCAAAATATTTTGAAAGCCTTATGTTATGTTATATCACAACTGAGGAAGCTTGGCCAAACATACCGTAGACCTATTATGAAATTGGACAGCCTTGCAGAAGAGTGATATTCAGTAGACTGTGTGCCAACTCACTGTGGTTAAAAGTAGTCAAGAGACAGTAGCCATCTGATTTCCACCCAGCTGTCCGGGCACATTAGGGGTGGTAACCATTTCATTCCCATGGCTTAGTAAATTGTGGTCACGCATTGCAATCTTGTCCACACACCATAGTAAACTGTGACCATTTATTATCTTTATAAAAATCTTTATTATGAGAGCAGAGCTCCAAAATTATTAAATAAAATAACAGCAGCCATTAATATATAATTCACGTCAGTGTGTATTCAGTGTGTATATGTGAGTGTGTATGCAGTTATAAGGAAATGCACGTATTGGTCTTCTTTGGTGGTGTAAATCCGGTCTTCTCTGCAGTGGAGTGTTTGTGTGTCACGGGGAGGTGTGTACGTCCGTGTTTGTGTGTTATTGATGTGATGGGCTGACTGATCTCCTCTGGCATGTCTTGGTGTTCTGCTGTTCTCACAGTCTGTGGCTCACTCTGCTCTGAGTGCTTGACATGTGATGGACCCATCAGGCACAGGCTAGTATTCTTTAGTGGAGGACATGACCCTGCTTTAGCGATTTTCACGATCTCTCTGTATCTCTCTCTCTGTATCTCTCTCTCTGTCTCTCTCTCTCGGTCTCTCTCTCTCTGCTTGTACATCTATAGGACAAACACGAATGTGACAGCAAGGAATTCATGCCTGATACATTTGTTTGATGGTGACTGGGTATATAAGGTGTATATATTAGGGACCTGAAAACAGTCTATGACCTAGAGCATGCCTCGAGCCCTTCGAACTTCAAGTGTAGCTTTGCTTGAGCCTTCATCCTTCAAGATGCAACTAGCTTTCAATGGCTGTCTTCAAATGGTAGCTAAAGACTCTTTCTGAAGCAGGTAAATGAATGTATTCAATTGAAATATCCTCCCCATGTATCTTTCTTCTAGACATCAACACCAAAGTCTTTGTCCAGGCAGTATTTTAGGTAGTTGGAACTGTCCTACAAATCTAAAAGGGTAAATTCTTTGGGTGGACAACCTAAAGAGGCTCTACTTTAAATTATTTAAAGTCAGAATGTGTAACTTTTTGCAGGAGAGGGCAAAAATCTAATTAAAATTGAAGTCAGCACAACCAGACTTTTTTTTTCCAATCAATTTGGACCATTTCTATTCATCCATTCATCATTAGATCTTCACACGGTGTAAACGGCAGCTGCTGTGTTTAAATGATGCATAAACGTAAAAATCAACAATAATGGAGACACATGGTTTTCTTTATACCATGACCATATGCTAAAGCTCCATCCTGTTTTTCTCCAGCCCTGTTTCACTTATGAGTTACTTGTGAACAAAAACAAAACAGCTTTAGTAGTTGCACTCAAGACCCAAAGATAATTATGTAAGACCGATGGCAGAGACTAAGACAAGTCCAGCTACAAATGCTGCCAAGTCAGAGACAATGAATCTTTGGATTTGAGTACCCTGGCCTTCACTGACACCGTCTTCCTGGTCTGAACTAGGGCTGGATTCAGTGATTCTGAGGCTGTAGGCAAAAGCTGGCACAGCCAATATTCCTAATTTTGAGATATGTACTTATGTGTCATACATTCTAACTGAACTTCTTTCTAAACATTTTTCACCTAAACGGGCCATTTGTAAGATGATGCATCTTGTCGAGCTCATTTCCCTATTAGTCGGATTATGAATTCCACAGTCCCTCTTCAATCCTTCAGATCAGCAGCAAACTTCATCCCTGTACATGTTAAGAACATCTCCAGCAGTGAAAGACCACACCAGTGTTGGTTTGCTTCTATATGTGTCACTTCTTTTGCTTGCTGTTGATCATGGTTTCTTGCTGTTTACTTTTCCCTTCATTGGCTAACAGCTACTGGGCTGGCGCTAAATTTTTAGCATGCTAACTTCAGTAGATATCTCTGCAAGGCCTTTGACAGACCACATAAACCATCAAAACTGTTGTTTCTTCAGATTATTTTGGATTTTGGTTTATTTCGGAATATTCTAAACTAAAGAAAAATGATAAATGGCTGATTTGAGTAATTTTTATTAAGTAATAATTTTATTTAAAGATCATTTTGCTTACTTAAGAAGTAGTTCTTGAAACACGTCAAATAATTCGTCATGAGATTTATCCTTCCAGGAAGTGCAAAGTAATGTAATCACAATTTTTAGGAATTAAATAATTACTGTATAGCTTGCAAACTGACTGAAATGATCACAATAATTTATTACATAACTGTCTTGTCTTCAAATGCTAACGTCAGCTCTTGTTAACAGTTCATCAGCTTCCATGTTTAAGGTGGTACTAACTTCAGGCTCCTGTCAGTGATGTTGAACGAGCATGATGGGGCTATAAATACCTATGGGGAATGAGTGACAGGATTCATAGATTGAGCAGAGGTGCTACAGTGCAGGGAATGTCTCGTTCCATGTGTGGAAAATGGCTCAGATGTTAATGATTGGCTAAAAGGAGTGACTGAGTATTTGGGACCATAGTGTGAGGAAGTAGCTGAATCTGCAGGTGTATGGAAGTGTACAGTCATACGGGTCTACCAGCAGTGGCTAAAATCCCAGTCTACAGGGAATTCTCCTCAGAATTGTGCCAGGGAAGGCATCCACCAAATCTTAACCCACTGCACAATTCTTTGATGCCAGAGTAGCTAAACACTGATGTTGCGTCCATCCAACTTTATTGCCAAATGCCAAACCCAATCACAGCTATTGTTGTGCTCATTGAGGTACTACACGCTATTAGGCTTTTATGTTTCGGTGAGCTTATATTTTTAGTAGGTTTTTAACAGGAACACATCTGATTTGTATGTTTATGTGACCCTTGGCTTATGGGGGCCAATACAGCTGCCTACCTCTGCCTAGTGGAAAGACGTCCCTACTTTCTACCATTGGTCAGCTGTTGGTTACAGGGTCTTTCCACCGTCTTGTACATTTTCTCTTATTGTAACTGTGTCTTACCTCTGTAAACTTTCACTACTCATGCTACAACTTCATAGATGCCAGCCAGAGGTGGATGGAAGTCTTGCTCATGTTCTTAAAGTGTTCATCCCTTCACTGTTGCCATCAGATTACTTATTAAGGGTTTAGACAAATCTTCAGGTGATCCTGCTTTTGTATCTTTCTATATAATAAAGTTAAAATGAAACTGAACTAAATTTAGGGTCTTAATTCTGAGGAACTTTTCCCTATCTCTCAAACTTACCCCGTTTCTTTTCCTTCCTCGCCCTCATCTTCGCTTTTCCAGTGTCCCTCTCTCCTCTCCTCCCCCCCTCGAGCTGTTCTTTGGAGAGTGTTTGCTAAGCTCTGTGATTTGGCCTCTTCACACGGCCACACTTCAAAGGGGAAGAAGCTCAGATCAAATGTCTGCATTGCTGAGGAGAGCCTGATCGGACGCTAAGTATCTGTGACATTGTTTTATGCTCGTGCCTTTTCATGTCTACGTACGCAGCATTTCAAATAAAAGCCTGAGCGCTTTTTTTTTTCCTTCTAATTTTTGGTCGCAAATTGGGAGGAATTAGATTCAAATCCACTGATAGCCCCAGAGAAAATGTAAATATGCAATGAAAGCTTATGTTAGATTCAGCAGGCCGGATCTCCTCTCGTCTGATTCTCTGTTCATTACCGGCTAATTGGAAGCATGCGGTTTCATGCTCATTTTCCAAACTTATAAATTCGAGCTCATTCATGGTGGCATTGAATTAAGAAGGGTACCTGCTTGAGGGAAGTACATTAACTATTCGTGTGCATACCAGATAAGCATTTTTTTCATAGTACCTGGTGTCAGGTTGGATAAGCCTTGCAGAACTTGATCAAACCTAATGAGAAATGTCCATTTTTGATACACTGCAGAGATTAAGAGTGCTGTATTCATTTCAAATCACATCATGTAAAGTGTAAAAGCTGGCATTGGCATTGGACTGGCAGTTAACGTGAGCATGGAGGCAAATTGCTTGTCATGTCCAACCTATATAGGTTCAGTTAGCTACAGCTATATAGTCCAGTTTGGTAGCATTGCAGTTCGAGCTCAACAATATTTAGAAACTATAGACTCCTACCTAGAATCATTAAATATAAATTAAATATATATATGCAGGATATAAATACAGGATTCATCATGCCTTTTAAACAGATAATAACCTGTGCATAATTATAAGGCACTAAAAACACAGTATCTATTATAAAAGCATTATGAACTTCAGTGTCTGTCAGTGTGTGGGCCATAATACATTTTAAAACATGATCTTTTATTAATCCAGGATCAGCCCTAATGCTTTCCACCCCTGCAAGGTGTGGGTGTCATTTATGTTTTCAGGTCATATGCAAAATAAACAAACAAACAAACAAATAAATAAATGTCCACATAGAGCGAATTTTGGGCAATTATAAATAACAACATTTTTTAACTGCTGTAATTTACCTTAAAATTTAATTATAAATATATTATACATTATATATTCATTTACAAATACATTGATGAAAATTGCTTTTTGTTAATTGATTGCTATTTGATGGTATTCTTTGAAAGCAGAATCACAGCGGATATCTATTCTTATTCCCATATAAAGAACACCACCAAACATTAGTCATTTTACTCCAATCCCTCAGCGATGGCATTTTAAATGTTTAGAATGTTTTTCATGACTGTTATTATGCATTATAGGTTTTATGTAATTATACACAAGACATTACCCATTCAAACAGAGTATGCATATTTATAAACCATCAAAGAATTAAGTAAAGTTCGGCTTTCAGAGTTTGGCATTCATGGTGGCAAATTGCAACTGGTCATTTCCAATCTAAATAGGTTCAATTAGCTACAACAACACAGTCCAGTTTACTAGCACTGCAGTTCGAGCTTAACAATATCTAGAAACTGCAGACTTCAACCTAGATTCATTAGCTTGAAAGAGATCATGTGTGGTTGGTGTAGCTCAGCGGATAACACCACTACCCACCAAGTAGCTACCACCACACGTGGGACACTGGGGTTCGAAAGAGATCAGCTTGCTACACCAATAGAGTCCGTTGCCAACACTAAAGCACCTGTAATAGCTAACCTTGGTGGCCAGAGCGTCAGCTAAATAATGTAAATGTAAGATCAGCTTTGCGTAGACCTTGCCAACCAAAGCACAGCTAACGGTGGCCAGAGGGCGCTTGTGAGGCCAAAATCAATAATGGCATATAGTCTTTTCTTCAAAATTGAGATTTGTAAATAGCTAATCCTTTTTATACAGACATATGCCCAACACAGGATCACACAAACCAGTGTTTCTGTCCTCTTGTCCTGGAGGCACCCTGCCCAGCACATTGTTAGTTTCCCCTCCTCAGCTGATCAGCTCATTAACATGATCTTCCAGAGTTGCAGGAGGTGTGTTAAAGCAGGGAGTCCACTACAATGTCTAGGGTAGAGTGCCTCCGGGACCAGGGTTGAGAAACACTTAACAAATACATCGGCCAATAAGCTCTCCAGTCAGCTCTCCAGATGATGAGCAGGGCTGGCTCTAGCATTTTGGGGACCCTACGCAGGATTTCCTGGAGGCCCCATGACCTGCCAGCTGATGTACTGCAGACATTCCACAAATCAAAAACTGGTTTTAGAGAGGTACCCCGAGTCCCTGCCCCCTGACTCTAAGCTAAACCAATTAGGATGCTCTCCCCGTCACTCTCTTACTTTGTGTGCGTCGTCTTCTCTCTCGCTGTAAGCTAGCTTTGCTAATTCAAGACTTAAACAGTTCCAGCACAGGAGCAGAGCAGTATATTCATATTTGATCCTCAGCGTATAAGAAGAACTCCTTTATGGTATGAACTGTAGAGCAATTTTTCCACATACGCATATTTTACACAAATAAATATAAATATAATATGAAATATAATATAGAGATGTTCAAAAGAAACCTCACTTGCCTGTAATAAAGCTCTATGAAGTGATATTTTACTACATTCCTGCCTACAGTCTTTGTATGGCCATATAGTCTTGCTTAATAAATTGTTATGCATGCAATCCTAATTAATCAAGCTTATGCTTATTATTACAATACATAAAGTATGCTGTATAACACTTATTATATATTCATTTACAAATACATTGAGGAAAAGTGCTTATTGTTAATGGATAGCCATTTGATGGTATTCTTTAAAATCAGAATCACAGCAGATATCTGATTCTCATTCCCATATAAACATTAATCATGTTACTGCAAGCACTCAGCGAAGGCATTTTAAATGTTTATAATGTTTTTTTTTTATGACTGTTATTATGCATTACAGGTTTTCTGTAATTATACACAGGACATTACCAATTTGATCAGAATATGCATATTTATAAACCATCAGAGAATGAATTGAAGTTCGCTTTCAGAGTATGAAACATTAAAACATTAGAGGTTATTAACATCATATGCTTATAAAGTGTTGTTACCTTGTTACGAGCTGCACTATGGCTAATAACTATGGGCTGTATAGGAAAATGTAATGTAAATAAAGTCGTACAGTATTGTGGGTGGTCAGTTTTAACTTTGGGGTAGCTGAAGGTTAATCTGCAGCTCTGCAGAGAGGGTTTATTTGTGAGTGAAGTAGGGCTGCCCTCTAGAAGTCGACGATTCGAATCGTCAGTCGGAGACCCTTTAAGTCGACTGACACCCCTCAAGTCGACTGACAGCAGTGACATTTTTTTTTCTTCGTAAAACAGACTAAAGCTTACTAAAACCTTAAGAATGTAAAAAGACATTTTAATAATTATTAAAAGGGGAATAATAAATATATATGTAAGTTCTAGCTGGGCTATGACGCATGCTTGCTAAAAAATTAAATCCACGTGACGATGTGCGCTGGCGGTTCACCGTTGAAGGAAGCTGGAGCTGTAAAGCTGAGAGACACGGGGGAACGATGTCTCAGAAAAAGCCTGGAGTCTGGAGGAGCTTTCGAAGAAGAGAATCTGAACAAATGAAACTGAATTCTGCTCTTCATTTAGTCAGACATCCAACACTGCTTCAAACGAGGGAGCTGACTTTCGTTTAGATATAACAGCTGTTTGCGGTGAAGGAAAAACGGAGCGGAGACGTTTGTTTTATTATAATTCCATTATTTTAGAACCTAAATTACAGATATGTTTATTTATTCATCTACAGCTAAGATTATCTTTATTTACAGATAAGTACAGTCACTTAATACGCCTGCTGATAAACGAGAAATCATTATTACAGCGCGGGGAATAATACTAATAATGTAAATATGGACTAATCTGGTTTTATTTAGCAGTTCATTATTTATGAGAGATGAAAGGCGAAGGGTCCTCCTACTGAAGAAGCTGTTAGAAGTTAAATTTAAAGTTAAAAAGGCTATAAGCTATAAGCGCTAATGTTTAGCATAAATTCGCACTGCTGCCCGACACTATATCCTGTAATTAAATCAGGCTCCAGTTCAGATCAATCATCATACGCCACGCCTCTTTTAGTTCAGAAATATGTTCCTGTGACTCTGCTGACTTTCTAAATGAGGAGGATCAGATCTGAACCGTGTGCAGATTGATTTACTGATTACTAGATAATGTACATGGAGAACGTGAATGAATAGTCGAATCGTCGACAGGGACGGGCGAATCCGATTCAACTGACAAAATTCTGAGTCGGGTACAGCCCTAGAGTAAAGTCTATACTGGGAAAACAGTGTCTCGATTCTGGCCAGTGTCTCTGCTGGACTTTTTCTAGAAAATTCTAGTAACAAACTGCTGGAGAAAAGCACAAGTGCGCCTCTATGAGCAGGCATGGCAGCTACTGCCCCAAAGCAAAGCGGAACCCTCGTGTTGGGCTTTAGGTTCTACCATGAACACCTCAAAGCAGTAGTTATAAAGGAATACATTTGTGGGCGGAGCACAGACCGGCACTGTTGCATCTTTACTGCTGGTTGATTTCCCAGTTACCTGTAGGGACTTTTCAGACGGACTTTCAGGACTGAGACGGAGAAAATGACATTCCTTGTATAACGGAATCCCAGTCACTTCTCTCTCCCCCGCTCGTCTCCTCCTCTCTCCCTCTCGGAACCAGCAATATTTCCTCTCAACTTTAGTGCTCTTCTTTCACAGCCTCGGCTGCTTTCCCTCGCAGACATCCACTCAAATCCCCTCCTCTTCCCTCTCTCCATCTCTCCAATCCTACCCTTTCGGCCTCAGCTTTATCCTACCTCCTCGTTTTAGCCTGTTCTTCCCTCACGCTCCTCCTCTGTCCTCCTTCTGTGCCTTTGGCTACCTCTCCCTTTCTCCTCTACACCGCTGCTTAATGCTTCTTGCTCTCGCTCTCTCTCTTACTCTCGGAGTTGGACGTGCTTCCCAGGAGGGCCATACTGTTGTGTATTTCTGAAGTGAAACCCTTCCCTCTCTTCCTCCTCCTGGCTGAAGAGCTGTGTCGTGGGATAGAGTGGGTGAAGGAGAGTCAAAGGCACACACACAGACACACACACACACAATCATATCCATTCTATTCAGGTGACTGCAAAAAGTATAAAAAGCACATTTGAAGGTGGTCTGGACTATTGAGACCTGGACTAAGCACTGAGCGATGGATTTTCACCGGATCGCAATATGCCTCAGATTTGGAACTCCACCAAATGCCAAGCAGGTTCACTTGGTTTCTGAATGTATCAATACATATGCCTACAGCTGACACTTTCAGAAAGAGTAGATCTACCCACCTTAAAAGAGAGAGGGACAGTTCCACCTTAACTACTGCCATAACCCCAACAACAACCAGATCATCTTAAACTGAAAGTTTCATAGTGAGGAACAGCTTCTACTGGGCTGCTGTTGATTTCACCTTCCTCCTGGAGTCTGTTTCAACATGTTGCTTCTAAACAAGCCAAACACAGCAGAGCTCTGTTAATAATAATAATAATAATAATAATAATAATAATAATAATAATAATAATAATAATAATGAGTGTCCCATAAAGGGTAAAGCAGCTTGTTCATTCGAGGACCAAGCCCTGAGCCCCCCCACTCCTTACTGTGGATATGTCTTTGTAGGGATCTACATTCAGCCTCCACTTCATTTGAAACATGTAACTTGTAATTAGACTTGGCTCCTTTGGTCTGGTAGTTTCTGACCACCTCAGCCAGATTTTATTTGGGTTGAGGACTCAGTACTGCAGAGACACTGGCAGTTGAGAGCGGTACCCAAGTAACAAAACACTGTCCAGTTTAAAAGTGACCACTAATGAAAGGCTAGCGGATGGTCTGTTCATCATCACCGTAAATGTCCAGTAAAATGTGTCTAGAGCAAGATAGATGTTTCTAATAAAGTGGCTAGTAAGTGTGATCCCTTCCATGCATGGCCTCAGTAATCAGTCAGTAATATGGATATTAATAATCATGATAATTCTTCTATTTGAACTGTATCATTTGCTGTTACACTGCATCATGTTCTTCTAATAGTAGTAGCAGCAGAACTGTTATGATGCCCAATTAGCTTTGTTAAAGATTAAGGACATAATGTAAAATCAGTTTTTAAAAAAGTGCATCTTGTCCACAGCCAGGAAACATCCCCAAAGATGCAATTAGCCACATTCTTGCTGGAAAGAGACAGCAGGGTCCTTTTTGCCTGTACTGCTGGCCAATGTAACATTCAGACAAATTGAGTGGCAGACTTTCTCCACATTAGAGGAGGAAACTGCTGTCCTCGTGCCCTGTTTTCCAACAGGGAGTAGAGCTACTACTATAAGGAAAACTGACCACAGCAAAAAGTGGAGGAAATGGAGGGAATGGATACTCTAATGGATACAGTGAATAAAATAAATAGGCAAATGCCCTCATCTTTAAAAGAATAGCTGCACCTAGACGGAGGTGTTGGATTGCGATGCTATTGAGAAGGAAGATTACGGTTAGAAGGAACTGACTGATATGGGAAACGTTCATTGAGCTACACATACAGAAGTAGTGTCTCTCAGTATGGCGTTGGGACAACATGTTTACTAAACCAATATGGCAGACATCTCAGCATGGAGTTGTAGAGGCTCCTTATGCTGTTCGTTCAATAATTCATCACATGAAGCTTAAATATTTTATTCAAGTATTGCAGTGGGGCTGGAGGTGGAGTGTCACCATTCAGTGTCACCATTCATTCTAGACATGTGACCCAGTACAACAAGCCGTTTATCTTTTTGATGACCACGGTGCCCCCACACATCGTTTTGTTAGTCGTCTCCACCAAGACAAAAGTGGGACTCATCACTGAAGATGGCCGGCTGTCATTGTGAGTCACCATTTGACAGTCTGGCAAGGCACTATTGCAGTCTTTGGTGACGTTGACATGGTGTTAAGGGCAGTCTTCATAAGGGTCTGTGTGCATGTAGTCCGTCTGTCAATGGTGCTGGCACTAACAGGATGACATTACTGCTCACTAATTGCCAGCAACCATGGCTTTTGTCACTCAGGTACAGCAATAGTCCCTATCCTTGCTTACTCACTTGCATGTATGGAGTGTGAAACTTGAATCATTCATGAGTCTCACAACGTCAAACCTACCCACCAAGTTTCATACTTTAGGTGAAGCTCCAAAACTTATACTGTTTATGTATCACAAAATTATAGTTTTGCATATCGCCCACCACCTTATTTAGATTCTGCTTTGTATAAAATTGATCTTTTATACTCATGAAAGAGCTCCAACTTATCATACAGTTATATTATGTTGCTGTCAACATCATCTGGCATCAGTGCCACAACCTAATACCTTTTCAGAACAGTTTCAGGAAAGTTCCCATTTTTAACATACTGGGACCACCTGTCTAATAGCGGTCGAAAAAAAAAAAAAAGGAAGTTAAAGGCAACCTAAATCCACCGGACGATGTATAAGGCTGTTTACAGGAAATGAAAAGTTGAAAATACATATATTAATGCTTACACATCCAGAAAACATATGATAAATCTCCTAAAGTGTATTTCAGGCCCTCTACAATAAACCACACAGCACCAGACACCTGCACCAATACTATATAAAATGACCTGGTCCTTATATATACACACACAATGACTCCTGGGAAACCTGGAGTCCAGTCACACAATTCCACAAACACTTTTAACAAGGAACAGTCTCGCAGGGTTTTTAAAGTGAATGCGTAGATCTTTGATGTATATGGCATCTCGACTGGCATGGAGGGTTCTAGTTACAAGATAATCCAGTCATCCAACGTATTGTTGTTGTCGGTGCAAGGACCCTTCCATTTACTCTACTGGACTTCACACCAAAAGCTTTTGGTTCTCTGAGTTCTTGGGACAACAAATTTACTTTTCATTTGACTATCTCATGAACAGAAGCCTCCATGCCACCTGTGATCCCATATTCACCAAGGATCTGCCCATTTGCTTTACAAAACCAGTGAGACTGTTCCATGTGAATTGTGCGACTGGACATATGACTATAAAACTGTAAAACAAAGACACTCCAGAAATTAAACAAAACACTACTGAGACCTAGTAACCGAGAATCAGGACAACTGGCAGATAAACAAAACACCAATCAAACAAGGCAATAACTGGGAGTTTAAATACATAAGGTCTAACAAGGAACAACTGAAACTGGGCAGCGCCACAAACTAGGGACAGGTGAGGGGCATGACAAGAGGGTGGAGACAGGAGGAATTAAAAACCAAGACAAACAGAAGCACATGGCGCACGACAACAAATCACATGTAAGTCACAGAGGATGTGACACCAATGTATGCTTCTTACCTGTTTATGTTTTCAACATTGAACACAAATACCAATATCATTGTACAGAAACTCCCCCAGATTTTACCGTTTCCGTCTCTCTGCTTTACAATGCCCTTAGTGCAGTTTGGATGGATTTCTTTTCCAGGCTTCCTTCACAAAAAGAGTCCTTTTGTCAAGACATAAGATTCCGGGTCGACGCTCGCAGAGTCAAGGCTGAATGTTTATTGTACGAGGAGGTGAACAAAACTAAGCAGCAATGCTAAGACAGCAACAGGGGTAGAGCTAGAAACGTAGTCGAGGCAGGGAAAGTCGAAACCAAAAGAGAAATCAGCGAAGGCAACCAAGTTAGGAGGAAAAGGCAAAAGGGTAGTCAACTACAGAAAAGAGATCAGGAACCAGAAAAGAGATGATTCACAGAAAGATCGCTCAGGATTGCAACAAAGTGGCAAAGCTTCGGAAAAGCTGAAGCAGCGTGGAGAGGTATAAGTAGAAGGTGTAAAATAAGTTCACCTGTCTGCTAAAACTCCAGTGATGGAGAGCGAAGCTGATTGGACGTGGGCGTGGCGTCATCGAGCGTTGCCCTCTGGGATGTCCGAAGTCCGGAGAAGCACGGGAGCAGGGAAAACCCGGAAGCGTGACACCTTTAAATAAACACTATTTTGCTATAGATATTTCACATAATTTAGCAACATTTCAAAACATTTACATTTCAATAACAACAATATTCAGCCTTTCTTGCAACCAATTATTGCACAGTTGAGCCAGATTTGGTTGGGCCACAATTCCAAAGAGAGTTTCCTGTAGACTGGGTTTGTTATCACTGCTGGTAGACTCATATAACCATACACTTGAAAACACCTGCAAATTCAGGTACTTTCTTCACACTATGGTCTTTAATACACCCAAATGCAGTCACTCCTTTTAGCCAATCATTAACATTTGCTCTGGAGCCATTTCCACACATGGAGCGAGACATTCACTGCCCTGTACCACCTCTTCTCAATCTATGAATCCCGTCACTCATACCCCCGAGGTATTTACCCCCCTCATCTATGTGCAGCCCTGTCTGCATTAGCCTAAAGTTACTACCACCTTAAACATGCAAGGTGACTCATTTTTGTCCAGTGAGCTTACCTCTATGCTTTACTTTAGCTGCATAACTGCAAAGTGTCAGGTTCACTACAGAGTCATTCTAACCTCACAGCATAACAATAAAGGAAACAAGTCTTTTGCATATTAACTGACTTTCTTTCCAAGACATCTTTGACCTGTCATCAAACTAGCTCACAGAGGGAGCAATTCTGAACCTCACCAAAATATGTTCCTTTATAGAATCATTCCAGACGGCCTTTTAATCTGCTTCAGAGTAAATGCTTTATAATAATAGCTGCTGTCATTAAAAGAATAGGTACACAATTACAAGCAGGTGTTTCAAAGACTGTGCTTGCGAACAACTTTTTCATTCGGCTGTTAACTGTTAGCTGTGTGTATTTGCAGTCAACACAATTAAGCTCTCCGCTCGTGATGATGACAAGGATATAATCTCAGGGCAAACCGCGATTTGGCGAGAAGTGTTTACCCTCCTAAAGTCAGACGCTTCATTGTGACAGCCAAAATCTGATTGGAGAAAATGGCAGGCGTATTAGCATCCCTCTCCGGAGTTTGGCTTTGTCATATTACAGCCATAATCATATTTGATCGATAATAACCAAAGATGGAAAAAAAAGGCAAACACCCAATAGATGTGCGGTGCTATGGAAAGTCAGGAGAATAATCATCATCTGCTAAATGGGCTACGTTCAAAAAGACGCTGATTTACAAGTCCACAAATAATTTAATGTGCCGGTCCAGTAACACTGTTGTAATAAGCCATCTAAAACAATTTATTGGATGTTCTCCAACCATAACTCAGACCTGCCATGCATGTTTTATGGACAATCAATCACGGGTTTAAAAACAGCATGCTCTACAGCCTCGGTGCGGCTCAAATAGCACACACGCAGGCGGGACGCAGAAGCATCGAGATGGAGACGAATGAAATGAAGAGTGAGTCTGTGAGAGTAATAGTACTGTACCGTTAGTACATCATGTGTTTCTGTGGAGTAGTATTTTGGCATTGTCGGAATAGGACTGAGATTCTGGTTTGCTGCCAGACAAATAACATAGACTCTGGACTTTTTTGTCATCAAGTGTTTCCAACAAAAGCTAATCTTGGTGTGAGATGTGCATGTACTCCCACTGTCCACTTTATCAGAAACACCTACCTTGTTTCTCCAGTTACTAGCCACTGTGACTCTCTATACATTTATTCAATTACATCGTGCATAAGTACATTGTAGCCATTTATCTATCAAAATGTATTGTAATCTGGTATTAAATCTTGTGGGAACCAATAAACCTCCCTGCTGTCTAATTAACAATGAATCCATGTTTACTGTCTGGGTAATTTACAATAATAATAATAATAATAATAATAATAATAATAATAATAAACAGTATATTCTATTTTTTTCCTACAAATTTTTGGATGTTTTTTTTTTGATGATAAATATTTACAAAATTGTAACTACAGCTTTTGAACTGTGCAAAAAGGAAATCAAAGTTGGCATATTGCATATATCTTCCTCTAGAGTGCCTAATATCATTAAACAATTCAAGGAATCAGGAGGAATTGCAGTGCATTAAGGGCGCAAGGTGAATACCCGCAATCTCCAATCCCCCAGACTGCACTGCATCAGGATCTATCATTCAGCAACAGCTGATATAACCACATGGGCATGGGATTATGTTGATAAATCTTGGCCAAGCACTACAACGCAGAGTTACATTCACAAATTCCACAAACATTACTGTGCAAAGTAAAAGCCGTATGTTAACCATGCCCTTCTCTGGGCTTTGAGGCAACACACAGTGGAAACAAGGCAGATGATTCAGTATTCGGGATATCTTTGGATGAAATGGATGCCATGTGCTTTAGTCCAAAGAAAAAAATCATTCAGATTCAACCAGACTGCTATCAGCAAAAGTCCAAAAGTCAGGGTCTGTCATGGTTTAGGGTTATGTCAGTGCAATTCTGTGATGGCAGCATTAATACAGAACAGTACATGGAGATCTTAGAGGAACAAATGCTGCCCTCCTGAAGACATCTTTTCCAGAAACGTCCATGTATTTTTAACAAACAGTGCAAAACCACATGCTGCACACATTTAAAAGGCATGGCTGCAGGAGAAGAGGCCACGTGTACCGGACTGGCCTGCCTGCAGTTCTGACCTGTCGCCAGTAGAGACCATTTTGAAATGAAAATGGAAACAAAGATAACCGTGTACCAGTGCACACCATAAGACATGTTTGTGGAAAATGTTGGTAGACAAAAAAAAATCCTCACACACATTGTTTAATATCTTCAGTGCCAAAATTTTAGGTCTTGTGAAGGAATGGCGACATTACAAGCTGGTAGGCCTGAAACGCAGGATGCAGTATGTTAACCAAGGCATTGAAGTTGACCAGACAAAACATGAAATATCTTGAATTCATTCTCTCTGCGATAAAATAAAAGTCAAAATAAGTTTTCTTGATTACATCCTCCATACTATCGCAACTGTTTTTCCGATTTGGGTTCGTACAGACAACCTACTGTATTTGCCTCATGCTCTGGCTTTTAGCTTTCACTGGCTATCTCAGTCGGCTACTCACAGCAGGATCTCTCTCTCTCTCTCTCTCTCTCTCTCTCTCTCTTCGTTCTAATGGCCACAGTCCAGTCTTGCTCTTCCCATTGTCCTCCGGCCCTCTGGATAGCTCCACTCGTGCTAGGGACACAGATAATCCGGCCGTATTATTGCCCGTTATTTAATTACGCCTCCTCTGTGCTGAGGCTTATCTGCCCAGGCTGGTCCCCTACCTGCTAGAGCGGCATATCGGCTAAAAAGAGAACATTCCTCTAATCAGTGTTAGGGCTTCCCACTGCTTTCTGGAGCCACTCTAAGCCTGGCTCTCTGCTCCTGCACTCTTTGTCTGCTCGTCCTCCTTTGGCTGCCTGACTGCCTTACTGAGAGAAGACACTGGGACAAGGCAGCTGCAGGCCGCAGCCTGGAGAAGCCACGAATGGCTGTTAATTACGCTTATAGAGCGTGAATCAGTATAGAGGATTTATTTTATCTGGAGTAAGGAGAACTCTGCAGTAATTTCCTCTGACTCGTTTATAACGAGGTCTTGGATTATAGGATGTAGGACTGAAGAGACGGCAGAGGAATGTAAAAGGAGTTCTGAAGAGACAGGCCTGAGCATATGGATTTTCATTTGTCATGCCTCAGTTTGGCCACTCTGTATCATCATTATAGCCTACACAATGTACTTCAGCCCTGGATGGATAGTAGTTAGGAGTTACATGAGGGATGTATATAGCATGTGTTCAAAGGCTTTGCAGATACCTGCTCAACCAGGTATTAATTGGGAGTTTGTTTCCTCTTTACTGCAGTGATTGAAAACCGTTTAACACTAGATGTTGGAACATTGCTGTGAGGATTTGCACTGCATTCAGCCTCAGAAGCATAGTACTGAAATGAGTAGTTCATTCTGGATCACAAACTCCACTACACCAACATATCCCAATGTATTGGAGGTTGTCCATCACTCCAGAGAATACAGTTCCACTGCTATGGAGCCCAATGGTGGGGGGCTTTATACCCCTCTAGTCAACATTTGGCCCTTGCAGGGATCCTCAGAACAGATTTCATGGTTATAACACATTTGTCTTCCTGAATGTGACCTAGAACCCAGAGAAACTCTACAAAGGCAGACCACATAAGCAGGAAATAATAAGATCCGGATACCATTTTATTAATTATGGCTCAACTGGAGTGAGAAAACTGGACTCCCCAAAGTGAATGTCTCTTTAGAAAATGACCAAATGACCAAATCATTCTCGATCACTTTTAGAACCTACAGCTGTTTAATTCTGCATATGCTCCAACTCCAATTACTGCCACTATAGCTAAGCTTCATAACATTTACAGTCACAGATGGAGGCATTTTCTGGGGTTTTGTCTGCCATTATGAAACATGAACCTCAGTGCTGCATTTTGCGAACATCAGTCCTGTGAATGCGAGAACTGTCATCTTGGAATACAGGGGTAGGAATGTGATGTTCCTCTGTAAGATGATAAGCAAAAGGCAAAAACAGCTGCCACGTTATCCAGCAGCTCAGTGCAGGCACTGTAGTTCAAATTTACGTTATTGTCCAGGGGGCTAATTAGTATATATTAATATAAATATTAATATAATTAGTATATTAAGTATACAAATAATACTGCTTCTAATTTTTCAGTTTCTAGTACACAATCTGGATGTTACTACTACACTGCATTGTTCCGGGGAGTAAAAGTGGCTAACACAGTACTATAGTACTCCATCTGAGAGGAATCAAATTGATCAAGTTAAATCGGATTTCTTTTCTTCCCAGAGATCTCAATATAACCAGACAGAAGCCAAGACAGACTGACTTCATTGTTTCATCGGCAGACTCGGATGGATTGTTGGGTCTCAGTGTAAGCAGATTCTATGATGTTCATTTAGCACTTGTCATAACAGAGAGCTGCTGACAGAACCCACAGGTGATTGAAGACAGCCAGTCGTGGTATGGAGGTGAAGATCTCACCTGAAAAAAAAAGATCCATACTTGAATAAAAAAAAGATCATCTGAAGCTGTGTGAAGAGGTGAGAGGTCCACACATACTTTCCCTGTAACACACTCACTTTGTATTCCTATCTTTGTGAGCTATTATATATAGTATTTCCATTTAGTTTTGCATTACTGTAATGCATAGAGTGTACCCACATGAACGCAACCCATCCTTCACCTCACCAACCAAAATGCATCCCATGGCTTGTACAAAAACAAACAAATAAGGAAAACCAAAGCGAGTATGGACATGATGTACATCTCCAACTTCACCAGTACTCTATAAGAAACATGAACAGCACAATGCATGGACTTGCTAGGTCTATACAGTATACTGTTTATTATTTGTTTATATAAGATTGGTCTGTAGTGATATCACATAAGGCTGGGTGTTCAAATGAGCAATCTAAGCTGTTATACCATCCGTATTTCAAGAAAAAGATAACAATCAAGCAAAAGCTGACAGCACACACACAACCCATCTATAGCTCAGCCCGTCACCCATTCTTTTGTATTTCTGTGCATTCACCCAGCCATGCCAGCATTCCCAGGATGCATATCTAGACATATAAAAGGTGGATCATGTTGTTAGTGAGCCATGGACACAATGGGGCAGTGTACAATAGCACCTGTACACGTAGAGCCTGTGTCACACGCTTATCCCCAGCGGCGTTCTCTCATTTAGTTCTGCTTGTATGGAGTAGCAGGCTGCGAATCTGAGAGATGTCAGTCAAGCGTGCTCATCAGAATATTAAGATCTCGCCCAGTTAGTTCTCTGATTGGTCTGATTAGCATTTTCCAACCTCAGGTTTTATATCAGACAAACAATTTGGTGACACTTTGCTCAAACCAAGACATAACTATACCATATACATGCCACTGTAGATGCCTTGTGCTGTTATGAGTTGTAACAGTATCATGATAACAGTGTCATGGTACCACTGCCCAGCAATTTTAATAATATATATCATAATGTTTGATGAAACGGGCTCAAGTAACATTACCTGTGTAAAGGGGGGCATCATTTTGTTTTAGGGGTCTACTAGAAAGGTTTACATGCATAAAATTTTTCTTATACTATATGTCTGTATTTACCTTTGGTCAGAAATGCTCTGTTAGAGCTCCAGTGTCAGTGCCTCCCCATGTGCTCAGTATACTCAGATTGCCCACTCTATCCCCACTCTAGTGGTTGGTGTAGCTCAGCGGATAACACCACTACCCACCAAGTAGCTACCACCACACGTGGGAGTGATTACGCTCCCAGGCTGAGTGATTACGCTGTGCTACACCAATAAGAGTCTGTGGGAAAGACTCCTAACACAACATTGGCCTAACTGTAATATGATTAACCTTGTAAGTCGCTCTGGATAAGAGCGTCAGCTAAATAAATGTAAATGTATCCTTATTGGTCAACTGCCAGAGCAGTTGAAAGCAGTAGCCCTGTTGTTAGGGCATGCCAAGCCTGTTGGTAGGCGGGCAATAAGGATTGTGTAACAAGATTACATCATCTTGTAATAAAGGAAAGGAGTCCCAAAGAGGTGTTTCAAGCAAGCTAAGACATGTAGTAACACCTAGAAGGAATTAAGTGACAGGAATGAAACTCAGTGGGAGGGTTTGACATTGTGAGACATGCCAATGGTTCAAGTTTCACTCTCTACAGTGCACGCGACGTAAGCAAGGACAGGTCTTATCACTGTACCTGACTGACCCAACAACCACGACAAGAACAGTGATGTCCTCCATGAGTCGTCCTGTTAGTGCCAGCACCTTTGGCAGATGGCTGCACAACGCTGACATGCAGGCAGAATGTTACGATGACTGCACCTAACATCACGTTAACGTCACCGAACACTCCAATGGTGTTGTGCCAGACTGCCATGGACTAACTCAGAATGGCAGCACAAATCTTTAGTCGCGAGTCCCGCTTTTGTCTTGGTGGAGGCGGCCAACAAATCCATGTGTGGAGGCACTGTGTTCAGCGCAAAGATGAATGACTTGTTGTCACACATCACATGTTCGGAAGGCCTGGTGTCACTCCACCTTCACCTCCAACTGCAAAATCTGCAGGAACTGTGAATATTCAAACTGCATCGGATGGATCATCACAGGACTCCATTAGGAACCTCTACAACTACAATGCATTAGAAAACATGGGGGGCTGACATCATACTATGAAATACTACTTCTGTATGTGTAGCTCAATACATATTCCCCCTATCAGTCTAACTTTATCATCATTCATTGTTCCTGGTCACCTTTATCTTCCTTCCCAATAGCACTGCACTCTCTCACTTCCTTCTGGGTGCAGCTACTCTTTGGATGATTAGTGTATCTAACTACAGATGTTGGACAATGAAACTGAAACACCTGGTTTTAGACCACAATCATTTATTAGTATGGTGTAGGGCCTCCTTTTGCGGCCAATACAGCGTCATTTCATCTTGGGAATGATATATACAAGTCCTGCACAGTGGTCAGAGGGATTTTAAGCCATTCTTCTTGCAGGATAGTGGCCAGGTCACTACGTGATGCTGGTGGAGGTTCGTCCTTCTTGGTGGTATGCTGACATTACCATGGATACCGTGGCTCTTGATACATCACAAAGACTTGCTGTCTTGGTCACAGATGCGCCAGCAAGACGTGCACCAACAGTTTGTCCTCTTTTGAACTCTGGTATGTCACCCATAATGTTGTGTGCATTGCAGTATTTTGAGCAGAACTGTGCTCTTACCTGCTAACTGAACCTTCACACTCTGCTCTTACTGGTGCAATGTGCAGTTAATGAAGATTGGCCACCAGGCTGGTCCAATTTAGCCATGAGACCTCCCACACTAAAATGACAGGTGTTTCAGTTTCATTGTCCAACCCCTGTACGTAACTATATTAAAATGTTGCTTTACTTTGGCCGTATATAGTGCCTTGCCTGTTTAAATCCATGGAAAGCCTGTGCACATTATTGATAAAGCACTTTTATATGCTAGAAAGCAAGTCATATCCTGAGCTACGTTGTTTTGAGGCAAATTCTCCGCTTGAATTATGATCGGTTCCGCGTAAAGTGAGGGGTCGATAGCTCGGAGACTACACCTCATTCTTTCCATACACAAATAGAGGGCCATGAGCCATGTGCGCCATTACACAATGTGCAGCAGCACAAGTGTCAAATCTCCCATTAACGGCATATTGATCCTGTCCTTACAGTTTAGTGCAGCCCACCTCCTCTCCATTCTCATCACTTTCCTTTTCTCTCCTCTCTCTCTCGCGTTCTCTCTCTCTCTGTCCTCGGCCTGTAGGTTTGTATGCGCAGCCCCTACTTTTGTAGAGACCGGGGGGAAGATTATGGTGGGCTTCCTACATGGCCGAATGACTAATAGGCTGTCCAACTAGATAAATTACTCTTTAACCAAGAGAAAATAGCTCCTGTGAGTAGCTTCCCACATCTCCCTCTCTCCATCTCCCTTTCCCCGCCCGTCTGTCTCTCAAGCTCTTCTCCATGCAACAGGTCTTGTCAAGCACTGCGCTCATTGTGAGTAGAGCACGCGAGGCGACGTGCAGCACGACAATGAAGGAATTATGCAAATGACTCCAGTCTGTGTCAATGGATTATGAAGACCCCCATTCACCCCCTTTACCTCCCTTTCCCATCTCTCTTTTTCCCCCCGTTCAGCTGATGGAGGAGGTTTTAACGCCTGGTGTCATGAGTCATTTTCTGTAATTCTCTCCTCTCTGAGTCAGGCTCTCCTCGCCGCTGTCACTTCATGCCGCCTTGTCATCTCTTGCCTTTTACTTTTTCATTTGGGCCCTTATTGAGCCGTGATAAACATGCCCTACATCAAGATAACTTCTGCCGACAAATGAAAACAATGTGGGAAAAATGATGTGATAGGATTAGAGGTTTATTATCAAATCAGATAAAATAAATACATTTTTAAAAATCCTACATTTGCACAAAAGTGAGCAGCTTGCCCTAGCTACTGCCCCCTCATGGGGGAACAGGGGAACTGCACCTAGAGTCAGCAAGTACCACAGAAGAAAAGACCCAGTAGAAAACTGCATAAACCAATGCTCATAGTGATGAGGGTCTTTAAGACCATGTTCCACTTTATTTTCAGCAGTCAGACAGAGGAGGCATAACAGAGGAGCAGGCTGTGGACCAACAAATAGGAGGCTTTGATAACACCTTTTATGGATCAGGTATCCATAATGCATTATAAATGCACTGATAAAGATTTATAAAGCCTTTATAGTCCCTATAATACTACACAAAGCCCTTGTAACTGTACATAAATGTTGATAATCACACATATAAACACACTTATAACATGACAACATAAGGCCTCATAGCATCAGCTAATTATGATACCGGTTTCACTGATAATGTAATCAAAAAAAAAAAATAATAAATAATAATAATAATAATAATAATAATAATAATATATATATATATATATATATATATATATATATATATATATATATATATATATATCAATATGTTAATATATATATATATTTACATACACATACACATATACACACACACACACATACACATGTACATTATATATATATATATATATATATATATATATATATACACATACATATACATATATGATAACATTATCAGTGAAACCGGCATCATAATGCTTATTAACATATTGATGTGTTCATCAATTCACACACTGCTTTACAAAGATCTACAGTGAGGCCTCCACTCTTACTGGCATGCTCTCTAATGGGCTTTATTATCTTTAAAATGAAATAATTTTTTAATGATTGCCTTTAATGAACACTTTACTGACTTTAGGAATGGTGATGTCATTGGTCAGCTTTATGAATTCAATTATATGAATGAATGTATTAAGCTTGATAATAGAGATCCCAACAATATTGTTAAGAACAGAAAATATCAACACAATGTTACGTTATGTCACTTTGTGCTATGCAGTCTTATACTGTGGTTATACCAGTTTATGTTCGTTGTTATGAATATTCACGTACACTTAAATAAACTTATGTTAAGCATTATATAACATTATGGGCTGGTTTACTACTTTAGAGAATGCGGGTTGCAAGTGCCTTTTATTAAAGGCAGTCCAAAAATCACATTTAATATAGGCCAGGGTCAAGACACAGACGGGCAGCATCTGAGACAAATCCATAAGCACAAAACCCAGCTAGACACTCGGGTCAGGAACACAGAGAAACACGGCTAGACACTCGGGTCAGGAAAATGGAGTAGCGCAGCTAGATACTTGGGTCAGGAACACAGAGGACCACGGCAAGACACTCAGGTCAGCCAGAGACCTTGCAGACAGAAAGCACAACAAAAGGAGTTATATGAAGCCCAATCAGTCCAAAATTAGCAGCAGGTGGGTTATAGTGGGTGGAGCCAGAAGAGAAGCCAGTACTGCACCATTCCAGGAGGGGACATATTACAGATGTCAGAAATGATTACCACCGGCAGTGCTAAGTTTTTAGGATTGCATGGCTTTAGAGAAAAAGAGAGAAGAGAATTCATTTGTGGGTTGTTAAAATTTTAGAATGGTCCACCTATAAGAAGGTAAGCCAAAGATGAGATACATATTTGTACCTTCATGTCCACTTATTTTATGCAAAGGTAAATCAAGCCTTTTACGTAACTTACATGTTTTTAACTCACTAGTTAACTACATATTGTGTATGTAGTGAACTGTCAGGGTCCATTATTCAGATTATGCATTTAGCCAATAATGAAAAAAATTATTAATAATATAATAATATATTTAATATAAAAAAGAAATTCATGTGATTGCTATTTTAGTAGAATTAATTTTGGCCGTTAGCTTCTTCACCATTTTTCCTGTTAAGTTCAGCCCATAGCAGTCAGCATGTTAGCCTCACACACAGGATGTAAAGCCATATACATATACAAGCATCAGAGATTGCATTAGGATCCAAAACAACCCTTTAAATCTATTTAGCTTACATTAACATACATCCAAAAGTCTGAGGACACATTGGAGGACATTTTAAAAGCTGAATTAATAATAACAGCAAAAATGAAGCAATATAAAACAGAAATATTCGTGATTTAGCAGTTTTTTCAGTCACATTTCTATTTTTGTGAAATTTACCATGTGTTCCAACTGAAAATAAAACAATAATTAAATCATGGCATATCATGAATATTTCTTGAAGCATCACCATGACATATCTGGCATGTTATCCACCTTGACTTTTGCATAAACTTGAGGACTTTATATCCAGCTTGATTGCACAATGTTAATAAAGGGCGGGCATCTTAAAAATGAAATTCAGGTTTGAAGACTGTTCAAAGTTATATTTTGAAAGTGACAAATTAAATACTAAGCACATTTTAATGATGTGATCTAGACTGACAATAATCTCCAGTGTGCAGTTTCTTTTACCTTAAAAGATTTTAAATTTAGATGGCTAGCTAGCTCAAAATGAAAAGTCTACATTAGAAGGGTCATTAGCAAAGTATCGAGGCCGGCGCACACCAGATGTGTCCTGTACCGTGTGTTTTCAATTAATGGAAGGGCGACTGCATCACACCGCACCACTCAATGTATTATCATTGGTACGTTACATTAAAGCCATACTAAGATGAAAGCCTTAGCAGGGGTTACTTGTATGTATGCAATGTACTGTATGCCATGCCACCTGAGTAAAAAAGTTACTAGCCTGGTCTTTTTTTCCCAGGTAGGAAAGGTAGGAAACTGATATCAGTGATGGCAAGCTATGTTTAACTTGAACCTGACATAGCCACTTTGCTATGTGATGCTTGATCTGGTCACACATGCACAGACCAAGAAAACTATAACAGTAAATGGATCATTCTGAAAGAAATCAGAGTAAGGCTCTACATGCACTGAGAACCTGAAGACTGAGCTAAAGTCTAGCTCTCTTTATTTGACTTTATAATCAGAATACTAGACCTTAATCCCATCTATGAAACCAGAGTATGCTGATAACATGACCATTTGAATAAGCAGATAACTGCTGAAATCTGTTTATGATTGGATTGCTAACACACTCATTCGTAGTGGCTAACAGTTTCTTGGCTGCTTTCACATTTACTGATCACTGACAGACGTTACCATGGAGACTGAGTGGGGTGGGTCCTACTACAGCACGACTTTTCTACATTGACTGAATGGACCGTAGGCAGAACTTGAGGTGTGTTCCACAGACACTTTGTTTCATCTCCGGTGAGTAAAACTACTAAGTACAGTTGTCCCTAAAAATATAGTTAAATCTTAGCCGGAACGCTGCTCCATTCCGACACATCAGGTTTCGGTGCGTTCTGGCCCATTAACCAGGCGCTTATAAGGAAGAAAGGAAGAAGAGGATAAAAAGAAAGAGAGAAGCAACTAGTGTGACCTTTAACAACTGACAGCTCCTAGTTTTTACTGAAGTTAAGGATTGCATGGCTTGGAGAGAGGATGGAGAAACTTTAATTTCTAAAGTGACTAAGCGGAAATGCCACCTATATAGGGGGAATGAAGATGGAAAAAAAACAGGAAAAAAAAAAACATTCCCAGACATTATGGCAGACATTCCTGTTCATGATATGAAACCTAAATTAGATTTGCCCATTCTCTGATCTAATAAAGGCATTCCTGCTTGCTGTAGAGCGGAGGGAGGGGAAGATGTGTGCAGACTCTAAAGTGGCCACTGCAGTCGGTGGATGGTGGAGGATAAGGGTGCAGGATTTTGCAGAACACCTGTTTCCTCCATGCACCCTCGCTCACTCTGATGATGCTCAGGTTGCTGTGCTGCTTAATAATAACCCTTATGTCCCGCTCCTTTGTCGTCCAGAGTGCTGAGCACCATATTCATCTGCTTTCATTGCGGGCAGAAGGTAAGGGTGCATGGTGAAATGGGAGGGAGGAACAAGCACACACAAACAAACACACACACACACACACACACACACACACTGAAGCCTATGATTACGCATGCACAGGCCTGAGTGGATGGGGCAACTGTGTGATCTTCCTTTTGGCAGTCTAGAAATGGGAGGAATAAATATTCATGGTGAGGAAGTCGGAATACTCAAATAGGGAAAAGTAGTGCAAAACAAATGAACATGTCAGAAAACAATATTACAAAAATAAAAACAAATTTACCACGTGAAACACTTTTACCAGTGCCAGAACACTTTTGCAACTGCGAATTCTGATGGAAAGGAAAGGTTTAACACAAAGGAGGTGCTTGTAGTGGACCCTTGTCAATCAAACTGTTTCGTGGTGATAGAGTGGGTGGAAGAAGGAGACTGACAGGCGACGTCTAAACCACTTAGATTTGGAAATGTTAATGAAGGTAAGTGGGCTGTAATGCTAGCTATAATGGCTAACCAGCTAGCTAGCGTAAAATGGCTGAGAGCTTTTGCAAAGCAGTCCACTTTTCACAGCCCATGTGGTTTAGACATCGCCTGGTCCCCTCTTTCCTCTGTCTGCTCTTTTATAAAAAATTTAAAAAAAATTCCACAGGAAAAACTAAAACACATGCCACAATATGGATGAATGATACTTTAGTGTTGTGACTATCCCAAACTCCATTCACTCTACCATAGCTAAACAGTTTGATTGACAACAAGCACTTCCTCTGTGTTAGACCCACCCTTTCTGTCAGAATTCAGAGTTTGTAAAAGTGTTTCGGTACTGGTAAAGGTTTTTAACGTCTTATAATTTTGTTTTCTGAAATGGTTATATAAAACCTCATTTAATTAAAAATGATTCTCATTTAATCACTTATTTTCTTTTAAAATTGTTTTATAATTTAGTTTTCTTGAATGTAATTTTTTTCAGTTTTAAATCTGTTTTTATTTTTGTAATTTTGTTTTATGAAATGTTCATTGTTTTGCACTTCTCGGTCACTGTAGAAAAGGGATGTTTAAAAAAATCTGGAATTTAAATTTAAATGAGAAAAAAAAAGATTTTGATTTAACAGACTGGTTTTGCTATAACATTTTACATTCCTATATTGAAGAATGGAGTGTAGGCCCTGCATCTAACTGTGTTTAACCTGAATAAAGAAACATAGAAAGACTACTGCAGCTGGCTGAAGGCTACCGCACACCAGAACACAAGCTTAGCTCCACCCAGTACAGAGAACAGAGCAATGAGTAGCCCACTAACTTTAGCTAAGACTGAAAGGTAGAATGATGTCAGGACTTATATCCTTTCCAAGGAGCCAAACTATCAAGCGTGGTTGATGTCTTTCTGTTTATTCAGATTTCTGTTTTCTTTTCCGTTTCATTTTAAATGCTTGTACAGCTGGCAGAATTTTCCATTTTCGGTGGAATGGAAAATTCTCTAAGCAAGCTGGGAAGTAGGAAGCCAACTTCAGCTCCCACATCTTTAACAAGATCGTTCCAGCTTTAATTCAAACATGTTCGTTTGCTCTACACGTTGCACTCCAGACAGTTTCCCAAACCTTGGCCGGTATCAAGCAACTTCATTCAGGGTTTAATGCAGAAGAGATTGAAGAGAGAAGCGGTTCCTCCTTTATTAGCATCACTGCCCCCAGGAGCCTGTAAGTAGCAGTGGGAAGTCTATTCTGTTATTATGATTACAACACCATGAACTGCTCATTTCAGGACTCGCCAGCATCTTTATTGGACTTTGGCAAGGCTCCCCAAACCATTCATTGTGTTTCTCTTCAGGCATTCAGATTTGGGTTTCTGTTCCTGTTTTGGCATATCATCCCGCTGCATAACATGCTGCACCATCGTGTTTTAGTTTCAGGCCATGGCCAGATGAAGAAAAGCTCTGCTGGGGAATTGTCTGTTATGGAATAACATGCATGGTATCATTTAATAATAACAAGTTATCCAGGTCCTGAGGGAGCCAAACTTCCCCCACACCATGTTTGAATATGGATATGATGCTAATAATGTAAAATGAGATTAAACCTTGATTTAAGACATTGGACATTTTGTGGACATGGTGTTGTCCAAGATGATATATCCCATCCACAGAGCATTATCCTAAAAGGCTTAGCGATAGTCCAGGTGCTTGTATTGCAAACGTGAGACAGGCATTGCTGTTTCTTTTGATTAGCTGTGTTTTCTGCCTTGAGTGACACTTCAGCCCAGTCCCCTTTTTAATGTGGTGTCATGAACACAGACCTAAGCCGAGACTACTAGCAAGACTCGAATGCTACCTCATTCATTCATTACTCCTGACCTGTCGCTGCACATGTCTTAAATTGACTTGGCTTGCGTAAGTGTTCTGTTGCCCTCAGGTCCCGACGTTTGGAGATTCTCCTCTTTCCTCTCCATCACTCCTATTTGGGACCATGTACAGTTGCTCACAGGGTAGGCTCCTCCCTTGGTGTCTCAATCTGACAGGATCAGTGAGAATCTCAACTCTCCAAGACCTAGAAAGAGGACTAGGCATACACTAAAGGGATAATCCATTGCAAATTGCAAATGTGAGACAAGCATTAGCCTTGCTGTTGCTGTTAGCCTTGCTGCTGTTCTATGAGAGCCACTTAAGCCCAGTCTTCTTTTTAATGTGCTGTCATGAACACAGATGCTACCTCATCGCTGGGCTACATGCGACTTTAAACTGACCCGACTTGGTAAGTGTTCTGCTGCCGTCAGGTGATGACATTTGGATGTTCTCCTAATTCCTCCCAATCACTACCACTTGGGGTGCTGTACAGTTGCTCACAGGGTAACTCCTCCCCTAGGCGTCTCAAACCATCAGGATTAGTGAGGATCTCAACTCTCCAAGACCTAGACAGAAGAATGGGCTTACACCAAAGACTCCTTCAACTTGCGTAGGGATAATACAGGTCTCAGTACTGCAAATGTAAGACAAGCTTTGTTGTTGCCTTTGGTTAGCAGATTCTGCCTTGAGGTTGCTCTACATTTACATTTACGGCATTTAGCTGACGCTCTTATCCAGAGCGACTTACAAGGTTAATGGTATTACAGGTAGGTCAATGTGGTGTTAGGAGTCTTGCCCAAGGACTCTTATTGGTGTAGCACAGCGTAGTCACCCAGACCGGGATTCGAAGCCCAGTCTCCCACATGTGGTGGTGGCTCTCTGGCAGGCAGTGGTGTTATCCGCTGAGCTACACCAACTGCCAATTTAGCCCAGTCCCTTTTTTAATGTAGCGTCATGAACACTGACCTAACCTGAGGCCTGCAGTTGGCAAAAGTTCTACCAGTACACTACATCATTCATTAATTCATTACTCCTGACCAGCTGGCCTACATGTGTCTTAAGACTTGGCTTGCATCCATTGCCCTCAGGTGCAACGTTTGCCTGTTCGCTTTCCTCCACATCACTACCAGTTTGGTCCATGTACGGTTGTTCAGGGTGTAGGCTCCTCCCCTGGTGTTTCAGTCCGGCAGGATCAGCGATAATCTCAACAGTCCAAGACTTAGACTGAAGACTCCTGATTCTTCCTGGTAGAACCTTTGGTGACAGGACTGGCTTCATTCAATTCATTCAAACCTGGCTGTGTTTAATCAGCTGAATGTCACAGATCAATTAAATTTGATTGAGTACATAAGGGGGCAGTTACTGTTTCCCACAGGTTACCTGCAGTTATAAAATAACCCTAGCTTCACAGTTTTAGACCCCAATTAGAACTCTTGTGGACACTTGTGGATTCCTGACAGAGGTAGATAAGATACCATTTTGTTCCAATTGTGATTTTTCACACAGAGGAATTTGTCTTCTGCATTTTATCCCCCGGGAAGTGAAACACCCACACTAGGAGGCAGTGAGCACACTTACCCGGAGCGGTGGGCAGCCCTATTCACGGCGGAGCAGTTGGGGGTTAGGTGCCTTGTTCAAGGGCACTTCAGTCGTTACTGTCAGTTCAGGGAATCGAACCAGAAACCTTCCGATCACAAGGCTGGTTCCCTAACTTCCACCCACGACTGCCCCCGAGGCTCACTGATTACGTTTAAAGAAAACATTTTATCAAAAAAACAGATTAATATAAAAGTTAACAGCTGTTTTCCTTTTAGGTTATCCCACCTCTTTACACACTCTGTTCAGGCCCAAAGGGCGAATTAGCATTGAACTTGAAATGCGTAATAAAACTAAGAGTACCTAGTAGCACATACATCTCTCTAGAAGCAGAGATATGAAATGAGCTAAATGCAAACACTGCTCAAGTTCATAATTATTTCTTGGAGTTGAATATGATAAAGTCACAACTCCATACCTACATAGCCGAAGCCTGCATAATTAGAAATCTCTCCAGCTACAATTATAAAGGAGTCCTGTTTCTTTCAATTGAATTGAACTGAATGCAGAGGTAAGAGATGCTAAGTAGTAAGTAGTAAGAGACAACCAGCATTTACCCAAAGGGCAAAGTAAGCTCATTTGTTCAGTTGTAGGCGTGAGAGCTGAACAACACACCCTTGATGACTCTTATTTGGTCAGTATAGCGAGACTTTCCTGGTTTTAATTAAACAGCTACAGACCTAAAAGCTAATATGCAGTAACATGGCAAATATACAGTAATTGTGAAAGTCAGGAAAGGGGTGTGAGAGTGAGCCTGTAGTAACTGAGACATCATGAGCCTCTTAAGCCTTACAGTCAGTAATTGCCACTTTGACAATATGTTGGCAGCACTGTAACTTACAAGCAAATGAATTATATACTATTACTATATGCCAAAAATGACTATTGATTGGAGATGAACTGAGAAAAAGAGGGAGAAGACAGACAGAGAGAGAGCGCGAGAGTGAAAAAGAGAGAGAGAGAGATATGAACTTCTTAAAACTGCCAGTAAGTGTCATTTTGATGATGCCTTTGGCAGTGCTTCTGTTCTTATGGACCTGCTAGTAAAGCACACTAAAGTGAATTGACACGGGGCCAATATGCAGTATAATGCAAATAAAACAACAGTGTCAGATTCTAGAAAACTCCCAACTGAACTGACATTGTAGAGCCCTGTGTGTGCGCATTACATTAAGCTAAAGGTCCTCAAATGTCTAATTAAGTTATCTTGTCTCATTTGATGATTTGGGATGTGGTAATATTGTTGGTCTTAGATTCAAAAAAAGAGAAAAAAAAACAGCTCCTAATACAACACTCCAACATGAAGTTCGGCATGAGGTAGTGCCATCAGAAATGATCTGCAGTGCTTTACCTCCACCTGCTGCTCATTACTGTTATTGCACGTTTCCTATTACAAATACAAGGTTCCCACCCTAAAGATCAATTCCACTGGCTTTTCAACATTTCTGTGTAATCAGGTAACTGAGGTGTAAGCAAAGTCATTCAAAGTGCTTTCATATGTAACGGTGCGTTATACAGATGAGTTGAATGGTGGTGATGGGAATACTGCAATGAAAAGGTCACAACGCCTACAATGCTAATACACTCACTGGCCACTTCCTTGAATCGACGCTCAACCAAAGAACCGTTGCGCCCAGAAGGAAGCTATTGCTATTGGGAAGGAAAATAAAAGGGAATCAGGAAGAATAAATTAGGATAAATTTAGACTGATATGATTAATATTTATTAAACTACACATACAGAAGTAGTGTCTGTCAGTATGGTGTTAGGCCGCATGCTAATGCAACATGCTAGGCGTTTTGGCATGGAGTTGTAGAGGTTCCTAATGGTGTCCTGGGATAATCCATCCCATGCAGCTTGAATATTCTCACACAGTTCCTGCAGATTTTGCGGTATGGGTGTAGATGGAGTGACACCAGGCCTTCTGGACATGTGTCAACAAACCGTTCATCTTGGTGCTGACCACCTATACACTAGTATTTGTTGGCCATCTCCTCATAGACAAAAGTGAATTGCAGTTTTTGGTGAAGTTGACATGATGTTAAGGGCAGTCACTGTAAAAGTTTGCGTGCATGTAGTCCATTGCAGCCAATGGTGCTGGCACTAACAGGATGACTCATCGAGGGCTTTATTGCTCACTTAATATCCACAGTCCTGGCTGTTGGTTGGTCCGTTACAAAGATAAGGCCCATCTTTGCTTACATCACATGCATAGCTGAGGGTTTTTTATTTGTGCAACTATTCTATTGATGATTGAGTGTATATGTCTTATGCCAAACTGTAGTCAAAACCATAATTAAATGTCTGAGGCACAGACAGTGTATTTGTAAGCATTACTATGAAAGTTTTACAGAGGAATCAAGCATTTCACATGTCTGGTTCCTATCACTGCCTGAATGAAGCATTTCACCATAATGCTATTTATATCTATTTATATCCCCTTTAGACAGTTACATTACAGCAGGCTTTACTGCATTTATGCATCTGGTTTGTAAGAAATATTTAGTCAACAGGGGTCATATGCCTAAGGATATCCTGACATCTGCTTGTCCAGCATTTCAATGGTACCAATAAGTAGTTTGCCCCCGCTTTGTTGCAGTAACAGCCTGTATTCTTATGGGAACGCTGTACACTAGACCTTGAAACACCATTGTGGGGATCTGTTTGCATTCAACCACAAGAACATTGGTAAGGTCAGTTAGATGATTAGTTCTGGATCTCCACAACTCATCCCAAAGGTATTATGTGGTCATCACTCTAGAGAATTTAATTCCTCTGCTTCATGGCCCAGTGCTGGGGAGCTTTACATCTCTCTAGCTAATCTCTCTAGCCAGTATGTGGTTGCCATTCTACTGACACCGCTTTGCCATGAAGATTAGATGTCTGGTAAGCAATTGGTGCATCAATAAAATCCTCTAATTAGAAAAGGCACTGGGCATAGTGTTCTTATTACCTCTTCCATTGGAAGTCTAGTCAGTTTAGATAGAATCAAAGTATGACGCATAATTTCAGACTAGCAATTTTATTGCCCGTATCTCTCTACCAGGCACTGCGGTAAAAACAGTCCTGATAAAAAGCTGTCTCAAAGCAGATTCTGAAAAGCATAATTTATTTACAATGATAAAATCTGCCTTCATATCGGACATTGGTGTTTTCTCTTCACTAAGGAAATCAACAAAATAGGTAATTTGACCAGGGGCTCCCAAACTTTATTATTTTTATTATTGATTTATTTTTGTTTATGTACCCAATTACAGTAAAGCACATTTTTCCCCTTCTATGAAGTACTATTTTAGAGATACAAGGTTCTGCACTGATGTACATCTGTCTATCTTGGCACTGACCACGGTACCTAAACACAAGGATTTGTTGGTCATCTCCACCAAGACAAAAGCGGACTTGTCAGTGGAACTTGTCACTCCATGACAGTCTGGCACGCCACCATTCTTTGGCTACGTTAATGTGGTGTTAAGGGCAGTCATCATACTGGCCTGCCAATGGTGCTGGTACTAACAGACATAGGGAGGTCATTACTGCTCACTGAATGTCCTCAGTCATGGCTGTTGGGTCAGTCAGGTACAGTGAAAAGGTCAAGCATGAAACTTGAATCGGTTGCATGTCTTGCGAATACTATATAGTATCTTTAGTATTACCAAGCCTCTCATTTCCAAATCTGCATATATATAAATTATTTTCAGACTTCTGAATCAGTCTGCATTACAGATGAGTACAGTTCTATTAATATCTTGGTTATTGTGCAGAAACGTGTTTCTGGATAGGGCAAGAGAGTGGTGGTAGTTTTTTTTCATACTATAGCAGACAATGCAGACAGGCCCACTTCAAACTGTAAGGCTGTGTCTGAAACAACATACTGTAGACTGTATAATGCAAATTGCACCAGTCTATACTATACTATACTATACACTGCATGCTACACTCCATGGTAGTATAGTGTAGTAACCAGGACATGACAAAAGCCATGCTAGGGGAAAGAGGGTGCGACTAGACAACCAACATCAGGGACGCAGCCAGTCAGACCAATCTCACTGCTTAGCAACTGTTGCTGGCCACTTTTCAGGTCCTCAGCAACATGTGTGGATATACTTTTGTCAGGAGACGTGCCTGCTGAGTTTTGAAGGATACCAGGGCAGAGTGGAAGGTGTTCTAGCTACCTCCACAGCCACAATGTGAACTGAAAATGTCTGCATTGGGTTCGTACGTGTGGTAAATATGTGTGGTTTCCATAGAAACCTGTGTTTTCCTACGTTTGTTGAAAGGTCAGTCATTTCTTTTTTTATTACAATCATTGTTGTGTAATGAACTCTGTAGTGCTGAGTGTTGTGTCAGCCGGTACGGGATTCACACCTCTACGCTGCATTGAATACGCTAATCTCTCCATACTTGCTTAGCTTCTTATTCAATTTCAGGGTCCACATTAAATACTGCAGCTGTTAACTGAATGTAACTGCTACATCATTTAAAGGGAAACATGAATAAGAACTTCAGCTAAATGTAATCTCTATCCACCATGCGAGATCCAATCAGTTAGGCAGGGCTGTAGCACTGGAGCCTGGGGCGCCTGTTTTAACACCCCAGTGTACAGCTAGATGTTACACTTGAGAGTATTATGGTCATATGCATTGTGCTTATATACATACCACCAGGAATTCATTTGACTGTGCTGATTACCCACTGTTACCCTAAGACACGTGAACATTATCCAATGCTTATTCTCAAACAAAATGAAAAAGAAAACTTTGCTAGCATATACAAAACAGATTTGGTAGCATATGGCAAGGTCACTTCCAGCATTTATTCTCCGTATAACTTCAATGTACCAAATACAGGTGTCCTAGGGGGTCTGGGGCCTCCAAATTAAAGTCTCGGAGCCCTGAATGTCTCAAGATGAAAATTCTAGGGGTGGTCCCTGAAAATAAACATGTGACTGTACGGCTTAACACCCTGATATACAACTGGATGTTACACTTGAGCGGTATTGTGCACATATGCGTTGTGTTTATATATATCAACTTATTTTAACCGACCCAAAAAAATGCCACTACCAGATCTTCATGGAATTCCTTCAACTCTACCGATTACCCACTGATATCATAAGATACTTTAAAAGGTAACAATGAAAACTCTTTGCTAGCACAAAACATTTGTTAGCATGTGGCATGGCAACTAGGTCCTTAGGGTGTCCTTTTGGAGTCCTATGCATCTGGTATGTAAGAAATATTTAGTCAACAGGGGTCATATGCCTGGGAATATCCTGACATCTGCTTGTCCAGCATTTCAATGGTACCAATAAGTAGTTTGCCCCCGCTTTGCTGCAGTAACAGCCTGTATTCCTATTGGAAAGCTGTACACTAGACCTTGAAACACCGTTGTGGGGATCTGTTTGCATTCAGCTACAAGAACAGTGGTAAGGTCAGTTGGATGATTAGTTCTGGATCTCCCCAACTCATCCCTAAGGTATTATGCAGTCATCACTCTAGAGAATTTAATTCCTCTGCTTCATGGCCCAATGCTGGGGAGCTTTACATCTCTCTAGCTAATCTTTCTAGCCAGTATGTGGTTGCCATTCTACTGACATCACTTTGCCATGGAGATTAGATGTCTGTTAAGCAATTGGTGCATCTTAAAGTAACAAAATTAGAAAAGGCGCTGGGTATATAGTGGTCTTATTACCTGTTCTATTGGAAGTCTAGTCAGTTTAGATAGAATCAAAGTATGACGCATAATTTCAGACTAGCAATTTTATTGCCCGTATCTCTCTACCAGGCACTGCGGTAAAAACAGTCCTGATAAAAAGCTGTCTCAAAGCAGATTCTGAAAAGCATAATTTATTTACAATGATAAAATCTGCCTCCATATCAGACATAGACAAACTCTTTCCTATCACAAAAAATTTGTTAGCATGTGGCATGGCAACTACGTCCCAGGGGGTCCTTTTGGAGTCCTAATTGGTCCTTTTGGAGTCCTAAAACATTCTTGGGGAAGGGGGAATAAATATGACTCTCAGTTAGGGTAAAATAGACACTCACATATAAACTGAGGGTAAGACAACCATTTAATAGGTTTACTCACAATCAGGAACCTTTCTCTTTAGGTTTTCAGTGTTCTGCCTCAGGTTGGCAAACTGGTTCATCCACAGTTGGTCCTTCATAAGCTAGCAGCTCTAACTATAGGTGAGTTAGAATCCAGCCAATGCTGGAGTAGCCAGCCAACAAGATCCAATGAATGCCAAGGGGTATCTAGCACACTGTGCATCTTTATAGATATTAATGACTTGAAGTCAGATGCATCTATAGTTTCTCAGAAGGTTGCAATGTGCTTTTATGTTTCTACATGTTTAAACCAGAGTGACACAGTTTGCTCCACCCAATTGTACAGCTACGTCACAAATTCAGGTCGGGTGAGTTTACTGTTGTTCCCAGAAGGGAGCAATCCAATCCTGAACACAATGAGATCATGGTGAAGAAGACAGTCACCTTGTGTGAGGGCATTCATTTTATCAGAAAACTCTAATTTTACTTGAACGACTTCAGTTTGGTGTCTCTAGATGGAAACCCCCACCCACCAGACACAACCTCAACTCATAATAACTCAAAGTTATTATCAGTGTTCAGCCTGGACAGATTTGGGCATAGCATTAGTTCAGACAAGCTATGAAGTCAAGCTCAGGCCTCCTGTTACCAGCTGATATCAGGATCCTCTGCATACATGTGATTGGCTAATTTCACCTGGGTGCTTATATTTAAGCTGCTTCAAGCTGCTGTCCACTCGCACTGCTTCCCTGCAAGCCTTTTGCCAATCTACTTTTTGCTGTGCTTGGCTTAATCAATGTCTTGTTGGGGTCATTGATGGCCAAAACCAGGCAATTCAGTGAATACATGAATATATTTTATTGTGCCCTTGATGAACGTTGTCTTGCAGCCTTAAAGATCCTCCAATCAGCAGAAAAGCTCCAAATGCACATTGCAGTCTAATGTCCTGGTCGAATCTGATTCCTCACCTGCAATGATTTTAATGTCCCAGCTGAGATGGAGTATCCATGCGCTGGAAGGTACCTCCAGAGCAAATGCACTGCACTGGGATAAGGCCCAGCAAAGCCCACACACTAAATAAACTCTGTATCGAATTTACTCATCTATTTATTTCTCTCCGTCTCGCCTTCCCGCTCACTCTTTCTGGATCACTATAGTGATCTTGTTAATTAAAGTCACAGCAGATTCAGGTAAATGAATGGGGGGCACTGCTAGGAGCAGGCCACTTCATGTGATCTTAATCAAAGCTGAAGTAATTAAAGTTAAAATCCTGCTGCTAAAAACCGGCCCTATTTATTTCCCCCCTTATCGAGAAGCCAGCGATAGCCGTGTTTCACACCCAAATAAACCCGCAGTGCCAACTCTAACAAACTGCAGACAAGTCCCCTCTGCAATCAGCAAAATCTGCCAGAGTCAAGAACTATTTGCTGAGTCTACCCAGAGGATAATAAAGAAGACACTTCTTGGTTTCCCTGCATTTCCCAGGAGAGCTGAAAAGGGGTCTAATTAGTTTGCATTATTCTGGGAAATGGTGGAAGGAATGTTCAAAATGACCACACGGCCATGGATGAAATGGCTTAATGTCCTCTAAGGCCTATTCCAATAAACATCAGCCAATTGCACAAGAGTGCAATTGCAGCTAACGCAGGTGTGAGATACGCTTGAGAACATTCTCCATCATAAAAAAAACATAATTCAGATGATTTAGGGCCATTTTACATGTATTAATCAGTCACAGACTTTTCCCCCTAAAGAGTAGGTTTCCTTTATGTCCTACAGGAATCGCTGGGAGTTCATTCATCTTTCATTCAGGTTAAATGCTTCCAGTTAAGTCCATATAATACTGGCTCCTCGGTGTCCCCTTTCAAGACTCTGTAAGGAGAAGATCATGCTGGGTTAAATGGTGAAACTTTCATGCTTCTAACTTGACATTGTTGGGATTGTTTGAGACCTGGAGTTGAGTTTATAATGTAAAGTGTCCTGCGACTCACCTAGAAGTCTTTTTCAAGTGGCAGGGAACTTCATTTCAGGAAATATTGAAACAGCCAATCAGACGATGCTGATGTATTGTGATCATGCTGAATGTCATACTTTAAAATGAACAATTTCAACAGACTGGAACATTGGGCAGTTTAAAAGAAATCCGTCCTGGAGAAAGGTTGGCGGTTTTCTGCTTGTATGTATATTGTGACGGCTAGCTTCAATTGTTTTTGGTCTTTTGATGCCCGCTAGATTTAAATAGAGCTTACAGACCATTCATTTTAATGGATTAAATCATTTATTTATTTGTTCATTCATCCTCAGCTACTTATCTTTCTGGGTCATGGGGGATTCTGGATCTTTCCATAAAACAGTTTAATTTAATAATTTTATTAATTGAATTATTTATTAAAAATTAATTTTATGGCTATTAGATAGTATTGTAGTAAGCTGTTTACAGCTATTTAAATAAGCAAATGTTTGAACAACTATGGTTAAGTGACGTTATGTTTTGTTTTGTTAATTTTAATAAAAATAAGTCAAAACATCCTCAAGTTAAAACTTCAATACAGAATTGTTCTGTATTTATTAGCACAAAATTTAAATTGAAAAATGCTGGTTTTATAATGTTAGGAAATATAAAGCAAATAAAATGTTCCATAATATTATGTATATATGTTCTCTGTATGAAAGCGTAGAACCGTATTTTAGTTAAGAAATCAGGTAATGTTGTCTAAACATGCATGTGTGACTGGAACTAGGTGTCATTCAAGCATATTGTATAACAATAATTACATTATTTTATTCATTTTAGTTTATTTGATGTGCCTTTCTGCAATTTGCAGTAACAAGCTCAACCACAGTTGTTTAGCCTAAAATATCTGCCTTAATTTGTAAGATAAGTGCTTATTTACTAGCTAATTTAACTTGCACAAGTTTTGCCGAACTCCTCTTATATTTATGTGCACTTGAGTCATTTGGTTTGTTAATCATTTAACTTGTATTTATGTAATATGTTACCATAGCAACATGGATTTTTTGTGTGTGAACTCCTGAATTTTTGGACCCGTCTTCTTTTTATAATGCAAACCGCACAGAATCTGATCAACAAGCCAAGTCGTCATGCACTTTCATTCTAAATGTCTAAATTGTTGTTCCAAAAGGTTTGCAGTCATAGTTTTAACAATGTGACACCAATCTGCTCACAGACAGTATATTATACTGTGTATGATGATTCTAATACGTATGCCCTGTGCAATTTTACAGGTTTTAAAAAATTAGTGGGACACTAGACACTGAACAGTTAATACAAATAGCATTTTAAATAAAATAGAAATTTCTGTTATGTCTAAAATTATAAACAGAACTTTAGAAATTCCCAAAATTACAGAGTAATCTGTATAACATTGAAAACAAAAATCTAATATGGAAAATTCATAATATTGTAAATTGAAGATGAAATGGCTTCTCAGAATTTCTAAACATATGAATTAACTGTCTAAAATGACTTTATAGCAAATATTTTGGTAAAAATAAATCAACATTGGAAATATGATTGTATATGAAATTACCAAAGTTGCATTTATTGACTTCAAACTTTTGAAGAGTACTTGATGTACCTTGGATTTTAAAATTAGTGGCAAATAAAAAAATCACACTCTATAAATATGAGCACCTCAAAAAATAAATAAATAAATAAATAAATAAATAAATAATAATAATAATAATATAAGAACACTATTCTTCGTTTTTGTAACAAATGAGCCCATGTAGGGACATCAGCAGGATTGGCACTGAAGGTTTAGGACACATCACTGTAAGCAATGTTAACTTTGTGCTCAGGGGAGATTTATACAGTGCTCTTTGTCCTAACTCTCGATTTCAATAAATCTATTCCCAGTCATACGTTTCCTCCAAGGTACATGACACCTGCCATTGCTTCCTCAAATTCCCAGCCATGTGGCCTCACCAAGTACCATGGAGGGTTTGGAGAAGAATGCTTATGTCACGATTCTCCCATGTGATTATGCAGCTACATTATGCAGGCAGATTATGCAACTGAATTAGCATCTCACTCTGCAAATAAGACCATCTTTCTTCTCGGTCTGCTCCCATATTTGATGAATCTAAAGTAAGTTTCCTTTCCGTTTCTCTCTGCTTTTACTTCAGGCTTATTCATCATGCATTCATTAATCAGTCCGTCTATCCATCCTCCCACTCAGTGTCTGCAGAAAAAGGAAACGGGTCTGTCAGTTCCTGCCCTTGTAGGTTATATGAATCTACAGTCATGGCTGGAAATATTGTCCCCCTCCAAATAACTCACAAATGGCTATAAAGTAATTTGATTCACTCAAAATCATTGAAATCGCTGAGTAACTTTCCACAATTAATTTTTTTCCCGGAATAATATTTCAGTATGTTCTTTGCAGTAGTGGATGAAGGACACAAAACATGTACTTGAGATAAAGTAAAGACAAATAGTCCTCCAGTGTCAGTAGAAGCTCCTCCCTTTAGTCCTCCACTGGAGCAACAGTACTATAGTATTTACCTTCAGATGTACTGAAGTATGGAGAGTAACAGGAGCATGGTTTATTATGGCTCTAATGTCCTATTATCATTTCTGGAACAGGACTCCTCATCAGCTCAGTGTAGGTGAAGAGACTCTAGTGTCTCTCAGTCCACCAGTCTTTAATAGAAGCTCATTCATTAGTCTGACACTGACGTCTATTCACATCATCATCAGCACAGAACACTGAAGGAGAACAGTTTCCATTAGGTAGAACCAGCTCTGTCCAACAGAGAACAAGGATGCCTTGGACTCACCAAACATCCTGAGTAGTGAACAGCACTACCCCTTCTTATGTCTCGTTTTATGAACAGCACTGTATTAACAACACTATAATAATTCTGGGTAGGACCTTTCTTTACTCTCATTATAGCTTTGTTTAATGATTTCATGGATTTCATGCAATTCCTGTTGATTTTCCAGGTGAACATTCATGCATCCAATCTCCAGTTCTGCAACATCCTTAATGTATCGCACTGACAGGGGAAGCCCACTGAAGAGCACTGGACTCATTGTTCATGTTCATGAAACCAGTTTAAGACAAATTTGGCCTTGTGCCATGGCTCATTATCATGCGGATGTAAATCACTAGAAGATGGTAAGTCTTGGCCATGAAGGGATGTCCATATGCAACAGTGCGTAAATAGCCTGTGGAATTCAAGCGATACTAACAGCTCAGTGTGTCCCAACAAAATAAACAATTAAATAAATACATACATACATACATACATACATACATACATACATTTCCCCACACCATTACACACCTCCACCAGCTTAGGCTACTGACACAAAACAAGCTGGGCCCATTAATTCCTGTTATTGGTGCCAATTCTGACCTATTCATCAGCCTCGCGGCCCATCACAGCAGGCTACGGTTTCTGGGTCTTCACCTCGCCAGTTTGTGAGCCTGTGCCCATAGCAGCCACAAGTTTCAGTTCTTGGCTAACAGAAGTGGGAACTGATGTGCTGATGTAGCCGATCCACTTCAATGATCAACATTTTGTGCTGTTCATAAAACTAGACAGAAGGTATAGTGCTACTGGAAGACTTTAATGCATAATCAGGTAAAAATCCAGTATATTTTAATGTACTAGAAATGTTAATACCAGCAAGTATATTTCAAGCACATTATTATTTTGTGTTCCAAATCAATCATCATCAATTTTCTCTCAGTAGTACTTAAGTGTACTTAATAGAAGTATACTAAGTAGGTAAAAAATGAAGTATATTTTAATGTACTGGAAATGCCCTTTAATATGTACTTAAATATCTCTAAATTAATCTAGGAGGTTTCTCAAAATAGTCCAGTAAAGTAAAATTAGTTCTATTTATGTATATATTTAGTAGCACTACTGTTTATATTTAGCATATTAAGCATATGGTTTGTATATGAAAATAGCACACTTCCAGTACATTAATTATAATTCTGTTCACCATGATTGTAAAGAGAGTGGTTACCTGAGTTACCAGAGCTTTTCTATTAGCTTTAACCAGTCTGGCCTGTCTCTGTTGACCTCCCTCATCACCGAGGCGTTTCTGTCTCCAGAGCAGCCCCTCGTTTTCTTTATATTACTTCTCCCCATCCCATTCTGGTTTCTGATAAGGGCTTTACCGGAAACTGCTGGCTCATATCTCCATGGTTTATACACCACACTGCTGCTACATGATCAGCTGGTTAGATAATAGCATGAGTGAGTGGGTGTACAGGCGTTCATGTTTTACAGATTTGGCATTTACAGGATAGTGTGGGATCAATCACGCTATATTTGTTTACATATATAATCTGTTATGTTTACTCCCACTCAGACCTGAGGAAAAACTGGCCTTCTGTCAGAATGTAGATGTCTAGCTGACATTGATTAAACCAGTCTGATTAATTAGCAGTTTTTAATGGGAATGCAATCAACTGGATGCAAATCTATTGCCATGGAAATTCCTTTTTATTGGAATCCATGCAAAGGATGATGGACTATGAGTTCTTTTAACTCACAAGCTTCAGTAAAATGCTAATATGAACTATAGTAATAATGCTACCTGGTCTTCTGTAGGGTTTTTCATTACCTGTACAATACAGTGCATTCCATTCCATTTGATGACACAGTTTTTGTTGTTTAGTATGTATTTTATAGAGTTGGGTTTTATATATAATGATGACTATGAGGTTAAGGTGCTGAATGTCATTGGGCGAGTGATTTGCATTTGCTGTTCATTGGAAAACCTTTGTTCATGCATGACAGAGCAAAATCTTTCAAATTGATTTTAGATGTGCCATTAACTTCTGGAGGGTCGTCTCCTTTCTTTCAGTGTGAGGGCTGAAGCCAAAGTGCCAGTGCCAATAAGCCATCAAGGACATCATGAAACTAAAAAATCAGAACAGATTAATCAAAGCAAGCAAGCTACAACGGTTTGGACAAATGCTCAGAATGAGTTCACACTGGTCAATAGCAAAGGAGTTGGCAGATCACAATACACTGTTGTTGAACTGCTGCAAAAGGTCAAGAACGTTAGACACGTAGGTCTCAAAGACCTTAAAAAGAAGAATACACCAGCCTGGAGAGTGTTTCAGAAAGTACATAAAACAGCCTGCACAGGTTTGATGGTATGGTACGAGTGCATTTATGTTAGCTTTTTCAGAAACAATATGCCTGTATATATAATAATTGATATTTTTCACTTTTGTAAAAATTGATTTGTACTTTAACTTAAAAGCAAATTAGCATTAAAATGACCACAAACCACAACTAACCGTATTCAAAAACATCTACATCCAGTTTTAAAATAGTGATTTTGGGCTTTCACATTTCTCTAAGAAGTCCTCCAATAAGACTATAATTCCAACAGGTGCACTTAAATCTGAATATTTTTACAGATACCTGATTGTTCTAATAGCTACTTCAGCTTCTTAGAGTGAAGGATGGTGTAGAACAATGTATTTATGAAATCCCACAGGGAGTTTGTATATTCTTCTATATGTATATACATGCTTGTCAAAATGAAGTGTTTAAATAATTTTCTTTATTTTTGCTGAGTGATAAAAGGTGTGGCTTTACGTTTGAGGTTTCAGTTATGTTTGAGAGTTTCTGTGAATTTGTTATTGCAAAGCAGAAATATGATTACTGCCTAACTCATGTAGACTCAGAGATTCCCCATTATCTGATTACCCAGGTGAACGGGTTACTGACAAAATCAGATTTTGCAGTTTTGAATTGAATTTCTGATACACAACAATGTTATTGAACACCTCATTGTTATGTGGCTAATGTATTGCTTTTAATGTTATTTAGTCTTATATTTTACCTTTTTTAATTTTTTTAAATGTTTAAATGTTTAACGATTTTGATTTTAGTAGGCTGTTACCAAAATGATCAAACTGGTAACACTAGTAATTAGTTAGTATATATTTATATGAAAGATAATAAGATGAAATGAATAAATTAAACCAGCTCTTACATGGCATTTAGACATCTTTCCCAAATCTGGTAGCAGGACAAGAAATTCTATACATTTCAAAACAAACTATCTTATGTAGCATCTGATTTAGCAACCTGAGGATGGAAAATTCCTCTGAAGGTTATGCACTTACCTTTATTAATACTTTAATGAAAAAAAAGTTAATTTTTAAAAAGAGTTAAATAAAACGGAAAGTGACAGCTGTCAGGGCGCGCTGGGGGCGGGAACCTGTTTGCGGCGATGTAAGGATTCAAATTGCAAGCAAACGAGTTTCCCGGATGCGGAGGCACGTGAAACTGTGTGTGCAGGGAGTGAACTGTTTGGGGGAATGTGTTTGAGTGTTGTGGTCTGGGCGGGGATTGAACCCCCAACCTCGGGAGTGATATGCGGCAGTGCACATGAAGCAAGGCAGGAGAGGTTTTGTGAGGGAGAGGGAGAAATGGCGGGAAAAACAACAAAAGGAGACGCCAGATACGACATGGTCAAACGAAAGGGGATGTTTATTAAAGAACAGAAACAAGAGAGGGTTTAACAGAAAGGGGATTTTGTGGGTCTCTGCGCCTTTTCTCTTGTGTAAAGTGACCCGTGCTCTCTTCTCTATTTATTTAATCTTTTACGCACTTCTTGCTGTTTGTTTCTTTTGCTTTTTTCCCCTCTGCTTTTTTCTTCTTTCTTTCTTAGAATCATCAAGAAGTCCAGCTTTGTTCTGGGGTGTCATCTTGACCCAGTGGAGGTGGTGGGGGACAGGAGAATGAGGACTAAGTTGAAACACATGTTGAAGAGCCTGTCCCACCCCATGTACCACTCTCTGGAAGCACTGGGCAGCTCCTTCAGTGCCCGGCTGCTGCACCCGCGGTGTGTGAAGGAGAGATACCGCAGATCCTTCCTTCCGGCCGCCATCAGATTGTATAACAGCCGTTTCCCTTAGTGGTCTATTTCATACAGTAGTCCATTATGACTATGTGCAATAAAAACTCAGTAGTCTATTTCTATTATTTACAATAAAACTCAGAAATCTATTTCTATTTCTTCTAATTATATTTTGTCATTTTAGTATATATAGATCTTGTTTATTATTTGTATGTTTCCTGACACTTCTGTTCTCTTCTCTGTGCTGCTGTGGCATTGTAAATTTCCCCACTGTGGAATCAATAAAGGATTTATTTTCTTTCTTTCTTTCTTTCTTTCTTTCTTTCTTTCTTTCTTTCTTTCTTTCTTTCTTTCTTTCTGTCTTTCTTTCTTTCTACCGTACTGGCTACCCCCTCTACAAAAGGTGTAGCGGCGACTGTTGTTTGATGGGGGCTTATATGGCCGACGCCTCAGGTGCAGCTTGTTGGCTGATTAGCCTGGGGCATTCTGGGGGTTGGAGTTCCGGGCTGTAGTCCCCCCAGAACGTCACTGCTGGCTGCAGACGGCACAGCCCGGACCCTTACAACAGGTGCTGGCATCAGAGTGAAAAGTATTCTCATACCATCTGCTCTGTGAAACACAATGGCATGGGGTTGTATAGCTTCTAGCAGAATTGGCTCATACATGTTCGATGACAGCACAGGGCAAAGATTTAACAAAAACAGGGGAAACCTGCTACACATATGGGCATGCTACTATAGACTTTTCCAGAGCCCAGAGTTGGAATGATATTGGCTGTTATTGGCAGAAATTCAAGACAAAACTGAAGGAAAAACATCATAAGACAAGGCAACAGTAAAACTGGTTTACACGCCTGGCCAAGGAAAATTCTTATCTTCTGGTGACGTCTGTGGCTCCTCAGCCATGTTCGGAGTAAGTAGTGAAATTATCATAATCATATTACACTTGTTGACCTAATAAAAAGTACATTGCTTGCATTATTCTGTATTTTGGCACCAGAATAATAATAAGTGTGTGATTCATTTAAAACAGATTATCATTTGTAGGGGAGGACACTACCAAAACGAGGCTACAACAGAAACAGGACTTTCTGGACTTCCTAACTGGGAGATCTCAGTCTGTCAGGATCTGCAAGAAGACCTCAAGCACCACCACATCAGACCACCAGGTGCTATCCGTGTGCTTAGTTCACCATCTTGCAGCACCCTACAACAGACGTAAGGACAGCTACCACAGGCACCGTATCTGCATGGCTGCCAGCGCTGTGGATGATGACCCCTTTTCTCCATCTCCTGGACTCTTTGTCCTTGTGGCATCTGGCAAAAGTACTGCAGAATCCGAGGTCAGATTACTGAAAGCATTGATACCCTTGCAACATAGCCTCTGTTATATAAGGTCTATTATACAACCATTTTCTACAATGGGGCTGAAATTGGTTACCTAGAATTAAATAGTCTAGATGCATCGCAACAGACAGAACTGCTTTACCTTACACAGTCCAAAGGATTCGCAAAGTCCAGTTATATAATCTCAAAAAGGAAATGATTTCTCAGTTCCACTGAGTTCCAGGCATTCTGAAACCGACAGTCGACTCCAAAGCTTTGGATTCAAGTTGGCACACACCTGCATACATACAGAATGATATGTGATAAATGCTTCCTTCTATAATGCACACACACTGATAATGAAACTGCATTTCACTATAGACCATTTACAATGTACAATGTAAAATTAAACATCACTGATCACATCATTAATGACATTTCCTTGATAATGGCAAATATATTTACCATTATTATATATAAATACTACTGACGTTACAGTGGGGTGCGAAAGTTTGGGCAGCGTTGTTAATTTTCCTGATTTACCTTTATAAAGCAGTGATTGTTCGGATGAAAAAATTCTATTAAATATATCATATAGGGGACAAACACAGTGATTTGAGAAGTGAAATTAAGAAATTACAGAAAGTGTGCAATAATTGTCTAAACAAAAGTAGGCAGGTGCATAAATTTGGGCACCTCCTTTCGCAGAAATAACAGCCTCTTTAAGTGACACCACAGATTTTCAATAATATTCAGGTCTGGGGACTGAGATGGCTATTCCAGAACGTTGTACTTGTTCCTCTGCATGAATGCATTAGTAGATTTTGAGCAGTGTTTAGGGTCGTTGTCTTGTTGGAAGATCCAGCCCCGGCGCAGCTTAAGCTTTGTCACTGATTCCTGGACATTGGTCTCCAGAATCTGCTAATATTGATTGGAATCCATGCGTCCCTAAACTTTAACAAGATTCCCAGTCCCTGTACTGGCCACACAGCCCCACAGCATGATGGAACCACCACCAAATTTTACTGTAGGTAGCAGGTGTTTCTCTTGGAGTGCTGTGTTTCTTGGCGAAGATGCAAAGAGGAGAAAAACTTACAATTGCCCCCCTTAAATACCCTTTCTCATAATTGGAGTCACCTGTGTATGGAGGTCAAGGGTCACTGAACTTACCAAACCAAATTTGAGTTCCAATAATTAGTTCTAATGGTTTTGAAATCAATAAAATGACAACAGTGCCCAAATTTATGCACCTGCCTACTTTTGTTTAGACAATTATTGCACACTTTCTGTAAATCATATAAACTTCATTTCACTTCTCAAATATCCCCTATATTGTCTCCTATATGATATATTTAACGCATTTTTTTTTTTTATCCAAACCATCAATGCTTTATAAAGGTAAATCAGGAAAATTAACAAGGCTGCCCAAACTTTCGCACCCCACTGTATGTATCACGCTGCAGAGGAACAATAAATGATAATAAATTTACACTGTTACAGACAATATTTATTAAGCTACACATACAGAAGTAGTGTCTCTCAGGATGGCGTCGGGCCGCCATGTTTGCTGACACAATGTGCAGATATCTCGGCATGGAGTTTGAATATTCTTGCACAGTTCTTGCAGATTGTGCCATAGGGGTGGAGGTGGAGTGACACCAGGACTTCAGGATGTGTGACATGTGACGACAAACTGTTCATCTTGGTGCTGACCACGGTGCCTCCACACACGGATTCGTTGGTCGTTTCCACCAAGAAAAACTTAGACTTGTAACTGAATTTGACGCTTCTATGTAACGCCATGTACAATTATAGACATAAGAAAAATACAGATGTTAATATCAGTGTAATATACAAATATGCAGAGTAAATACATATATACAGAGTTATACATACAGAATTAGTTCTGTAAAAATATATACTTAAATAAAACTAATGTGAACTTCCACAGAGATTCACTTAAATATTAAATATATATGAGTACATATTAACGTACATTACGAGTACATCAAAATATCTAATAATCTATTTTAATATCAGAATGTTTCCAGGATATTATAGTTTGGTGTTCTAAATACAAATATAATAGATATATATTACAAATGTAATAAGTACAATATGTAAGTACATTTTGCAGTTGTCTATGTATATACATACTAGATATGTACTATATATATGTACTAGAAGTGTACATTAAAATGCATTTATATAATTCTTGGTGAATCTTAGTGGTGTCTCAGAATAGTACAGTTAAGTGCAATTAGTTTTATTTACGTATGTTTTTGATGGCACATTAATATATTTAGCATACTAAGTTCATAAATATACTCAGTACACTTCAGTTAAGTTTACTTCGGTATACTTTTGGGGACACTGAAGTACTCCAATATTTTTATTGAAGCTACAAATATTACAAACTACAAATATTTCTGTAACAGTAAACGGCTAAAGGAGATATCTGTGGCTTCAGGCCTCCGCAGAGGGATGAAATTCGTCAGCTGTGGGATTCGGACAGTTCATGCTGTATGTGTACATACAGTATGTGGCAAACACTGTTATAGGTAATAATGACAAAGTCAATGTTATAGCCTACTTTCTGGTTGCAGCATGCTAGTTAGCTTGCTAAGCACCTGTTACGTATGTTATAATGAGTCATGTGGTTAGTTTACAGTAGCACCACTTGGAACCGAAGACAAAACAGCTAGATAATGTTTCTTAACCAAATACAATGTGTTATCTGGGGGACTTTTTATTTCAACTCTGCTAGATTTCTAATATTGTACTGTTTACTCTGCTACCTTACACTCAGATATGTCCTTCCTTTTCACTTAAGTGTGCATAAAAACGCTACATGCCCAAATGAAAGAAGCGGCAAGCGAGTCCACCAATCAGGGACAGTGGTCACCTTGTTTTGACCTTGCTTTAAGCTGATGGACAGAGCTTGGTTCTAGCTAATGGAACCTGTTCTCCTTCAGTGTTTTGTTTTTATGATCATTTGAACAGACATCAGTATCAGACTAATGAATGAGCTACTATTAAAGACTGGTGGACTGAGAGACACTGGAGTCTCTTCACCTACACTGAGCTGATGAAGAGTCCTGTTCCAGAAATGATAATAGGACATTAGAGCCGTAATAAATCATGCTCCTGTTACTCTCCATACTTCAGTACATCTGAAGGTACATACTTTAGTACTGTTACTCCAGTGGAGGTCTAAAGGGAGGAACTTCTGCTGGAGGAATAACTGACCTTGGGGAACTCTTAACTCACTTTACCTCTTTAACTCCACTACATGACTTGTATACTTCATCCACCACCGGTCATTGATCGGCAACAACATAGCATAAAGTGTTTGCCTGACTGTCCACAGAATTTGGCCTCTCGCAGAAGTTATTGTGATATACTGTTTACTCTTCACCGTGTTTATGTAAGGGCACCATAGAGCTATCTCTCTTCTTATTGGTCAACATCAAGAAACTCACTGTAGGAGGTGTCAAACTAGGAGTAAACTTCTGACCTGCGATGTTTCATCAGGGTGTTGTGATGCAGCCCAGATGCCACATGGCTGTACTTCAGTGAAGTCACACTACATCACTTGACCTGAGGAGGTTGGGTTCCGCCCTTGAGCCTGGTTCCTCTCGAGGTTTCTTTCTAACTCAAGGGAGTTTTTCCTCGCCACTGTTGCCTCTGGCTTGCTCAAGGGGGGCTTGGGCCCAGTTTCCCCACCGCCCCACCCTCGAATATCCCTCGATATTAGTGGGGGTTTTTTCTTTTCTTTCTTTTTTATAGCAAATTGATTTTCTGTGAAGCTGCTTGAGACAACGTTGGTTTTAAAAAGTGCTATACAAATAAACATTGATTGATTGATTGATTGATTGATCACTTGCCAGGGTTTCTTTGCACTTCTGACCTTTAAATGTAAATACTGCTGTACTTTGCACGTCTTGTTAGATGCTAACTGCATTTCATTCACATTTCAATGAAAATAAAGCTGAATCTAATCTAATCTAATCTTTTGATTAAATTTAGCATACTTAAATAATAATTTAAAAATAGCACACTTTTCAGTCGATCATGAGCGCAAGTATATACTAGATATACTTTAAGTACTGTACTTCAGGGTATGTTTTTTTCTCGTGGGGACAACTTTATAATTCTGAAACATTTTGTGTAAAATGTATGGTTTAATTTATAACATGATTTGGGCAGAAGAGGGCAGCATTACTCAGCGTTGTGTTTGAACCTCAGAATCTGAACTCTTCTGCAATAGTAAGGTACGTACAGCAGGGGGCAGCTTCACCTTGAAAATAAACCGTGTATGTTTTTGTCTGACTGACTGACTGACTGCTGTTTGGTGCCGAGACAAGACTTACAGTACAGCCAGAAGATCAGTAGATTAGAATAAAAATCAATAGCTCGCAACAACTGACAGCCTCCTCGGAGCCAGTGTTTGACTCCATGGGGAACGACTTCAGTCCAACAGGAGAACAGAAATGAGGAAGTAAAGGGAAATGGAGAAGAAAGTATATGGGGAAGAGAAGGGTGATCCTTATGAAATTATACAGGGAAGAAAAAGAAGATTTCTTTCTGAGGGTCTCATCTCAGACCATAATTCGGAACGTGATGAGACAGAATTGAGACACTGCTTCAAAATTGAGTCCTAAAAGCCCTAATTTTGGGGACACTGGATGGCAGTTATTAAAGAAAGCTGTATATGACAGCAATCTGAATGTCAGACGTGATGGATGGGCTAATTTCAGCGTGACTTGGAGTGTGATAAACCAATGATTAAAATTTCACAAGCGTAAAAGAGGCGTTCCGATACATCTATAAAACAGGCCAATATCAGCCACCTCGCTCTCTCCTCAGGTCATTTGGGATGACTTTGCATGGGAGAATGGAAACTACATGGAAACTCTGAGGAAGTACAAGCTGAACCGGCACAACTTCTGCTTTGTTAACTTCCAAAGCAACTTTTTAAAAAATCTAATTAGTTTATTATTCGACTCTCTTTAAGATGCAGCAGTACCAGCGATATCCAAACACATGACACAGATATAAAGGCACTCTATCAGTGTGCACTCCATTGCATTAATCTCCCTTTTATCTGACACAGCAGAAAGTGGGGAGAATAGATTGTCCCTGTAATTCTAATTAATCCAGTGGGGAGCATTTGGGTGTTGCCCACAGCACCAATTATCACACCTAATTTATCCCAGCTACAGGGAATCTATTTATTGAAATGCAAAAAAACAAATAAAGAAATAAACAATCCCTCCTTTTTTCCTTTTCATCCCATTTCCAGCCGCCCTGATGAAAAAGTAGAGTTTAAAGATAACTGCATCAGCTGTAAAAGAGGGACCCTGATGACAACTGTCATGGCAGGCATGATCCAGTACATATCCAGATCTTTTTATCTCGGTTAACCTGGAAGGATCAGCCAACGCGGGACGTGCTATTTTAATTCAGACAACTGCTTTTGATTTGACCCATTCAGAAGATCAGAGCTACAGAAAGTTCTGAGAGAAGGCAGAGAGAGGCAATGTGCTCTGCTCCATTCTACATGATCAAAAAGAAGAGCTCTGCTAGAGAACAGAAAATGGCAGATCGTTGCTCAGAAGAGTGCGTGATGGTCAAGATGGACTGACATCAAAAGAATAAATGCTTTACTGTGGAACTTTATTTGTGATTGTTGTTCGAGTGGCATTTGGTTTAGCAGAACCGCTCTTTAAAAGCAATACTTCCAAAAGGCTTCTTCGGAGTGATCCCATAGAGGAACCTCCTTTGGCTCCATACAACAGTGCTGAAGCCTTTGAGTGCTTTTTTTCCCCCATGTTCCCTAACACACCTGACAGAACTAGTCAGCTAATCCAACATAGTGTACAAGTAGCTCTAACCAATGGTGTTCAGTAACTCAGTAAGTGTAATGCGTTAGTGTAGTGTAAGTAGCATGTTGGGGTACAGTAACTCAGTAAGTGTAATGTGTTAGTGTGATGTAAGTAGCGTGTTGGTGTACAGTAACTCAGTAAGTGAAATGCAATAATGTGCTGTAAGTAGCGTGTTGGTGTACAGTAACTCAGTAAGTGTAATGTGTTAGTGTGCTGTAAGTAGTGTGTTAGTGTGCTGTAAGTGGTGTGTTGGTGTACAGTAACTCGGTAAGTGTAATGCGTTAGTGTGCTGTAAGTAGCATGTTGGTGTACAGTAACTCAGTAAGTGTAATGTGTTAGTGTGCTGTAAGTAGTGTGTTAGTGCACTGTAAGTAGCGTGTTGGTGTACAGTAACTCAGTGAGTGTAAGGCGTTAGTGTACTGTAAGTAGTGTGTTGGTGTACGGTAACTCAGTAAGTGTAATGTGTTAGTGTGCTGTAAGTAGTGTGATGGTGTACAGTAACTCGGTAAGTGTAATGCGTTAGTGCACTGTAAGTAGTGTGTTGGTGTACAGTAACTCAGTAAGTGTAATGCGTTAGTGTGCTGTAAGTAGTGTGTTGGTGTACAGTAACTCAGTAAGTGAAATGTGTTAGTGTACTGTAAGTAGTGTGTTGGTGTACAGTAACTCAGTAAGTGTAATGTGTTAGTGTACTGTAAGTAGTGTGATGGTGTACGGTAAGTCAGTTAGTGTAAGGTGTTAGTGTACTGTAAGTAGTGTGTTGGTGTACGGTAACTAATGTGTAAGTGTAAGTAATGTACAGTAACTTAGTGTGCTGTAAGTAGTGTGTTGGTGTACAGTAACTCAGTAAGTGTAATGTGTTAGTGTACTGTAAGTAGTGTGTTGGTGTACAGTAACTCAGTAAGTGTAATGTGTTAGTGTGCTGTAAGTAGTGTGTTGGTGTACAGTAACTCGGTAAGTGTAATGCGTTAGTGTACTGTAAGCAATGTGTTAGTGTGTACTAACTGTGTAATGTGTTAGTGTAGAGAGTGACTTTCACATTTCATGCTTTGACGCTGAAGCGGCAGCTTAAATTTCGTGTTGCTATAGCATTGGCAGGAAGGTGTGGGAAGAAGAAGAATCCCTATTGAAAAGTCCTACCATAGTGCATATTTATCCATAGCTCCATACATAAACCTCCAGGGAGGATATTTTAATGGCTTAAATCTCCTTAATCAAAATTACCGCCAGGCTGCAGTCAGCTTGTAATTTGCCATAATTATCTTAAATGGTGCAGAAGTTACATTGTAGTGCAGACATCCAGTTTCTTATTTGCATTTGAATTGAATTTCCCATTCCACCTTAAATGGTGCAGTAGTTATTATTATTAAGACCTCAGGTACTGTTATATAACTGCCGGACCCTATAAGGTGGAACAGAAGAAGAAGCTGTGAAATGTCTTAATTGGAAAATGTTACCAGTATTAAAATAACATTGGGGAAGTCGTGTTACCATCATAAACATATGAATAGGTCTAAAATGTTGATTTAATATGCTGTACGGATGACACAAGCATGCTAGCATGCTAGGTAGGACAAATTGCTAGAATGCTGGTGCTGACATATTAGCCTGATATCCTGTGTAGTCTATTGTAGTGAGGGCTGAATATCCCCCGTTACTGAGAATATAAAGTGTAAACGAGTTAAAGAGCGTGTTAACAGCAACCATCGATTTCTTTCCTATGGCCATTGATTTCAGTGATAACGGCTAGGCCTTTTAAAGCATTGATTATCTGCTCCTTCTTGGGGTTTATGCCCATAACCTCCCTGTTCTTGTCATAATTGTCAGAACCTTTCAAAGATTTAAAACACTTTTCATTCTCAGTTGGATATCTCACCTGTAAGTACAGTAGTCATTAGAAAAATTACGGGGGGTAGAAGTTAATTAGCAGTATAACAAGTTTCATGTCTTTGATTTTTGCCATGAAATTCATTAAAATAATTGTCTTTAGTGAACAACCACATGCTACAAACACGTCACATAGAGATTAGGAAAGATGTTGAGATGTCTCTGTAATGATCCATCCAACTAACATTGCGATCATGATCAAATGTGTAGTTCAACCAACAGGACTGAACCTTAAGCCACTGTTTGACACGATTGTGGACATTCAGCGATCAGTGATGCCCTCAATGAGTCATCCTGTGCCAGCATCATTGGCAGACAGCTGCACAACGCAAACTACATGCATGCAGACAGTAATGACGACTGCCCTTAACACCACGTCAGCGTCACCAAAACTGCAATGGTGTTGTTCCAGTCTGTCATGGAGTGCTTCAGAATGGCAGCAGGTCGTCTTCAGTGATGAGTCCCGCTTTTGTCTTGGTGGAGACGAGCTGCGAATCTGTGTGTGTGGGGGCATCGTGGTCAGCACCAAGAATGGCTGAATGGTTTGTTGTCATAAGTCACACGTCCAGAAGGTCCACCTCCATCTTACTGCACAGTCTGCAGAAACAAAGTGACAATATTTAAGCTACATGCGATGGATTATCACAGGGCACCATTAGGAACCTCTACAGCTCCATGCTGAGACGTCTGGCATGTTGTGTTAGTCATACTACTTCTGTAGGTGTATCTCTATTAATATTGATCATATCAGTGTAAATTTATCATCATATATTGTTCCTGGTCACCTTTATCTCCCTTCCCAATAGCACAGCAGCCTGACAGTTACTGCTGGGTGTAACTATGTTTTTGATGATGAGGGTTTTTTTCAATATAAAAATATACATTCCGGAATTTTCGCCAGATGACTGAATGCCATTCTTTAAAAACATTATTCAAATTAATAAAACAAGCTGATAAATGAATTTAAACACTCCTGTGAGTGTGAAGCATAGTTTTTTTTTTTATTTTATTGCTCTATAATTGGTTCCAGTGCACCAAACACAAAAGCAGGTAAGCGCTGGGACTACTGTTCTCTGTGAATCCAAAGAGCCTGAAATCAGAATAGAGGAACCGTGCAGCTTTTTCATTTTGTTTTAAACAGCATTAAATTGTAACATGGCATGTTTTATTTCATTAGTCTGACTTAACATCACTCGTCCTGTGATGTGAGTATAGCACACATTGCGATGATGATGCCGAAATGCTTTACTGTGCACCCCTATTCTATAGCATTGCTCCCTGCATCCATTAAGGTCATATATCCACAGCATTTTTCAGGTGATATCTGCATTTTAACACATCCAGTTGTGAACTGAAGAGTTGTTAAACACCGTTTTGCCTAAGCCGGCGTAGCAACGCTAGTTTGTTAAGTGGGTAAATGTTTTAAATATTTTTTGGCACTAGACGCTCAGTTAATGGCTGTCACCTCAGCCGAGCCAAGCTAAATCGACTGCCAGCTGCAAAAACAGGAGTGAAAGCAGTATTATGTCTTGGATCACAGGGCTGTTTATTACTTCTCAAGTGTACAGAAACCCGCTAATAGTATAAATCCGGACGTTTATTTATTCATTTGTTCAAAAGACAAATTTATGTAGCTTACTCCAGTCAGTTTATTATACTGCCTACTCTATACATACAGTATTACAAATCCAGCGGCTCTGCCAGTAAACATGAAGTGGTTTAACTAAACTCATTTAATCTCACTTACTGAAAAAGCTGCTGTGTCAGCTAAACTTCCACAAAACAACAGCTGCATGACTGCTTGGCCTCTAAAGTCCCGCATTGCTCAAGCGGTGTGTTGGTCTACTGTCACTAGAACCCGCACAACCATCTATGAAGATACTGCCATGCCTCAGAGCTTTAGGTTTTGATTTCTTTGATTAGTTGTGATTCAATAAAACACATAAATACTTCCATAAATATCTTTTAGTCTAGCATAATTCTAGGAAACTATCTATACAATATCTATCTATCTATCTATCTATCTGTTATACAGATTATAGAATATATTAGAATAGAATAGAAAAATAGAATATCATTTTATTGCCATTGTCCTTGCATTCAACAAAACGTGTTGACAATGACACTCTCCAAGAAGAAACAATATTAAAAAATTAATAAAAACATATAGATAGTTAAGTATATATGATAGTTATATATGGACAATGCACTCCATGTGAGAATGGGAGTAAAGCTACAGCAACAGTTGCAATATAACTATAAATAAATATGTTATGAATGAGTATGTGTAAAGTGACTGTGCATTGATGTGCAACATATGTAAGTTGACAATATATGGAGATAGAATGACATGATGGATATGGATAATTACATGATGGATATGGATAATAATTACATGATGGATATGGACAATAATGTATAACAAGGTGACTGTACATAAATGTGCATAAATGTGTAGAGAGAACCTGATGTAGTCCAGAGATACTCCAAAAATTTCAGTCTTTTTAGGTCACTGCTTTTACTTGCAGGATTGACAGCATGGTTTCCTATCCAAGAGCTGTCCATCAACCTCTGTTGTACAGGACTCCAAATCCTATTTGCAGTTCACCTTCACGTTTTATGTAGTTCATGCATTTAGTTCCCCCCTTGAGATATACGAGCCATAACCGAACAATCAAGTGTATTTGTGAGTATATGTGTGTGTGTTTGTGTGTGTGTTTGTGTGTGTGTCTGTGTGTGTTTGTATATGCGTGTGCATGTGTGTGTGTTTGTATATGCGTGTGTGTGTGTGTGTGTGCATATGTGTGTGTGCGCGTGTGTGTGTGTTTGTATATATGTGTGTGCGTGTGTGTTTGTATATGTGTGTGTGCATGTGTGTTTGCATATGTGTGTGTGCGTGTGTGTGTGTGTGTGTGTGTGTGTGTTTGTATATGCGTGTTTGTGTGCATGTGTGTTTGTATGTGTGCGTGTGTGTGTATGTTTGTATATGTGCGTGTATGTGTCTGCGTGTGTGTGTGTAGGTGTGTAGGTGTGCGCGTGTGTGTGTGTGTGTGTGTGTACGTGTGTAGGTGTGCGTGTATGTGTTTGCGTGTGTTTGTGTTTGTGTGTGTGTGTGTGTGTGTGTGTGTGTAGGTGTGCGTGTGTGTGGGTGTGTGTGTGTGTGTGTGTGTGTGTGTATGTTTGTATATGTGTGTGTGTGTGTTTGTATATGTGCGTGTATGTGTCTGCGTGTGTTTGTGTGTGTGTGTAGGTGTGTGTGTGTGTAGGTGTGCGTGTGTGTGGGTGCGTGTGTGTGTGTGTGTTTGTAAATGCCTCAAAACATTGTGCTCCTATGCAACATGTGACCCATACAGACAAACAATACCCTTTGTTCAGTGCTGCACATATCCAAGGTGAACATGACGAGTGAATTTGTTCACAGGTATCCAGATTTTGCCAGAGGCTAATTTACAGTATGCTAGCACAGCGGTAACTGATTTGTACTGAAACCTGTACGTAAGGCAGAGTCAATAAATCTTTCTTCTATTACTCATAGGTACACTCCTTTTCCAACACTGCGATTCATCCTCCCTAGAACAACGCGGGTTAAGCGCTTTGTCTTCCAGGCTTTAGAAAGGTAACAACCGATTACAGCAATGTTTGCATTTGTCCTGCACCCATAGTTAAGTTTTACGACAAGCTCAACTTGCCCGACAAGTGCACCATGCCCTTGTCATTCCACTCCTACACTCCAGCCAGCTCTCTCTTTCATTTTGCTCTCTTGCCATATAAAACAGCTTGTCCTTTTTTCCCCCTTTTATGAAATATTGTATGGTAACTTGAAGATTGGAGGCAATTTTGTTGTAAACCGTGGGACTGCTTATTGAGTCTGTTTGAGAAAGGTAAGGCGTTCCTTTCTTTATTATCAAGCCGTTTTTAGCCAGAGGCATTTGAAAACAGATTGAGTCCAGAGACTGACCGTAAAAGCATAGCAGGACGTGTTTAAGAGGTATATTTTGCATGCATTTAATCTGATATGTTGTCAGTTTATGCATTTTCCTTATTGAGCAACGGGCTTTTACATTTTAAACAATCTCGCAGAAAATTGGCACAACAGCTCAGCCTGAATTGGATGGAATAAATGCACTGCTTCATAATATTGTGGCTCTACCTCCAGCTAATGGTAGAGTCACAAAACCGGGCATTCATGCATAACCTCATTTATAGCAAACCATATCCACAGACATCAAAACAAAAGCACAGCATAGCATTTTCTCCATAACAAATCTCACCATTATATATTTCTCCTTTTCAGGCTCGCTGGCGGAGAGGTTTGCCATAGACAGGAGGGCACCAGACTGATAATGATGGCAAAAGGTACAACAAAACAAAACCAACAAAATGATGCAAGGAAGCAGAGCGAATGAATACGGATGAAATGGACTAAAGATAGACTTGTTGTGATGGAAGCCTGTCTAATTATCAATCTAATACGACCATTACAGCAGAATAACACCTTAATGCTTCTGCCTTTTGATTTGCCACTCACTGCTCACCCTACGGCACACCAGGATCCACCTTGGTCGTTACGTACACTACTTATCTTCATTGTTGTTTGTATTACGGGAGGACTTTGCTCTGCAGGACGTCTGAGGGAGTACTGTGGTAGTTTCAGGGCTATGCCCGTGTACAAGCTTACTTACAGGCTCAGGCTTCTAGCAGTAAATAGATATCATTAAGGGGCACATCATGTCTTGACTCTTGAGCCGGAGTGTCTTCTCCGCTAATAGCGTAATAAGTTGTGATTGCACTAATGCAGGTTCTCCAACTCCAGGTAACAGGTTCTATTCTCTTTTGCCCACAGAACTGCACTCAGAGAATGTGTATGCCTATGCCTTATCCAAAACCCTTACAAAGGTTCATCCTCCCATGACTGTGGGCTTATATTCTTCATGCTACAGCAGGAGCAAAATTATGCTCAAGAACATTGAAGGTAGGTGGTGCACAGGGTTAGATGAGGGACCCCTGGGGGTCTCATCACCATTATCAGTTACTAGTCAAAACTGGTAAACCTACTACAGTGCAATGAAAATAGCAATTGGGATTTCAGTAACACTTTCTATGAATCAGGTACCCATAATGCATTGTAACTGCACTCATAATAATCTATGCAGCCTTTATAACCTGTCATAAAGCTTCAAAGCACATAAACTGGTAAAGCTTCATAGCACAAGGTGGCATTTGTATATATGTATATATATATATATATATATATATATATATATGTGTGTGTGTGTGTGTGTGTGTGTACACGTGTGTTATACGCAAGACCAGTATCATAAAGCATAATAACAAATCTTATTCATTCATTCACATAATGCTTTATAAAAAGATCCATAGTGAGACCTTAATTCCAACACACCCTCTAATGTTAGTCAGCATGTTCAAATAAAATAATTTAGCAACTGCATAAAGCCAAAATGCATCAGAACTGCATTTATAAAAAAAAAATATATCCATTATAATGCTTTATAATACTTGCCACAAAGCCTTTGTAAATGTACATCAATTATCATAATTATGGACATAAACAGTGGAAGCTTCAGAGCACAAAATGACATAATGTGTTATAATATACTGCATATGTGTGTTAACTGTTCTTAGCATTATCTGTGAGACCAGCTACATAAAGCCTTATAACAGATTTTGTAAACATTCACAGAATGCTTTATAAAGAACCATAGTGACATTACTTAGTATCCTCAAATTAAGAATATATTTTTTAAATGCATATAATTAATTATAAGCAATTTTAAGCTCTCTATATACACTTCAGGTGTATATAAAGTGAGCTTATTGGTCGGCTCTGTAAACTAGACCATAATAATATAACGTAATAGAATGAAGTTTAAATAAAGTAAGATCCCCTAAAGTAAATCCTAACATTAATCTCTAAATTGAATAGGAATTAATTTATTGAATATTAATTATATATATATATATATTCACATTTAATTGTGATAATAAAAAAGAACCTGAGTAAACACAAAATCCACCAACTAGTAGGTGTGGAAAAGTATATGCCCCTTCAAGCAAGCGAGTTACCAGATGTAAAGGATAACTGGTATCAGCTGAACTAGACACACCCAGGCTTGATTACTGCCAGCCCTGTTCAGTATGATAATCACTCAAATAGAATCTTTCCACAAATGTGAAGTAAAAAGAAAGATCTTAAGAACCAACACACCATACTAGAAAGTTATTGAACTATATTAGTCAGGAAAAGCTCATCACAAAGATCATCATTTGTAAAGCTCTAGGACACCAGCAAACCACAGTGATAGCTATTATCTCCAAATTGAGAAAACCTGGAAGCTGGTGAACCTACCCAGAAGTAGGGAGCCTCCAAAAATTCTATCAAAAGCACATTGACGAGTCCTCAAAGGAACCTATATAAGCATCTAAGCAGCTGTAGGCCTTGCTCATGTCAGGTAAGCACTCATGATTCCACCAAAAGAAAGAGACTGGACAGAGACAATATCTATGACACTGCTAATCAAGAAGAACATAAAGCCTCACTGAACATAAAATCACTTTCGGACAAAATAATAAACACCTTGCTAACCCACAAGCCCACAAGCACAGATGAATTATTCAGGAAGACGGCTGAGGCACAAGGGCAAGTCTATGAATCAATATAGTTAGTTTTCCAGTCGAAGGAATCAGGTTATTGCTGCTAATGATTAACCCGTTAAGTTTATGGGGGCAATTCATTTGACCTCAAAGGTTATATAAGCGCTGCTAACGTGTAGTTTCTTCCTGTGAATGAAAGGATCACTTAAAAGCTTCGTTTTGTTTCATTTTGTTTCCTCATGTTATCCTTTTCCTAAGGTCTCATGTTTTGTATTAGGATTGAGGAATACTTTTTCACAGGACTGTGCTTTTGTCTCTGAGATGATTCACCTAGTCATGCTTTACTCTTCCTCGTTTGTCAGTTTGGGCTTCAAGTGGTATTAATATGTCTTTGGATTAGTTTATGGCACAATAAAGCCTTTAAGCTAGCAAAATTAACCATTCCAAGCAATAATACTGTCTGACATAAAAAATCCTTCCTGTCCATTTTACCTGTAGTCTTCAAGCTGATGACTCGTGTTTTTAAAGTCTGCTGATAGAGACAACAGATTATTCTCAAAACACCTTACTGCTATTTGTTCGGTGTGTTCTTATCAATCAACTTTCTCAAACTCCTAAAAAAGCAAAACATTTTTACCTAACCTACACTCATCATCAAAATAACAGTTGCACCCAGAAGGAATCTCAACCTTATGTGACATGCATATGGGACATGGGACATAAGCAAGGACGGGCCTTATTGCTGTACCTTACTGACCCAACAGCCATGATTGTGGACAATCAGTGAGCAGTGATGCCTCCATGAGTCATCCTGTTAGTGCCAGCACCATTGGCAGAAGACTACATGACGCAGGACTACATGCACGCCGACCCTTACAATGGCTGGCCTTAACACCACTTCGGACTGTAATGGAGTGACTTCAGTGACAAGTCCCACTTTTGTCTTGGTGGAAACGGTCAACAAATCTGTGTGTGGAAGCATTGCGGTCAGCGCCAAGATGAACAGTTTGTCGTCATACGTCACACGTCCAAAAGGCCTGGTGTCACTGCACCTCCACCCCTACCGCAAAGTCCACAGCTGCAAGCTGCATGAGATGGATTATTGCTGGACACCATTAGGAACCTCTACAACTCCATGCTGAGACGTCTGGCGTTGTGTTAGCAAACATGGCGGTCCAATGCTATAATGAGAGACTCTGTATGCATAGCTCCATAAATATAAACATTCTTTAGACGAGGGTGTCTAACCAATTGAACTAGAAATATTATCTATATATGGTCACTGGGTGTCCCTTATTTGTCCATAGCAGAGGTGTCATTCATCAAAGTGTGGTGTTAAGTGCATTTGACATCGGTTATTTTTCAAATGTAAATGTAAATACAAGCAGCTATGCTTTGAATTTCCCTCTGGGATCAAGTATCTATCTATCTATCTATCTATCTATCTATCTATCTATGTCTGTCAAATTTTGTAAAAACCCATTTGAATGGAAGAGGACTATAAATGGTCCATTTAGCCTAGAAAAAAATTATCTGGCTATACAATCAAAGCTAGATAACCAATTAATCAAATTTAACAGAATAAATAAAGACATATAATATAGGCTACTTAAGGATTGAGTCATATTGAAACTATATTTAAGAGGTCATGTATCATGTAACAGCAGGAAGTATTGAATAGGTATGCACATGATTACGAAAGCCAGTAGTGCAAACCTCTGCCTGGCTGTAACTGCAACAGTAACATCTGATTCAGTTCATGAATTGATTATAGAGGACTTTCTGAGCTGGATCAGGTACGCTGAGTCAATCTGTGCCATGCTGTAGGTCAATACAAAGAGTGCTATTAAGGAACAATGGTTTAGCAGTTATCTGTCAGCATGGGTAAAGATTTGATTACAATTCTACTTGAAGCGATTTGCATTTCTATTGCGTTACAGTGCTAGAGCTCTGCTTCTTTTTCTCCATTTGTATGAACAAAAGGTGCTGAAGCTCCGCTCTGGTACACTGAGACCTGATGTAACCCCTGCAAGTGTGTCTATTCATTCATCATCTAAACCACGTATCCTTCTGGGTCATGGGGGTTTGGGGGAGGGATGTGTGCGGCAATAGAGCCTATCCCAGTACTCATTAAGCCTGCTCATGTAGCCATGTGAATATTAGGAGCCACTGGTCAACCTATTTGTCTGTTGGTTGCATTACAGGTTAGGATTTGACACAGAATCACTGGAACTGACAGCGCTAATATTGTCCTCATGTTTAACTGATCATCAGGGTCACTAAGCAAATCTTTAGCTCCAAAAATTACAGAGCGGGTTTCATTTCCTCCTGGTCTGTTTCCTTTTCTTCCAGGTCATATGAATGATGAAGCGAAGAGAAGAGAGCAGAAGTGTAAGGGAACATCAAAGCCTCGACCGGTGGAGACCTCTATTGGAAACCTGTTCTCGCTAATCACTCGTCTCCTCTTCTATCGACCTGTGTGGACGGAAGAAAACCAGAACAGACAATGCGTCCGCTACATTTTCGTGAAGTTCAGTGCTTGGCATTTTGCAGGCAGTGACATGCTCTGGGCTGGCCTGGTAATGCACTTGTGCCAGACTCTCCAGGACAGCTTCGGCAAGCTTCAGCTCGGCCTCTTCCGTGAGGTTCAGTATGACGTGGAACTTTACACTAAGAAAAAGAAGATAGAAGACAGCTACCAGGACTGGAGGGCAATAAAGGTCTTGTGCTGCCCACTGTGGGCTGTTATTTTGATGACATTCATTGGGTCACTTTTCATCCTGGTCCCACTTATTATTCTGGGGTTTCCTGAACAAAAGAAGGAAGTGGAAGGAGAAACCAGTGGGAATGATGGCTATGGAGTGCTTGAGGGTTTCGCGATTGCAGCCTTTGGGGTCCCAGCAGCTGGGGCTATAAGATTCACAGTCATGTTGGGCAAGAACTTCATCTTTAACCAGGACTTCAATGTCAGAAGACGCTTGGACAACCAGAAGATCAGCGAGCAGTTGGGCTTAATGCATGAGGTTCGGAAAGAGATGAGGCTGCTCTCTTGCTTTATTCACTTTATGGAGGTCTTTGAGAGACGGAGGATTAAAGTGGTGTTACAGATAACCAGTTTAGACCGCTGCACCCCAGAGAAAATTGTTGGGGCTTTGGACGCCCTCAACATTCTTCTTTCTGATGAAGAAAGTCCTTTCATATCTCTAATTGCAGTTGACCCAGAAGTGCTTACCCAACAAATAGACCAAGCACAGCATTGCTTCGCTACAAAGGACAGAGCCTATAGCTTCCTGGACCGGATAATTACGCTGCCCTTCACCATTCCCTCATTGTCCGATGTTTCAAAGTGCAAGGTCTTCCGAAATATTGTATGTGGTCGTTCTGAAATCTCCAAGGAGGACAAAATCTGTGAATCGGACACCACAGTTTCTGTAGAAGATGACTCTTTGGCAACGACCAGTCTCCTTCAAGATCCAGCCACTCCTATGACTACTAAGCCACAAATGGCTGAATTGTGTAGTATTCGAACTTATGTCTATAATGAGAACGAGGTAGAAAGGTCAATCCAGTCTGCGTTTGAGAGCATTTGCTTGACTAACCAGAATAGGCTTCACACCTACGTATCAGAAAACACTGTGTCCATGAGGAGGGTGATCAACTCCATTAGGGTGACCATTGTGGTCATGGAGGCTTTTAAGATTGAGGTTCCTCCACCGGAAAGAGTGGCCGCCTGGGTCGTGCTGGTCGACCGCTGGCCTTGTAGACTAAGCTGGATACTTCAGTGTGTGGAGGATGAAGAACAGAACCTTCAGATAGATCAAAACGATGGTGGACCCCCAGCTGAAGTTAATCAAGACAAGACCCTTTGGGATGTATTCAGCGAGCACAAGGCGGAGCTCAATGTGATCAGTGATGAGGTGGAGTTCCTGGAAAGAGATGATGACCCGGAGCTGTTTGAGATGTTCCTCACAAAAGACTTCAAATTCACAGTCAGAGAGCTATCCAAGTTTAAGTTACACACCTTTAACCTGGACTACACGATCAAGAATGAGCTGGAGAGGATCCGAGGAAGCAAGATATTAAAAGGAACAGGCAGGAGTGATTTCAAAAGTTTGCCAACAAAAACTGTGATCAACATGACTGTAGAAGACGTTTGCCAAGAGGTCAGTATAGGATCTATACACATCACATGTGAAACTACTAATCATAATGCACATATAAATACAAAACTTGAATTGATAAAAAATGCAAAGTCATTGGACTATAACATCCACACCTAACATACACTCAAAATAATAGATGCACAAATAGCTGCACCCAGAAGGAAATAGCCGACAGGAATGAAACTTGGTGCGTAGGTTTGACATCAAGTGACATGCATATGATTCAAGTTTCACGCTTGCCCATGCATATGACATGAACAAGGATGAGCCTTATCGCTGTACCTGACTGACAACAGCCACAATTGCCATAATTTAGCAGGGGTTCCCCTTAACAGGTCACCTGGTGGTGGCAGCACCTTTGGTAGATGACTGCCTGATGCAGGACTACTGCCCTTAACGCCATGTCAGTGTTGTCAACCAGCAAATCCGTGTGTGGAGGCTTTGTGGTCAGCATCTAGTGTCTTACGTACAGAAGGCCTGGTTTCACTTCACCTCCACCCCTACCCCCTACACCATTAGGGACCTCTCCAACTCCATGCTAAGATGTCTGGCATGTTGCATTAGCAAACATGGCGGCCCAATGCTGTAGTGAGATACACTACTTCTGTATGTGTAGCTCAATAAATATTGCCCATATCAGTCTGAATTTATCATCATTTGTTGTTCTTTGTAATCTATCTATCTTTATCTTCCTACCCATTAGCATTGCAATCTGACACCTCCTTCTGGGTGCTTTTGATGATGAGTGTATCTAACCAATTAAGCTACAAATATTAATTATGCAAAGTCATTGGACATATATCTTGTTCTACTTTTATCTCCACAGATATCCAGGCTGAACCTCTCTGAGAAGTACATCGAACTTGTGAGGGAAAATCACATTAATGGGCGAACACTGCTTCTGAGTGACCCAGCCGATCTGAGACGGGTCATGCAGATGACCCTTGGTGAATGGACAACTTTTAGGATCCATTTTCTTGGGGCTATGCCAAGTGGTCATCGGAGCCAAGCCAAATCGATGGCAGCAACGTCAAAGCCTTATGTAGTCCTTTGCCCCTCTGATCTGAAGTAGTACCATATGTGTTAGCTCAATTACTGTACAGAGCAAAAGTGAGAGTCCTACCTTATTGAATTTCATGTGAAAACAGTACATCAAATCCATCAGTATTTCATTTCCCATGCTTTACTTTTCTCTGTATCTGCAGGTACTTCAACTTCTTTCATTCTTCTATGGTTAAAAACCACCAGTTTCCCCACAACACAGTTCTTCCCAAAGGAGTCATTTCAAAGAATCACCAAAATTAAGACAGATTTTTCTTGAATATAGGATAATCCACTTCATAGGTGTTTTTTTGTCCATAGGAGATGCAGGGGTTACAGTCCCCTCCAATAGTTAATACAGACTCAACTTAAGTGTAATAAGCCACTGCTTATTACTGGGTTATTTCTGTACCATTATGTTGTCTTGTGGGTGGTGGAGGCCCTTTGGCCCTTGATGACTAATAAGACACGTATAACACGAAGATAATATTGATCCAATAACTGTTTGTAATAACTGCGTGACCACAGATTCCAAACAGAAAAACACCCTGTGACCGTGACCACAGAAAACACCCTGGATTTACTGATGCACAGCATCAAGTCACATTATTAGAAACCCCTGTGTGCAGCATAGCCAGGAGCTAGACGGTGCTGGGAGTGACAACCTGGTAGGTTGTCACAGGTATCTGGAGCCATGCTGACTGCAGTGGATCACGCAGCTGCTTGATGGTACGTGGGCGTGTCAAGGTCAAGGTCATCTGTGTCCCACACATGCTCAATTGGGCTCAATCAAGGCAGGGGAATCAGGGAGCTGGGGTAGTACTTCGAAGTCATGGTGTCACTTGATCAAGCTCTGTCTAGCCATGCTTTCTAACATGCTGCATTGTCTTACTGGAAGATCGCAACTGCCCCAGGGAAGACAATCAGCATGTATGTATCTGCAAGAATGGATTCATGCCCAAATGGGTTGAGAATGCATTACACGTGAATGAGTGGGCCCAGAGAATGCCACAATACATGACCTTTATCATGAGTGACACGCTGCTACAATCAAGAGTAGGAAGTGGTCATAATAATGTGACTTGACAAATATTGCATAAAACACAGCAAATTATGTTTTTTCTGATACCAGCATATGAAGTTCTCTTGTTGCTGAACAGCATACCAGCATCCAAAACAGAATTTATGCTGGTTTGGCTGGTGACCAGCCATGCTGGCCTGCGCTGGTTTCTCTAGCAGCGATCAGTTTTTTCTCTAACCATATTACACCATCCATTCAAACTATATCATTTCAGACTGGAATTTTTTTGTGGTGATATTAGATTGTTATTTTTTTGTATATCTTTAAAAGTGGTCTCCTATTTATTTCTTAATAAAGCCAAAGTAATAAAACTGTTTACATGTTTCTGTTTGCTTCTGATGCTTACACTAAGAATAACCTGTACTGATGAAAATAAAAATACCCTGGTAAATGGGTTTATGTTCATAAATGTATATTGTGTCCATATACTATACCCATATTCCATATACCATATTCTTTCACTGAGCTCCTCCCAGAGCCAGACATACAAGAACATCATCTTAGGATTTAATGTATGCAGGCTAGTTAGACTATTCCCAGGATGAGACGCTGGATAACAGCTTTGATATGCAATTGACTTTTCCAGACTATAAATTGCTCAAGTTTGAGAGATGAATACATCTGCAGAATGACTGCTTTGAACTCTGGGCTTTAGTTCTAATGCCCTGCTAGGACTAGGACTAAAAATAGATGATAAGTGTTTCTTCACTGTACTGCATGCGAAATGAAATAACGCTGAAGAGAAAGTATCTTGAAGGATGATGTTCTGTACTTGTATGTGCAGCTTTTGTAATATTACATAAACAGTAAGCATAATCAGAGCGGTGCAGTAAACACTTGTGTTACTCTCCACAGTATAGATTGTTTAACTGAGCGTGTTGGCCTCATTCTAGGAAGTTAGAGGTTATTAAATATTGATTATTCATAACATTAAAGGAAATTGCTTTCATCTTACTTCCAAGTCCCTAATGAAACATTATTTGTAAGACATGTGAACTTTTTAGCCCTTATAATTTAGAATATTTATATACTACATTAAATGTAACTTCAATAAATTAAATTAGTGTGGGAATAGAGCTAAATACTGTAAATCATTCAAATTCAGCTCAATGAAATGCAATTTTAAAATAACACTTTATACATACTGTTTTTATTATTTACTTTATAAACTATTTGTCTTTAGTATAACTTGCATTCCCTTTGGGAGTTTTGCTAGGATGTTATCTCACACTTCCAAAATTTTTTACATATTCCCAAACACATTTAATGATGTCTTAGGTCTATCTAACGTATACAGTCACATGTTCTATTAATTTTGTAAAAATAAGTGTAACACATTCCTGCAGGATACTGTTTATAAGGCTACATGGCACCTACATAAACTGGTCATAACTCTGCATAAATATTTATAAATGCTTAAAGCAACTGGCATCATCATAGAGGCTACTTTGGCTAATGTTGGTCAAGATTGGCATAAGTAACCTCTGAATGCCTCCTATTGGAATAAGCATTTATAAACCTTTACATAGGGTTATGTCAGTTTCCGTGACAAACTTATGTGGGTGTCATGTAGCATTATAAGCAATACATGTTACAGTTTAATTTTTCATATTGGGAAAACAGGAAATATAAAACTTGCCGTAACACTATTTCAAGGCTACCATTACAGAGACCACATTACACATGCCTAAGCATTGGATAACATATTTTGGAAATATTTTTTGAGTGTTTCTGAACATGTTATGCAAGTAGCCAAAAGATGACACAAGGTGTTCTATGAAGTATGTGATGCTGCATTGATGTTAGGAAACCTTAACCAAGGCGATGTACATTTATTGTATTTATGACAATATTATAAGGCATCTACCCCAGGAAGGTGTAGTGTAGATGTTTATTAATTCTGCATAGTTCTACTTTAAAAGTTTAAGGTACTTAAACCTATATTATATTATATTAATGCAATGTCATTTACATGAGCTTAAGGCTTCTTGTGATTACAAAGCACAAGCTTTAAATACTCAAGTATTGTGTTATTCAATGCTTATACAAATGCCATAATGTTCTTATGTAGGTAGCCCTCAAATAAAGTGCTACCACATGTGCCATAACTTTTGCACAGGCTGCTGTTTGTGTTTTATTTCCCGGTATATTCAATTCAATACAAATATTGTGTATTTAAATGTTCAGGTGAGTGTCATGTGTGTAGAGAACATAGATTCATGTATCTCAACCTGTATATCAACTAAACATGTAGTCGTCAACTAACCAACACAAACACAAACGTTTACATATTAAAATTAACCGATATTAATTCTATATTTTCTGATCGCATTTTCACACTTGCAAGTATTCCCAGTATTGCCTTTTACCTGCACTGCCTGTATACAGTTTGCCACCCCAAACAAGGTCATTACTGAATTGTGGCCAACGGGCAAATGGGACAGTAAGTAATTTACCAAACATGGAAAACAAATCTTTGGTGTTTCAGGCAGCAGTCATTACTTACCTCCCCCACCGAGGCACCTGGCCTGGAGATGGCATCGTTTATCAGAACCATCATGTCGGACCATCAATCAGATGTGTTCTCGCGAAGTAAAAAAATTGGCTAGGACATAGAGCTTATAGGCTGTAACGTGTGTCAAAGTTTTAGATTAATAAGCCACAGAGTTTAAAAGGCCAAAGTAACTTCGTTAAACAAAGATGCAAAGTGGTCATGTTCCATGCAATAAAGCAGGGTGAGCCTAGGCATCACTTTTACAAACCACTGATTTAAAAAAAATAAAAATGAATGGTTCTTTATAGTAATCACTCATAAGGTTTTTCAGTCATGGGCTCGAGGTAAAACTCTATTATAAGACTGGCATAGATGTTTAAATCAAACATTTCATTTTCAGGCTTGGCTTTGAAGTATTACATATCGTCACTGTCCAAAGGAAAACATGGATCTCCAAAATGGCGACTTTACAAGAGAGGGGAAAACCTTATTTAGTTCTAATGTAAGTCAATGGAACCAGACTTTTTTCTAAGCAGCTTTGGGTCCCTTGTTGGTTCATTCGTCTAGAAATTTTCCCACAGTGAAACAGCAGCTGCTGTGTTCAAATGATTCAGAGAAGTACAAATCGACAAAACTGGAGATACGCGTTTTTCTTTGGACAGCGACAATATACACTATTAGGTCAAAAGCATTGGGTTACACTTCTTTATCACTAAATCCAAGCGTTTAATTCAGGCCCATTGTTATACATGTTTAAAATCAAGCACCTAGCCATACAGTCTGCTCTTACATACACTTGGGTCATCCTAAAGAGCTCACTCCAGAGCGGTACTATAAAATGATGCCACTGTTGCTATAAGGAAGCTTATGACATTTCTTTTGTCTTAGATAGCTCATGATCAACTGTGAGAGGTATTACTAAAATTGGGAGTCCCTGGTGCTCTGCTTTTTAATAACTGCAATGTTCCAAACGTCCTCTGGCATTTATATCATCACAAAAAATGTGTGTCAGGAACTTCATGGCCAGCAGCTGCATGCAAGTTTTACATCACCAAGCACTATGCCAACCATCAGATAGAGTGGTTTAAAGTGCCCCCACCGGACTCTGGAGCAGTTGAAATGTGTTCCGTGGAGTGATGAATCACACTTCTCTATATGGCAGTCTGATGGACAAGTCTGTGTTTGGTGAAAACCAGGAGAACATTACCTGCCTGACTGTAGGAGGGATAATAATGCTATGGGTTTTTTTTCAGGGTTTAGTTCCATGTTATAAATGCTCCTGCATGTCCCCATACTATAGCTCATACAGTGTCTGAAAGTGGCAAAAGTATGTGAACCATTGCTTTCAGTATCTGGTGGGACCCCTAGAACAGCTTCAGCTCTGGGATACCAGTGGGCTTCCTTACATGAACTGCTTTAGGATCTTCCACAGCATTTCTATGGGAATTAGCCCTTCCAAAACATTAACACCATCCCCTTTTAAACCATTCAGACATTTTCCATTACCATTAGCTGGTAAAATTCAGAATTCATTGTTCTGTTAATAAAGACAATGCAGCACAACAGGCCCAACAGGCCCAACCCAACCATAATGCTACCACCACCATGTTTCACAGATGGGATGAGGTGGAAGTATAAGATGGAATGCAGTGCTAGATATAGTGCAGTTCTATTTTGGTATTATTTGTCCACCAAAGAGATTTCCCATTAGCATTCTGGCTTGTCCACGTGATCTTTAGCAAAACAGTAGACGGTCAGCAGTGTTCTTTTTAGGGAGCAGTGAATTTCTCCTTGTAACTCTGCTAAGCACAACATCATTTAGTGTTCTCCTGAGGGCGAACTCATGAACATTAAGATTACCCACTGTGGGCGAGGCCTTTAGTTGCTTAGAAGTCACCCCAGACTTCTTTGTGGCCTTGTGGACTATTACACACACTGCCCATGGAGGGATCTTTGTTGGTCAATCACTCCTAGGGTGAGTAATAATGGTTTTCAGTTCCTTCCATTTGCACTCGGTCCAAACTCATAAGAGATGGCTTTGTAGCCCTTTTCAGCCTCATAAGCATCAACAGCTAGCCTTCTAAGGTTCTCAGAATACTCTGTTGTTTGCACCATGATACACATCCATAAACATGTGTTAACAAGATCTGACACCTTTGACAGAACCCTGATCTTTAAATAAAACACAGCAGCCAATCACGCCGGATTAACATCCCACTGATGGAAAATACTTGACTCGAACATCACTTTCATTTTGCTCAACTGCTAATTAAGAGTGCCATGTTATTGCCACACACAGATCTGTAATACTGGAACATCTTCCTTAAAAAATACATGTCCAAGTATTGTGTTATTTTCTATAATTTATATGTGTGTTATTTTTTGTCTCATTAGGTGAATAGGGTTCTCTTCATCTGCTTTTAGGATTTATGTGAAAATCAGATCACGTTAGGTGACGTCTGCAGAAATATGGAAAATGTGGTAACCAGGAGACAGGTAGCAGGCCTCAGGTACGGACAGTAGGATTATAATTACCTGCAGACTGTAATCCACACCATTATGAAAGTGCAAATGTCAAATATTCCAAGTTACCCAAGTTTAAAACGTATTTATTAATAATGGAAAGTGACTGTGTGTGCCAATTATTTTTGGTACAAATACTACAAATAATAATAGTGTGAAGTGTGTGTCTACATTACCCATTCATGACATCTTACATAATTATCAGACATAATTTGTTTGTCTCTGGGTTTCTCCGTTTCCCTCCTGTCACTTTCCTGTGTCTTTTGTTGTTCTGTCCCATGCGCTTTTGTTTATTTTCATTCTAGCTCCTCTTGTTTGTCCCCTTATTGCCACACCCCTTACCTGTCTCTAGTTTGTGGCTCCACCCCTACCAGGTGTTCTCTACATCACACAAAAGCACTTTATAATGTATTCATAAATGTTTACATCAACATTCATAAGGTATACCTATCTTGCATGACATTAATATATATATATATATATATATATATATATATATATATATATATATATATATATATATATATATATATATACACACATTTGATACAGTATACTAAGATATAGTTATATTTTAGACTGTATTATATATATATATATATATATATATATATATATATATATATATATATATATATATATATATATATATATATATATATATTGGATTATATTGTATATTATATGGATTATATTATAGCTGATCATATTACAGTATTTTTTGTGGTTATTAATATTCTTATTATTTTTTTTTTATGGTTGCAGGGGTGCTGGAGCCCCCTAAGCCTCTACACACTTCCCTGGTGTCCATTCTCCATACACTCTATTAATCACACCTACCTTGTTGGTTCAGTATGTAGATATATGTTAATGTTTGCTGGAACTGTAGATGGTCTTATGCCAAGGAGAGTTCTGCAATCCCATGTGACTTGTGAGTCCCACCACAACATCTTGCAGCCCGGGACTTTATTTCAGTGTCATGCATGGGAGTGGGGGTTAGCCAAACCAGTGTGTGCGGGAGTGGGACAACAAAATCCTGCAAAATTAATAAATGGTCTCTATTAAATAATAATAATAATTACATGATAATGCATAATGCATAACATACATATCAAGTAGTTGTTAAGAAAGCGAAGTACTTCTAATAGTTGTAAACCAACAAAGAACATGACCAACACATACAGAAATGGCGGAACCCATTTCCAGTGAAATATTGAACACCATTTACTCTTGTATGGGGCTGCGCATGGCCATGGGCTTAAAACATCAGTCCTGTGGTAGCCCTACAGTGTACTATTTCAAAACTGGTTAATGTTAAGACATTCCTGTTTGCTTACATTTATTCCAACACAAAAGACCATGTGTGAAACGTAAAAGCTTATTTTTGCATTTAAGAATTGAGAGTATTGTGTGGGGTTGACTCCATCAATTCCCTTCACATCAGAATCCGAATCTGACTTGCCTGGTGATTTCCAGCATCTTACAGCCACACTTCTTACTCTGAAGTGGGAGACAAATGGATTTTCTAAAATATCTAAATGAAAATTATTCACCAGAGCAAACGGATCATAACACATTGTTCACTAAACCCCGCCCCTAAGTAATCATAGCTTGGTCAGTGTAGTTCAGCCCAGGCATCTCTGACGCACTTCCAGAGCTGAACAATGTGCCGCAGAATTCTGGAGAGCCTTTATAAATTGGATACCTGGTGTCCCAGGAGACTGGAGTGGAGAGTGAAATTTGATTCATTTCCTGAACACACAAGTGGAAGGGTACACTGCGAGTTAAATCTGTCAAAGTCACATGGAACACATTAGCTGCAAAATCAGTTACATTGTTGCTTTAAAGTTTGTGATCTAGTTTTTGGGAATTTCTGCATGGATTTAATCTCAAATATGATTAGGTCCTCATTTACCAGTAGATAAAGACAAACCAGTAAAACAAATAACGCAAAACGTATGTCATTTGTCATTAACGGATTAGACTGAGTACCCTGACATTCAAATCTTGAATTTTCAACCAGCGTATGCAAACCTCTGCTTTCTGGAACTGGTGCTGAGGAGGAATGACATCAACCAAACCATCCATATTACTCATGATCTGACCCGAATGTTGTCTTGTTGGGCCAAAAGGCAATCATGGCCCATCCCTGCATATGGTTTTGGGGGCTTTCCCTACTGGAATAAGACCTGGACTTTGACTCAGCCATTCCAGAATGCTCCGCTTGATCTGCTTTAATCAATCTTTGTAGACTAGCTGGTGTTTTGGGATCTTTGTCCTTTCGCAGGACCCAGCTTCTTAGGAGGCTCAGTTCATAGACGGATGTCCTAACATTCCCAAGTACAATACAATCCAAAAATTCACCTCTACATCAAATGATGGCAAGCTGTCCTGGTCTCATACCAGCTGTGATACTGCCACCACCATGTTTCAAAGCTGGGATGATGTTATCATGCTGTATTGCAGTGTTTTGCCAAACATATCTTATTAATATCATAAAGATAATCTGTTCCCACCTTATCTGTCCACATAATATTATGACAGTAGTCTTCTGCCTCATCCAGGTGGTCTTTAGGAAACTTTAAACAAGCAGAGCGGTTCTTCCTGGAGAGTAGTGGCTTTCTTAATTCTATCATTCCATATATAGTCAAGTCAACATTTATTTATATAGCGCTTTTTACAACAGATGTTGTCACGAAGCAGCAAAGAATCCGGTGTCTGAGCCCCTGGTGAGCAAGCCAAGGGCGACAGAGGCCAGGAAAAACTCCCTTAGTTAGGAAGGAAGAAACCTCGAGAGGAACCAAGACTCAAAAGGGCAACCCATCCTCCTAGGGTCAACACCAGATACAATACAGCAGCAAAAGTGTTTGAAGGGTAGAATAATAAATGTCTGATTTCTCTCTAATTAAGTAGTTAGGTCGTCAGATAGGTCAGCAGGGCACAGGCCAAGCTTCCCCAGTGCAGGACAGCCAGGAGCTCCTTGGTGGTTCTATTCTTATCTTATTGTTGTTCAGAGTTTGTCTTATTATGAACTCATGAAGGTTTGAGAGTTCCTCAAATGCTGGCCTGTGATTCTTCGCGGTCCCACAAAATATTCTTAGTGCATTTTTGTTGTATGAGCAGCCCTGAGAAGGAAACAAAGGTGCTGAATCATTGTCCGCCTGTCAAAAGTACCGAAGTGGCATGTAAAATGAAAAAAAATTAAATTATGTGCCAAAGTCATACGCAAAAATCAGCTCAACTGAGGCTCCCTTTGTCCTTAAGAGCAATCAAGGCAAGCCAACTGACATAAGAGAAGGAGCACACATGCTGGACTGAAACCTGACTCCTTTGAAACTGTGAACATCAAAGTGGGGGTTGTATGAAATCAATATCATGCAGACATATTAGGAGAACAATATAGGCTAGGGCATGAGAGATATTATTCCCCCTCTCGTTTACGATCAATGCAGGAAAGCGGTCTGGCTTTGAGAAGGAGGAATGGCTAGGCTGCGTATTTCTGTTTTCTTTCTATGCATTGTAAATGTAATGATGGGCACTTTAAATGTAAAAGATGAAGCGTCTTCTATTGACACTCCACAGGATGATGTGTGTATGCGCAGGGCAGTGAAATGCTGGGTTTGGTGGTATCTTTCGAGCACTGAAGCCATTCTGCATAGCTTTACTGTGATAATACAGACGGAATGATCCATGTACGGTGTTTGAATGGAGTGAGTCAGGTTGAGTATTGTTGAATATAGCTCACCATACCTACTAGCATCTAATACCTCCACAAGCACCAATGTTACGCTTACGGGTTTCCCGGCTGCCTCCTATCTCCGGGACTCCATCTCCCAGCGTTCTCTGCCTGATGCCCGAAACATCCAATCACACTCCACTTCCTCAATCTAGATCTCCTAAATTCTGATTGGCCACCTGCACCTCATTTCCCCTTCACTGCATGAAACCCAGTCACACACCATCCTTGTGAAGTATTGCCGAACCTTGTTTGTGTACTGGGTGGTCTCTCTGTTGCTTATCACTGATTGTTATTTGTGTTAATGACCCATCTTTGTTTTGACCCTCTCTTTTGGATTTCCTCTTCTGGTTTTATTCACTGCTCTGTTTGTTGACTGTGTTTGGACCTCTCCTTCTGCTCTCTGGATTTGTTCACCTGGGAATGGACTCTCTGGTTTTCGACCCTGGTCTGTCCCTCTCTCTCTCTCTCTCTCTCTCAGCCTCGACCTGTTTATGACGGTTTCCTATTTGTTGCTGATCTTCAATATCAATCTGTCTAATAAAGACCACTTGGCTATTAGCTCGGGGCGTATGTGGTTTTTCCTGACAACCAATAACAACTGTGATTGGATTTGACATGGACTGGACAAGTTTCTGGATGTTAACCACATCAATGTTCAGACACTCTTACATCAAAGAATTGTACAGATGATCCAGATTTGGTGGATGCCTTCCCTGGCACAACTCTGAGGAGAGTTTCCTGTAGACTGGGATTATAGCCACTGCTGGTAGACCTGTATGACCGTACACTTCCATACACCTGCAGACTCAGCTGCTTCCTTCACACTATGGTCTTTGGCCATGCCCAAATGCAGTCACTCCTTTTAGCCAATCATTAACATCTGTGCTGTCTCTAATCTAAGAATCCTGTCACTCACAGCCCTCAGGGATTTATAGCCCCATCGTCCTTGTGCAGCTCCATCTGCAGGAGCCTGAAGTTACTACCACCTTAAACAGGCAAGGTGACAATGTTTTGTGAGGTGACCTTAAAATAGAACTGACCCTTAATAAAAAGGTTATTTGGAGTGATGACACATGAGAACCACTTTTCTAAGAAGCCTTGAAACAGACCTCTTCAAACAGCACCAAAAATGAACTGGATGGTTTGTTTGTAGTGTGTTTTATGGATTCGTTTGTACATAGTGCTTTGCTTTATGCTTACAGATTGTAACCAATGGAACACTGCCTCTCACTCCGTTTCCTAGAAGCTATAGTGCCTAAGGTTCTTTCACTTTCACCATGCTAAGTAAATTATGGTTTTAACAAGTATGTACCAAGTGCTAATTCTGTTTTATAATATTTGGGTTCTCAAAACTCTTACAACACAACATGATTAGCCAAGACCAGTGTCCTAGCAAGGTATCCTGCTGAGCATGCTAATATTTGTTTGATTGGGCTTTTAAATGTTATTTCAGCACAGACAGCTTAATATCACTACCTTCCTCGCCTGAAAAGCTGATTTAGGCCATTAAAACATTCTAATTATTCTTTTTAGTGCTGGAAGCATTTTCTGATAAGAATATCCACCAGCTTCTTGTTCAAATTTTCCCATTCTATCTTACATGTTCTGGCAGTTACATTCTGGCACCTGAGGCGTTTGCATAATTGCTGCACCATTTAAGACGGAACAGGAAAGTACACTGAGAGCTGAGACACAAATAGTCGCACCCAGAAGGAATCAACCACCAGGAATGAAACCTGGTGGGTAGGTTTGACATTGTGAGACATGCAGATGATTCAAGTTTCACGCACAGCCGACATAAGCAAGGACGGGCCAGCGAGCAGTGATGCCCTCCATGAGAGTGCCAGTACCATTGGCAGACAGCTGCACGATGCAGGACTACATGCAAGCAGGCTGTTGCCATGAATGCCAGTAACACCATGTCAACGTCGTCATAGACTTGTAGATGGTGTCGTGTCTGACTGTCATGGAGTGACTCCGAATGGCAATGGGTCATCTTCAGTGATGAGTCCCACTTTTGTCTTGGTGGAGACGACCAACGAATCCGTGTGTGGAGGTACCGTGGTCAGCGCCATATGTCCAGAAGGTCTGGTGTCACTCCATCTCCACCCCTACCACACAATCTGCAGGAAGGATGAATATGTGAAACATGAAAGAGCCTATTTACAGCCAGTGCTTAGTTTGTCTGTTCTATATTCCAGCCTCTGTTGGAAGACAATCTGCTCTGATGTAGGTATGAAGGACTCATTATAGGCTAATGAGAACTCAACAGTTTGTAGTTACGGGTCATTTCTACACTAATGAGAATATGTTCTATATCTCAAGGCTTATTGTATGTACACAGTCACAATCATCCAGCAAACACACAACCAAAGATCATGTACGGTACTGCAGGATACTGTGATCCCATGAAGGCAGTGCTGACATATTTAACCAACAAGATGCGAGACACACTTTGAATGCAGGAAATTCCACTGTGTTTTCAGACACATAATTTTTTTTAATGGCATGCACGGCACAGACACGGATTATCGCTGGGCGGAGCTCAGCAGCAGGAGCAGCGGAAAACCCGACTTGGCAAACACACAGGATCATACAAAGTTCAAATTTGCATCATGCACCTTGGCCAAGTTCCCACAAAGTCTCATAAGAAAAAAGCTTAGGCCATCATCAGGAGCTTAAGTCATCAGTTTAGGACCTCCAGCTACTTTCTCTAAAGTTTGTTTACATCGTGATCACAGAAACCACTGAGGTCACTTCCGCCTTTCACTTTTTAGCCGAATAGGGTTTGGTTCATTTACAAGAACTATATGTAAACATACCCTCAAAAGCCTAAAGGAGATATTTCTGATGAGACCTGATATTAAATTATCCTTACATTAGGTTTGGGTTGGAGTTGAGGCAGAAGATTAGGGTGGGATCAACATCTTGGGTTTTAATGACCATGGGGCTGCTAAACATGCAAGATCTGATAGAACACCCAACTGTCACCAGTACACTCTTGCAATGCTGTCGTGAGAACATTTGAGTGGTAGGGATTTATCCTACAGCAAGATACCGATGCCAAGCACACTATCGAGAACATCAAAATCTGCCTAATCCAACAATAAAAAAAAAGGACATTGTTCAGGAGATATTAGATGTAAATGAATCCACTAATTCCAAGGAAAAGACAACAGACACCGAGGGAATGAGGTTTCCAAAACTGGAGCTCAAATAAATGCACCCTAAGGTCACTTGTCATCAGACAGAGATCTTTCTTGTTGGAGAGAGAGAGAGAGAGAGAGAGAGAGAGAGAGAGAGAGGAGAAAATCACGCTCTACTCCAGCTTATCTAAAGACGCAGATGTTCCTGTCCAACCGTCCACTGTAAAAGGACAGCTCAACACTCTGGGTCTGAAAGGATGTGTCGCTGTAAAGAATCTCCTCTCTGAGAAAAAGAGACAGCACACAAAGAAGCTGCTGGTACTGGAATGATGGACTGAGCCAATCCAGACCTGAAAACCACTGAACCCAACGACACCATCGCAGTCTTTAGCAATGCTAGTGTGGTGTTAAGGGCAGTCAACGTAACGGCCTGCAGACATGTAGACCTGCGTTGTGCAGCCGTCCGTCAATAGTGCTGGCACTACCAGGATGACTCATCGAGAGAATCACTGCTTGCTCAGTGTTCGCAATCATGGCTGGTGGGCTAGTCAGGTATAGCGATAAGGCCTGTCCTTGCTTATGTCACATGCGCAGCCCGAGCGTGAGACTTGAATCATTGGCATGTCTCACAATGTCAAACCTACCCATCAAGTTTCATTCCTGTTGGTTGATTCCTTCTGGGTGCAGCTATTTCTGCAACTCTTCCACTGATGATATCCTACAGTGTAGGATAGGTACCCCTTAAATTAATGATAGGGTGGTCTCTTGGACTTTTGCATAGTACTGTATACCAAAGGGGTTTCCTAGAACTATGCATCCAGGTCAAAAACACTTTGGGTGCTTTATGTTTAAGGGTGTATATGTGTAACTTTGGAGGAATAATGCACAAATTTAAATCAGAGAGGGCACATGATTAGCTCTTCAGCCCACCGCGCGGAGTGGCTTGAGATTCATATTCGGAAAAGGTGTAAATCAGGGATATAAAATAACTCTGTTTGGGAAGTACGAAACCACACCGTCTCGTGCTGATTGCATTATTCAGCCTTTATGGTTCTTTGCGTAGTAAGAGGCCCATTTCCACCTGGTTGTATATTTTAGAGTTGGACACAGATAGAAGGCTGCACTTAAAGTGAATGGGTTTCCCCAGCGCCGTCTGATTTGATGGCACCCTTCCTCCCATCTTTCCCTGCTCATAAAGCGGATCTTGATTCCGTGTAAACCACGGCATGAAACCCCCACCCATAAATAAGGGGAATTGCTTTTGATAGCGGATGTCGAAATGCGGTTCATGAATTATATGGTCAGAAGAGAGGGAGCTCAATTTTGTACGGGCTCTGATTACATCACGTCTCCGCAGAGCCCTATCTTACTCCCGCTGTGAGGGCCGAGAGCTGTGGGTAAAAATAATGAGGGAGGCTTTCCCTGGCATTTGCAATTCCTCTGTTTTGTGGCAAGGTCGCCCGGTGCCTTCAGCTGAGCTAACAGAAACATAGCTCTTAAGGCAAACAGAGCTAAACCAAAGGAGGGATATTAATTTCCATGAGCAGGCCCGGCGAGGGGAAGACGCGAGGACTGTGCTGTAGCAATGCAGACATGGCGCTGATCCAAATGAGCCGGGTAACACTAAAACAAATGCATTTCCATGGCAGGAAATCCCTGAATGAAATACATAGCCCGCACGCCGACTATGGATTTACGGCCTAATTTGCGCTAGCGTAAAAGAGGAGGATCAATTTACTCCTTGACTCCGAGTTGCAATTAAACATTCACAGCAGTATTGACTCCGGCATGGATGTTCACAGTTAGTAGGTCTCTCATGCCTGACATAAATTCGATGCGAGTAATGATATCTATTTTCTGTTTCGGCTTTGTTTGTTTGCAATTAAAAAAAGCTGCCCAGACTTACGACATGCGCTTGCTTTAGGATGCCGGTCTTAGATCACTGGCCCGTGTTCCTGAGCCTGCGGAAATTATTTATCTGCTGTTATGAACACCAGGGATAAATTTTAGCATCCTAATATACAGACTGTATATACTAACTACAGCCTGTGGTCAGGACTAGCAGTACCACCCCCGAGTTCCAGAGCGTCCAGTGCAGACACAATCAAAACAACTTCCTCTAAATGCATCCACAGCCCCGTCCCCAGTGTTACATTAAAGCCTGCCGTGCTGAATTAACACCTACAGTCTTCCTTCTAGCTGGACATAAAGGAATAATGTGAGTTTTTCATCACCTCCTTTTCTTCCCTCGTCCTTTTCTTTTCTTTCTTCATATTCCTATAGCTGACAGATTTCATCACCTTTCTTACCTTCTTCTTCTGTTACATCTTTCCTTTACTCTTTACTTCCTTCCTTCACTTCCATCATGATCATTATTCTTGTTTGTCACTTTTTCTTTTGTCTTCTGGGTCTTTTGGTTCTTCTTTTTCTTCTTTTTCTTTCTCTTCTTCTTACCTGTATTGTTCTGTTACATCTCTTAATCACCTTCTTCTTCATCATTATCATCATCATCATCATACTTGTGAATGTTCTTTTTCACTTCTTCTTTGTTGTTTTGGTTGTTCTTCATTTACTCTTCCTTCTCCTTTCTTTCTCATCCTCCTCCTTCTTCATCGCCATCATCATTTGTGTTCCTTTTCACTTCCCCTTCCTCCTCACTGCTTCTTCCTCTGGTTCCTATACCTATTCTAGTTCTTTCCTACCTCTTCTTCCTCCTTCTCCTTCTTTTTCTCAGTCTTACTTTTTTCTTCCCTCTCATCTTCACTTCCTTCTTTACCTCTTTTTGTTGTTTTTCTTTTTCACCTTTCCATCTCCTATCCTTTGTTTTATCCTTCTTACTTCTATTTTATTCTTCTTTCATTCATCTTTACTTCTTCTTATTACCCATTTCCTTCTCATTCTTTTCTCCCATTTGTCTCATTTATACATCTTAACCCTCTTGTCTTTCTTTCTTCTGCTCCTTTCTTTGTTTTTGCCACAACCTCCTTTACTCGTGTTCTTATTCTTCTCCACCTCATCCTTCATCATCACCTTTTTCTTTTTTACTTCCTCCTACTATTTCACTGCATCTTCTTCCTCTGGCTCGTCTTCATATTCTTCTTCTTCTAATTAAATTCCCTAAACCAGTCCTCAGCTGACAGATTAAATCACATCTTTGGTAGCAACGAACCTGGATGGCTCTGTCATTCCAGAGTTCCACTTGTCAAAACCTCATTGTCACATATTCATGAGACTTCACAACAGATACTCACAAGACTGCAGTAAGTACTATGACACAGGGAGTCCTTTAGTGAGACTGTCTCTCTCTTTCTCTCATCGTCTCTTCTTCCTGCACTTAGAATAAAATAAAGTTTATGCAAGGTATACTGTTGATCCATCATCACTATAGATCTAAAGGTGGATCAGACATGGAATTACAAAGCTACTGTTCTAATAGGTCATGCATGGCTGAGCTTCCATTATTGAGCACATGGAAAACTAACCTGTTCATTATTTCCTGCAAGATCGAGGTTAGAGTAAACAAGTAGGAGGATCATCAGAGCATGGAAAGCGAAGTAATTGCAGACCTGAAGTAGTACCTTAAAAACAGTTTCACCACAGAGTTTAATAAGGAAAGAAAGAAGGAAATAAGATAGATAGATAGATAGATAGATAGATAGATAGATAGATAGATAGATAGATAGATAGATAGATAGATAGATAGATAGATAGATAGGAAGGAAATGTTTACAGAAACCAAGATCATATGAAGCTAGTCCTGAATCAACCCTCGGCACTCATCCAGTCAGATGGCTTTTCTTATTATTCCCATAAAAATAGGGCATAGGAGGGTGTCCACACCTAAGCTGCCTGAGAAATTAAATTATCAAATGCAAATTTAACACACTTGTAGCACATTCTCACAGAGCCATTCAAGCATCCTTAATGGTGTTCCTCCTGAAAGTAATAGTTAGTAGAAGGGCCCTTTTGTCGAGATCAAAAGACCTTTTATAAAAGGCACAAACTATTAAACTGGAACAGATCAGTTCCGTCTACAGAACCTCATTCACTTTCACTTGTTTATTTGCAGATGGACTTATCTGCATCACTCAAGAGAAATGGACATCGATAACACACCAAGTGTGGTGTTTACAGCCCTCTGATGTGCCCTGGTTATTGTTGTGTTTTGTATGTTTATTGCACATTAATAAATGGAGTTGTGGGGGGAGCGCCCATCCAAGGACTGCCTTTTTAATATATACTGGCCTATATATTCATTATTCCTCTTCAGTACCTGTATTATGACCGTCCTACCATGGTCACAAAGGATGTCCAGCCTTGTAGCGACAGACGATAGCTGCCTAAAACTCTAACTCTAGTTCTCAGGATGTCAGGGACAAAGAACCAGGACCGACGCGTGCAGAGCTGAAAGTCTTTATTAAGCAAGTGAGTAAATAAGTACAGCAGCAATACACGGGCGAACATAGAGGGAGAGACAAGGTCAAAGTCAAGGGACAGGCTGAGGTCAAAACCAGGGTAGACAGGCAGCAAGGTAACCGAAGCAGAAGGGCTAGACAGGAGAATGGGAAAGAGAGTGAAAGCGAGGTCGATAACCAGAGGGTAGATCAAAGAGAGAGCCGACAAGGGGTGAGCAAAATAGAAGGTCAAAAACAAAGACAGTCGAAAAGCCAGTGAGGATAAACAGGCTAGCTTTGGTACACCTTCACAATGAGAAAGTGTTTATGAGAGGTATATATACTGAAGCTAGAGTGGATGCAGCTGGGCTAAAACTCTGGTGACCTAGAGCGGTGCTGATTGGATGGCTGGGGACATGTGGGTGTGATGTCATCGAGTGATGCCCTCTGGGAAGTTGGGTCCGGAGGAAGGAGAAGCCAGGAAAAGCTGGAAGCGTGACACGGGAGTTACAGGGATTAATATCAGCAAACTGCATTGGGTTCCAAACACTTTGGAACACCTTAGATTTCAGCTTTGTTGGAATTTTAGAAATCCTCTATATGAGTGCTTCAGTGGAACCCGGCCTGTGCTGTGGTGAGTGATTTGTTTGGCCTGCTAACAAAGCTAACATTAGCCTAAACAAGACATCACAGTTCCAAACACCTTAGAACACATTTGATTTCATCTTTGTTGTGTTGAGATCCTACTATTGATAATTGATATGCTATGCTATATGATAATTATGCTAATTAAAAATAGCAAAGCTGATTTTTATTCATCAAGAGAGAGTTTTTAGCTTTAAAGTTCATTTTTGAACCATCTTCAAAGCTGTAGCTTTAAGCTCCACTGTAGCGAAGTAGCATTGCAGCACCACCTGTGATGCAAAGAGCCTTAACATTGGTTAACACCTTGACCATGACCAAAACCCCATTACACACCTCTATTACTTAGGAATAGCTCCAGCCAGTTTGCACTCTAGTTCATGTAGCTGCCAAGTAACCCTCAGTATGGGAGAAATCTGGGATATTGTGATGTCTCTGCTAAGAACTAGACATATATGAGGTCTACATGATGGCATAGAGACACTTCTTAGACATCATTTAGCTAAACACAACAACAACAACAACAACAACAACAACAACAACTTATTTACAAGATTTAAGCCCCTCTTACTGACAGTCCAGCCTCCATGAAGCTCCACATACATGGCCATGCCTACCCTCTGTCCACAGCCACCAGTAGAAAGAGATATCAGTAGTACTGGAGCAATAGGTAACATAATGCAAACTGTCAAATTCATACTCCACACAGCCCCTCGTCCTCCCTCATCACTCCTTACCCCTGTTTACATACCAGTCTAAAGAACTGCTGGAAGTTCAGCATCATTCACCTATGTACTCGTCAAATAGCGTCTCCAGTGCTGGAACACAGCCCCAAGGTTAACTCTTGTTTTGCTGCTATTGCTGACACTCGTTTTCTTTATTTTCATTGTGTTCTATTGCCGGGGACTTCATCTACTTCCTCCGCTCATGTGGGGACTCCAGACAGACTTAATGTATAGGTATTAAGGGACAGAATGGGTCATGGCTTGCTGTTTAGCATGCTAACATGGTACATAGATATCTTTGATGTACCATCAAAACGTGATCTTCTGCTAATAATTTTACTTCAATAAACTAAAATATTTTTTTTTTAATAGAATTTTTTTCACAGTTTATGCTAAATTGGAAAGCCTTGGATATATGGGAAATGCGGCCACGTACACGGGCTCCTGGGAAGTGCCACAGACATAGTAACAGAGACTTTGAAACTAGGGGTGTGCCAACCCGGCATACAGCATCGGTATCGGTTCGATACTAACCCAAAACACTGAATCGGATATCGATAAAAAAAAAGGAGAATAATCCGACACGATCCTGTAACACCTCGGCCACCAGGGTGAGGACAGTAGCGTCCCCTGAGTGATTAGTCCTGACTGGTGTCAGCTGTGATGCACCCTAACATGGAAAAGTGCTTAGATTTTCTCCATACAGGCATAACTAAAAACACAGCATTGAAAAGAAATGGAAGAAACGAAAGAGTAACATTTTACTTCTCAAAAGATATTTGAGTTTTGCTCTCATTTCCTTTATGAATCATTGTTTTTAGTCAGCTGTTTCATCCCCTTCGCCCAGTTACATTACATTTCAGGCATTTAGCTGACGCTCTTATCCAGAGCGACTTACAAGGTTAATGACCAGAGGTAGGCCAACAAAGTGTTAGGAGTCTTGCCCAAGGACTCTTATTGGTGTAGCTCAGCATAGTCACTCAGACTGGGATTCAAACCCCAGTCTCCCACATGTAGAGGTGGCACCCTGAGTAGTGGTGTAACCCACTGAGCCACACCAACCACCACTGTCAGTTCCAGTTAACAGTTTGCCTCAAATACCACTCTTATATGCTGTTACATTCTCCTGTGCTTAAACGGTGAAGGTCACCAGTTTGATTCTTACACTGGATAAGCCAGCCTTCTAAATAAAGATCCATTACCGTAAATGATCATGTGACAGCACACCCGAAGTGTTATACTAATTGCGAAGGCTTGAATGGTGCTAACCAATTACAAATGCTGCTAAAAATGATGATACATAAAAGAAACTGTAACGCTGCATAACTGAATGGATTTCTTCCTTTAGAGGAGTAGAATATCTGATTCTCACATCGAGCATGGTGTTTTAGATGGTTAGGCAAAGGGCATCCAGATAAATGTTTTATTGGCAGCTTGGTTGTTTAAGAGAGGAAAAAAGATGGTATTGCATTGATATCAGTATTGGCAGATTCTCAAGGCTGTAGTATCGAACATAACAAAATCGAAGATGGAAGAGATATGAATAAAGCATGTAAATGGTTTGGACTGTTATCCTTAAGCTGTATATATGTGCTTATTGGACTAGTCTGCTGGGCTGTTTAGTGGGTTAGTGGTGCAGTACTGTCAAGAATACACTGCCAGTCAAAGGTTTAGAGACTCAGGATGTTGTTCGTGGTCTGAAAGACTCTACAGGCTTACACTTAATAGTTCCAACTGATTAGATGTCTAAAACAATATATACACTGATATTCCACATGTACCCTTGATTTATCACACTATAATATTTTTGCAATTTTGCCATATCACCATCTCTAATATATACAAGCATCATCAAAAGAATAGTAGCACCCAGAAGCAAGTGTGGGACTGCTTTGCTATGGGGAAGGATACCAGGGAAGGATACCAAGATAAAGGTTACCAGGAAGAATAAATGATAATCAGTTTAGACTGATATGGGTAATATTTTTTGAGCTACACATACAGAAGTAGTGTCTCTCAGTTTGGCGTTGGGCCGCCATGTTTGCTAACGCAACACGCCAGATGTCTCGGCTTTGAGGGTAGAGGTTCTTAATGGTGTCCTGTGATAATCCATCCCATGCAGCTTGAATATTCAGTTTCTGCAGATTTAGCGGTAGGAGTGAAGCTGGAGTGATACCAGGCCTTCTGATTGTATGACGCATGACATCAAACTGTTCATCTTGGTGCTGACCATGGTGCCTCCACCCACGTTGCTTGTCTCCAGCAAGACAAAAGCAGGACTCGTTACTCAAGATGACCAGCCTCCATTCTAAGTCACTCCATGACAGTCTGATAAAAGGATGAGTCATAAAGGGCATCACTGCTTGCTGAATGTCGGCGATCATGGCTGTTGGGTCAGTCAAGTACAATTTAAAGTTGTACAGTTCTAAGGCCCTTGTTTCCCTTTCAGTTTAGTGAATATTTATGATGGACCAATAGAATTGGTTAAAAACTGCTCAGAAAACGTTAAAGAAGCTAATTCCATTAGTGCTATTTTATATGATGTCACCCTTAAGTAGCCATGTCTAAACTTCTGAGTGGTAGTGTAGTGGTAAGTGTTATTTATTAATGTTAGTCCTCTAGTTTTCTGCAAGTTCTCTTTCACAACATGGCCATTTATCACCATTGACACATCAGCATACAACATTTAATTCATATGCATGAATCAAATAATAAAACATAGAATTTGATAACACTATCTTTGAATTAGGTATCTGTAATGTATTATATGTGAATTCATAGAGACCTATAAAACCTTTGTGAAAGATCTTCTGATACCTTTGTGTGCCTAAATGTGCATAATCACACACAAACTGGTATAACATTGCATTATAAGGCTTCATAGCACAAAAAGTTTAATATGTTAACATATATTTGTAGAGGTATGTATAAAAGTTTTGTGTGGAGACCTCACTGTGGATCTGTCACGCCTCCGCTTCTCCCCGGCTTCTCCGCTCCTCGGGACTCCACTTCCCAGAGGGCCACGCTCAATGACGTCATGTCTATGCGCCCCCGTTCGGAGTCCGTGATTCGCTTTAGATCGCCCGAGTTTTAACTACAGCTGTATCTAATTACTGCCTGTATTTAAGGCTGTGTTTCACACGGGTTCCCTGCGAAGCTTTGCCAAACCTAGTTTAGCAATCCTGAGCGTTCTTTCCTCGTATGGTCTTACTGTCGTTCCTTTACTACTCTTTCGCCTAATCCTTTTGCTTGTGTCCTGACTCTACGGCTTGTGTCCTGACTCTAAGTCTTTTGTCTAGCAGGATCCTTACGAAGCATTATGCAACTAAACACAACATTGGTTATTAAATTTAAAATAGAGGTTTCAGTAATGTACATCATGTGCTATGAAGCCTTATGCTGTTGTGTTATAACAGTTTACATGGGTGGTTTGAAAACTGATGCACAGTTTATGTCTATTTTATAAAGCATTATAAAAACTTTATAGATCTTTATGAATACATTTATAATGTGTTATAGATACCCGATTCGTAGAAAGTGTTACCAGAACTCTTTCTTTTCATTATTCAGAAATTCATATCAGATAAAATCTCTCCATGAAATCAGAACCCACAACAAGAAAAGTGAGATATGCTTTTACAGTGATTCACCACATAGCAAAGCTAATGCACTCATCCCAGTCTAACAAACAGATGCGCTGCATATTGTGCTTCCAAGAGTGGAGAACAGATGAAATCCAACTTAGGCTGCTTGTGACTGTAAGTGTTGATTGATGTGAGCATGAGGAACAGAGGAATGTTAAAGATGTGCAACCCGTCACCTTGCCAGGGACACAGATTTGCACCGGCAGCTGCTCACTTGTTCCTCCTTTCTGTGTTGATAGGAAACAGAAAGAATCGTGTGCATTCAGTGTGTGAGGTAAACCAGTCTAATCCTCCCACCCTCATCTTGTTCTACAGGGGGACTGTGAAGAGCATGCCGAGCAGCTGCATCGTTGCCTGGTTTAGGAACTGCACCATCTCTGACCCTACAGTGTAGGGTGAGGACAGCTGAAAAGACCATTGGGGGTCTCTTTCCGCTCCATCATGGAAGTCTATACCACACACTGCATCCGCAAAGCCACCAGCATTGTGGACGACCCCACCCATCCCTCACACTGACTGTTTCACAGCAGCCATCTGACAGAAGGTACCGGAGCATCCTTTGCAACAGCTTTGTTTCTCAAGCGGTAAGATTTTTAAACTCACAAGGACTGATCTGAGGACTGATCTTAAACCCCACCTCACACACATACTCTACACACTCTCTCACACACATAGATGCTCTACTTGCACTATCTGGAACGTTGCTGCTAACACTGTGTCTACACTGTTAGTACAACCTCAGTAACTGCTGTGTGGATGTATGTTAACACTCACAGATCACAGTACGGTAAATCTCTCTGCACCTTATTCCACTACCTCAGGGCTGAAAAGGAGAGCTGTGTCTGTGCTGCACTGTCCTGTCTGTTTGCTGTGTCTAATGTCTGTTTAATTTATCATATTTATATTATATTTATATTTATATTGTTTCTAATTTTAATTTTTTGTTTACAAACGTATGTCTGCACATTTGCACTTGCTACTCTTTTGTTCCATGTTGTACTTTGTTCCTGGAGGAACGTAAATTCACTCCACTGTGTACTTGTACATGGATAGAATGCATATAAAAGCCCCCTCGACCTTCTATACTCTTGTGCGCTTTGTTTTAATTTCATTTTCATTTAAATGTAATTAGAATTTTTGATTTAGATGACACCTGAATGTTCTCCTAACATCTACCTCTACCTTAGGTGTTTTTAAAAAGCTTTTGCTACAATGAATATTCCAAGGCCTTTGTAAGGTGCTAGATATCAGGAATCTTTTATATGTTAATGCTTTTATTTTTCTCTCTGTAAAGCTCTATGCCTCACCACTGTATGAAAGGTGTTATGAATAAATTTGCCTTGTAAAAGTTGCAGTCTTTGCATCATTCTAATTTCATAAGCACAGCTTATATTTAGCAGAAACCTGTATGTGTCAGAAATGCTCATATAAACAAATTCTCAACCAGTGGAAGCATGTTCTCCTTAAATATAAATCTGGTGAAGCAAGTACACAAGTATAACGATAAGTAGTGGGTGGTGAGGTTCAGTGGTTAACACCTCCACCCACCAGGGAGCTACCATCCCATGTGGGAGACGGTGGTTCAAACCCCAGTCTAGGTAGCAAATGCTGAGCTACACCAGTAAGAGTCCTTGGGCAAGTCTCCTAACACTACACTGGCCTACCTGTAATACAAATAACCTTGTAAGTCGCTTTGGATAAGAGCGTCAGCTCAATACCTGAAATGAAATAATATAATAAATAATTAATAAAATTAATAATTAAATAAATAATACATCATTAATAAGTAATATATAAATAAATAAACACAGAAAATGAACATTTTATTATAAATTCAATCAAAAGTATACAAGATATAATTTCTTAGTACTACTGAATCCCTATTTACATTTATTCTAATTTCACATGATATTTGTGGTATCAAAAGCACATTTACTGCAAATTTAACTATAAATGATCTTAAACTTTTGCTCAGCATAATTCTATGCAAAAAAAGTACATGGAACTAAGTACATATCCTTTACAGAGAGTCAATGTAAATACACAACAATCTGCTCATTTAAGTGTACAGTTTAAACGTAATGGAATACAATAAAAGATTTTTCAATAGATTTTTGACCTGCATGTTGAATATGGGATCATTTTTATTTTGCTACAAATAAGTCAAGTAAATCAGACCGTTTAATATAAAACAATAAGAAAGATTTATTTACAAAGGGACAATCCAAAGGAGTAGCCGATATGCTATAGCATATCGGCTACTCCTTTGGATTGTCATTATAGGGTAGATGAATGCCGTAAGAGCTACAACGAAATACACCAGAGAGCAAAATGGAAAATACAGGTGAGGCTCAATAGCCAGGTTGGTTGGATAATTTTTTACCTTAATAAACTGAATCATAATTGAAAAACTGCATTTTGTATTTACTCAGGTTATCTTTGTCTGATAATCAAATTTATTTGATAATCTGAAATACTAAACAACAACAAGTGTGACAAATGTTTGTTTTGTGTTGTTTGAAAAGTGTGAAATTTGTAAAGAGCAAATACTTTTTCTCAGCACTGTATACTTGTATAAAGTGTCTATATATACACAGCATATTAGTTATTATTATTAATTATTACATTAATATATTACATTATTACTGTCACATCCCTGTCTGTCTGTTCGATCATGTCTATATGTCACACAACGCCCCCTCTGGTTGCTTCATGTCATTGCACAGCTCTTCCTGCTCCACCCTGATACTATCTGCATTTGGAATTCATTAAAAAAAGACCCCACCCTCTCCCACACCTG